>ML677349.1:68413611-68484462 GCA_007922305.1 Dermatemys mawii
TGTGTGTGTGTGTGTGTGTGTGTGTGTGTGTGTGTGTGTGTGTGTGTAAATTAAATTATAAAGTGCTTGTGGATGTTCCAGCTAGCCAGAATGTGAATGAGACACCTTGTAGTTAATTCAGCCACACATGTATCCCCAGGAATCTCATCACTATGCAAAAACACTTCTCCTAAATATAGTAGATGCTTAACTTTTAAAGGAGGCTCCTGCTGCTTCTAAAAAGAGAACCGTTCCAGCGTGTCTGTGTCCAGCAGCTTCGAGTTATGTCCATCCCTTATCTTAAAGTGCAGTGTCAATACCTGTTATGTTGTCAATGGGAGGGGCATGCTGCAAGTCTTTAGTGGGAATTGTGCCAACAAACTCACAGCCATCATTTTGCCTTCGTTCTTCTGAAAAATTAATCACTGCTGCTGCAAGATTGCTTGCATAGCGCCTTTTTGCCAACAGGAGAGAGCTCTCCTGTCGACATAATAAAACCAGCTCAACAAGCGGCAGTAACTACATCACTTAGACAGCAACATACACACACATGCTTATGCTGGCAAAACTTATGTTGCTGGGGGGAGAGGGTGTGTTTTTCACACCCCGAGCAACAAAAATTTGACCAACATAAGTGCTAATGCAGACATGGCCTTAGAAAGCACCCCGGGTATTGACTATGCTGCTGATTGTGAAGGAAGGGTATTAGGATGGAAGCAACGCTCTAACAGGGACAGAAAGGGACACTTTTACGCGTGAGGGCCCTCTCCCAAGGCCCACTTCCGTAATGGCACAACAGGGTTTGCATACATATAGTTCAGGGGTCAGCAACCTTTCAGAAGTGGTGTGCCGAGTCCTCATGTATTCACTGTAATTTAAAGTTTCGTGTGACAGTAATACATTTTAACGTTTTCAGAAGCTCTCTAAGTCTGTAATATAGAACTAAACTGTTGTATGTAAAGTAAATAAGGTTTTAAAAATGTTTAAGAAGATTCATTTAAAATTAAATTAAAATGCAGAGACACCCATACCGGTGGCCAGGACCCGGGCAGTGTGAGTGCCACTAAAAATCAGCTTGTGTGCTGCCTTTGGCACGTGTGCCGTAGGTTGCCTACCCCAATATAGTTCTTTCTAGGCTATAAGGCTGAAGACAAGAGCCTTCAGCACCGCACCAAGTACACTATTAAGTACCATTTAGTAGCAGAAGTATCCTATTACTGCACATCCTGCTAAGTTAATGATTACAGTGTTTGATTATAGCTCATTCACTTTAAATGCTATGCTGTCTTACTGCAGCCCACCTCTATTACTGTTGCCCCTACTCCATTAACTTCTGCCTCCCCCCTTTAACATAGTAAACAAAGGGTATTATTTTTATTTGTCAGCAAAATGGTCCCAGCCATGCACCACCAGAAGTTAGTTCACAGCCAACCAGAATGCAGTTGGAAAATCTGCAGCCAGACCCTAATAAAATTTAATACTTGTCTGTAATGTTACTCTTATCCAGAATGGCTCTCTGCCACCACAGCTCTTCTAGCTCTGACCAGTACAGCCCC
Organism: Dermatemys mawii; assembly: GCA_007922305.1. Lineage (NCBI taxonomy): Eukaryota > Metazoa > Chordata > Testudines > Dermatemydidae > Dermatemys > Dermatemys mawii. Next base: position 68,415,147 of record ML677349.1, read on the forward strand.
ACCAGAAGAAAGGAAATAATATATTTCATCACCCATTGTAACTGAACAGTGATTGAGTCCTGATGTTAACTATAATGTACATTAATGCACTGAATTATATCTTGGAGATTAAAGTATCTGGACCACCCTTTCCAAAAGGTTTTGTTGTACCGTGGCTGTGTTCCAGAAAAAAAGAAAAAAGAAAAAGGCTTTCCATTATTCCTACAAAATAATTGTTGCATTAAGTGAAAGACATATAATTTCCTTGAGTGCCACTAACAGTCCCTTCTCATATTTAAAACTACAAAATTTTATAAAAGTGTTTATTTTCAATATATATATGCTGTTTATTACATTTCATTAAAGTTGGACAATGAAGCTATACTGGCCAGTTTCCACTTTATCATCAGTTACATTTTTTTGTTGTGTGAAATAAAAAAACTTCAATCAATTGAAAAAAAAATCACTAAAATCATTAAAACATTTATAATCTGTGTTTAAAATCTAAGGACCAGATTTGGGACAGTGTAAACTGAAATAGTGCCAATTACTTCAGTGAGTTGGTTTTAACGGAGCTGTGCCAACTTATACTAAGGATTTGACCCTAAAATGGTGGCCTAAAATTACTTAAGAGTCCCCTTAGAAAAATATCTCCATTGTTGCTTTGATTATGAAGTAGTAATACAGCAACTCTGGATGTCTCAGAAAGAAAGAAAATCCATTGAAGTTATATTCTACCACATTTATCAGCAATGCTAGCCAAAAAATATAGAAGTATCACACCCCCAAAACTCAGGAAACTACTGTGAAAAATTTAGCTCATTGACTAGGAATTTAAGGCTTAGAGAAGGCATTAATATAAAGCAATACATATGGTTCCTGTAATGTGCTTCATTACATTGTGACAGTAAGAAAACCTCACTTGACAGTGTTCCTGTCACTTCTGCCAATATTTGAAATACATGACGCTATATATTTTTATTCAGGTTTCCTATCCATGTGATTACAGATGTAAAATATTTTATACCTGGATTAACTTCAAGGGATTCTCCAAGTTTATACCAGTATAACCAAGAGATGATTTTGTCTCACTATTTAAAACAAACTAATCTATTTATCAATCTGCTTAGTAATTATACAAAAACACACTGGTAGCTTGTCAATGACAGTTTTGGAGAGTTTTGTAACGCCAGAGGTTTACCAAGTTAGGAAGGAAGATTTCACTTGTCTTCTACAGTGAAGTATTTAAGAAAAAAAAAAAATCCCTCACATATGACTATGAGAGAGGGGTAACATTATCTCCTAAGCAAAAGTATTCAAACAATTTTCCGTCCTTTTTTCCATATTTTGGGCCATATTCTGATGTGTTCAGTGGTGTTGCAGATTTGCTCTGATGTATCTAGCTCGTGATACACATTCCTTCTTTTATTTGAATATAATAAAAAATATATGGTCAAAATGATATTTCACACATTGTACCCATCACTTGTGCACATTCCTGGTACTGCCCACAATTGCTTAGTTTAAGACTCACTCGTACCAAAATGTGAGAGATCAGATACTTCCCATTCCTACGTTTTAAAGAAGAGTGAAGCAAGTTATGAAGTGATCAAAATCTTTTTTTCCTTTTGGGACACAATGTTTAGAAGCTAAAAACAAAAAAATAAAATAAAACCCAGTAAAATCCACCAGAGCTTGAAAACTTAAGGGTCCAAATTCACAAACGTTAAACTGGCCAGAAACTCCCACTGACTTCAGTGGGAGTTTTGTATGTAGAGAACTTGAAGGATCAGCCATACATCTGATTGTGAATTGTGGGATGCTTTCATGGAAGGGCTATCTAACTCTTCCAAGGAAAGTGTAAACTTAACCGACACCAAAAGTGGTCAAGTGCAGAAATATGAAAAAACTACAGAGAATATTTTCCCTAATCTTTTTGAGTCATCATTTATTGATTGATATCAATAGCAGTCAAAATTTGCTAGGTGTATTCCAAACACAGAAGGCAGCACAATCCCTGTAACAAATAGTTTAAGAACAAGTCAGCTGCATTCCTGGCAACAAGACGGTCTTCTACTTTTAAAATACTACCTTGTCTTGCAAGAAAGAAATGTGTTTGGTGGGATTTTTCTCCTTGTTTTGTTTATATAACTTCAGGATTATTCACTGGAACTCACCCTGTCGGTAGGTGCAGTTTTTAGAGCTTTCGGAGGCAGCATTGTCTAGTGGATCAGAAAATGGACGGTAATTCAGGAGAACTAATATCTATTCCTGTCTTGGTCACTGTGTGACCTTAGGCAAGTCATTTCATTTTTTTGTGCTTCTTTCCCTCCTACCCTCTCTCTGTTTTGTTTAGTTACATTGCAAGCACTTTGGGGCAAGCAGCATTTTACACAGCACTTAGTGCAATGCAGCCCTGATCTCACTTTGGGCCTCTAAACATTACCATAATACAATAATCATTACAGAAAAGGCACCATGGCCAGAGGTAAAGATTTTAGGATGCAATTGTCAGTTGATGGTGTCTCTAAACTTTTTTTTTTTTAAATCAGGACTTTTTTTGTTTGATCATTTAAGGGGGTTCAGTTACATTTTTCAAATTTTGGCCTGACAGTTCCTGTTGGCATACCTGCACCATTCTGACACACGCCTACCTTTCTCTCTCTCACACACACACACACACCCCCCCCATCTTTCTCTGTAAACAACATTACAAACGATCTGCACAATGCCTAATGAAGGAAATAGGGAGGTCTCTTCATTTCAGAGAGCATGGCAAGGGCTTTTGGTTTACAGAGCTCTTCTTTTTTAAAAAATTAGTGTTTTCCCACAACTAAATATAAAGATTAAAAAAAAAGCTTATGGTCTGATTTACAGACATGACAAAGTGCTGAGCCTCAGCAACTCCCATGGACTTAATGAAAGCTGTGGGTGCACAGAACCTCTAAAAATCAGGCTCGCTATTGTTTTGACCAATTTTCCAGTACCCTTTTTGTTGCAAATGCCAACAAACACTTGCTGGGTAGCCCTATACTACAATGAGACTAAAAATAGTGTGAAACAGATCACAGGGAATGCAAAAGTTAGGACCCCTGTTTGACAGAACATTTTAAGCATGTACTTATCTCTCCTTCATTTCAATACAACAAAGAATGTACTGAAGTGTTTGGATGCATCAGGATTAGGATGATCAGACAGCAAATGTGAAAAATCAGGATGGGACAGGGGGTAATAGGAGCCTTTATAAGAGAAAGATCCAAAAATTGGGACTGTGCCTATAAAATCGGGACATCTGGTCTCCCTGATCAGGCTCTAAGTGCACTGGGGAAAACTTTCAAAGGTTTTCTTTTGTATGAAATACTATTTACTGAAATAATAATTATCTGCTTTTCACTTGTAATATTCTATACAGGTAACAACCTGTATGATTCATTTATTATGGTCCACATATAATATTTTATTAAAAGGGACATTTTTAATATTACCAATATATATGCCAATATATGATCTCAGGTAAGTCCAATTCATAAACAATGCCACTTATGTAACATTTACATATAAGTTACTTAAGCTTTATTCCACATCCATTTCCACCGAAGGTTTTCCCACTGTAAGTTTAATAAGTCTCCCTCTAAATTTTGCCTTAAGAACAGTTTATGTTACTGGACCTGTTCAGTTCCCTCCTCCCCTAGTCGCAAATGTATGAAGCATTTTCCTGCCAGTATGATATGTATTTGAGATATTTACTCAGGAAGTTCCCATGCTGAACAGGACACTGCCAATGTGGCAGCTGAGTAGAACCAAAAATTCTCCTGTTTGCACAGTATATTACTATTTAGGTATCCAGACCTCAAAGCTCACTGCAGCTATTTATGATGGAAATATTTTGCATTTACCTCATGTTTTTTATCTGTAGATCTCAAAGCACTTTGCATCAGGATTTAAGCATCATTATTATAATTTTACAGATTGAAAAACTGAGGTACAGAGAAGTGAAATGGGTCACACAGTGAGAAAGAATGCCCCCTTTAAACTTGCTAAAAAACAAACAGCCAGCCCAGGCAACACAGTAAGAAGGTTACACACATTTTATATGCACTATTTATATGAATCCATGCTGTTAAACATACAGGTGCATTTAAGTAAACATATATGTGTACACATTTTTTTAACATCTAGATATATAGTACTACATAGAAACAGACACTTACTTGATCAATTTCCATCAACTTGGGGAAGGCACCTGGCCATTCTATAGCCACCTTCACTATATCAGCAGGAGGCGGCATTGTAGATGCCGCTGTTCTTCAAAGCCAGTGAAACTGGACACTAAATATTGCAGAGAGTCTCTTTCATTCACACCTGCAGGGAGGGAAAGAAAAATACAGCACAGTTCAGCCAGAATTCTAATGCTGCTTTCATTTCCTATGTATTGCCTGGCTCAGCAGGTGCATGAAAATATGTCTGTGTGTGAGAGAGAATATACATATACCAAAAGCATAAACCTAGAACAATGCCACCGCACACCGTACAGCTAGCCAGCCTGTTAGAAAGATGGCTGAAGCCCTGGAATGTACTGTGAATAATAGTCATGCATTGGGCAGTTTTAAATAGAGAAACTATTTTTAAATGTTATTAAATACGGTTAGTGAAAAGCTACAAACTACAAGAGGCTGAACATTACATTTCACTTCTGGAGACCCAATTTGATTAAATTTGTGTTAGAGCTTGCACTCAGCTCTCCAGAAAGAGAGATTGCCCAGGAAGTTATGGCCAGGAAACACTGTTTCTCTTAACTATAGCAGTGATCTTCTATGTGTTCACAAATAGATCACTGCGCTATAGCAACCAGGATGTCAGGAGGAAGGCAGAATGCACAGCGTTTTACACACACACACACACACATCACATATCTCACCTAACAGATTCGAAGAAACCCGTGCGCAGAAACTCCTTTCTACAATACAGACTCACAGCTTGAATTTGCTAGCATGTCTGAATATATTATATATAGATATAGCATACATTTCTAGCATATATAATCAGAGAGTTATATATGGTGTTGCCGCTGTGCAAAAGAATTAATATCAATAGGGCTTCACAGCTAATGGTGTGAGATGTGAGTTTTGAGGGGAGGAGAACCCAGCTATCAGCTGATATAGACTAAGCTTTATGTTTTAATTTTTTTCCTTAGATGTATGTAGTAGCAAAGATCATCTTCAAGAAAGTGAACTGATACAGAATTGTTTTCCTGAGTCTTCTGAAGACAGCTTCAATGCCTCTACCACAGCTTAGTGGTTGCAGGTCAGGGACCGACAGTACCCAGGTAATCTTTTTTCCATAACCTGCATCCTCCACCCCGTCCTGTTGTATGTGACATTCACATTTGTCTGTCCAGTATATCATTTAGATTGTAAACTCTGAGTCTTCTATATGTAGTCAGTGAAGAGCCTTACACTCTTGTTGCTGCTATAAAATACTTTATAAACAATACACTTGCCAAAAAGGACACAAAAATGGAGGGCAGTCCTCTGGAAGGACAGACCTGTCCCACCCTCCTTCACAAAAGAAAGGAGAGATGCATACATGTATAGACACACACACACACACACCATGCAGTAGCCATGAATGAGAAGAATGAGAAAAATATATTTCCTCTCTCTTCCAACAGCAAGAAGTTGGGTGGAAGTTGGGAGAATTTCAGGCACCTCGCATTAACAGGCAAGTACAAAAATGAAGACCCTGAACACTCCAGTAAGAACTCCTGCACCTCCTATACTAATCAGCTGTGAACAGGTGGACAAGCTTCTCACCAGAGCACTGCTCCACACCTCTTGCAGGTGCTGTATACCTGCCCTGCCTCCGCTCTTCTTGATTTATCTTGCTTGAGAAGGTTTAGTCCTCCAGCTAGTGTCTGGTAAGTTTTTCAAACCCTGGATGTTCTGTTATCACATATCCTAAGGTACTAATGGAACATTTCATGAGCGTTAACATTTCATTGTTGCCAATGACAACAACATCAATATCAACAGCATAACTACCACTGCATTAGGAAGGACAAGCACCATGGCAAAAACAAAGCCTAAAGCAAAGCAAAAAAGACAATGGGTGGGGTAGAGGAAGAATCGTGAGGCTTCTTGGGTAAAAAAATGGAGAAGTTTGGTGGTATTTCTATCTAGGGACATACAGAAACCTGCTAAGGAATTTAGAGGAACCAAGATTAAGGACAAGCAATCCTGCCATGCAACAGTGGTGACAAGAGACAGACAGATCCACTTTCTTCCAACACCACATAAGGAATTAGAAGAGTACAGACAATAGTTATATACTGAATTCTTTTCTCCTGCTCCCTACTTCATTGTCAAGCGTCTGCCTAAGACCTTCCCCGCATCCTCCTTCTCCGACTTCCTGTTACAGATTTAAAGAAACAAACATACAAGGAGAAGAAGGCGGCAGCATACAAACCACACTCCCCACTCCATGCTTACACATTCACACACTTTACAACAGGATGAGATGTGGGAGCAACTCACAGTACAATCTCCTCCTCTCTGCCTATGGGATTTAAATGGAAGGCAAAGCACAGTCTGATAATCCCTTTGGGGGTCAGCTAATTGTAAGGCCAGCCATGAAAGTTGGGGAAGTTTTGATTCGTGTTTACTTCTAAACAACATCATCCAGCTGTAAATCTACAGATAACATCCACTTATGTACAAATGGGGAAATTAACCCCTGATTTTACTTTACTGAATCCTGGTCCATCTGAAACAATCCTGCCAAGGTGTGAAGTAAAACTCATAGTTTGCCTTAGCAACAGTTTTCCCTGCTGCTGTTCTTTCTTAAACCAGAATTACCTTAGGGAAAAAAACAAGGCCCTGTATCCCATTTATGGCATAAAAGAAAAGTCCTCAGTGATTTTTAGAAAACACATTATCTTAACTGATTTCTAATAAAAGTTGGTATAGCACAATCCCCTGCATAACCCAAATGTTGGACTCAAAACAGTTCATAAAGACAAAGGGGAAGATCTTCAGCTGGTGTAAACTGCTGTTTAAAAAACTATGACAAATTAGCTCATTAAAGTGCAAATTGTAAAAGTTATAGCTATACCACACATTGTATATTCCTTGAAGAAAGTGTGGTGCATTTCAAAGAAAGTATGTTGTCCTTTGGATGGTCTGCTAGGTTAGAGTAACGAACTCTGAAGCTGGAAATCGGAATATCTTTCATGTAATGTAGTGTTGCAAAATGCATTAAATTAGACACTTAAGCACCCAGTTTACCTACCTGGCTCTGAGAGATTAACTCAATATGCGAGCCACTACAGCATAAACTCCATGACTGTGTCAGTGACTTATGAATTGTCTTTGTTTATTTTTTTTAAAACCACACATAAGCAGATTGCACATGAAACACCAGATTTTGGATTTGTGAGAGATGAGTGACATGGGAGAATGTAAAATAAATAATATTTTGCATTTCTATTATGCCGTCTATGCAAAAAATCTCAATGCACTTTAAATAATTAATATTTACAATTATCACACTGTCAGCATGAAGTAGAAAGTATTATCCTTATGTAACAAATGGGGAAATAGAGACTCCAAGAGGTTATGTGACTAACACCTACAAGAAGTCTACGCATGGCTGTGGACGGAACTCTAGTTTCCTGACTCCCAGTCCTGGGTTTCATCCACCAAAAAACCCAAACAAAAAACGCTACCACATTTCCTGTCTTTCACATGAGAGAACTAGCGGTCAAATAATAGTGCAGGCTCACTTCATCAGCAAGAAAATTAAAGGAGTTAAGGATTCAAAACCAACTTGCATTTGAGAGTTTAATAAAGTGTTTGACGCTTTCTCAGGATGCCCAGAACTGTGAAGCACTATGTTCTCCCCTCCTCCACACTCTACCACCTCTGTGTGCGCACGTGTGTGTATGTGTTTGCCCTAGTGAGAGTGTATATGTGTGTGTGTGTGAGAGAGAGAGAGAGACAGAGTGTGTGTGTGTGTGTGTGTGAGTGTGAGAGAGAGAGAGAGAGCGCGAGAGAGAGCGCGCGCGCACGAGCTGGTGCTAAACTGAGTGTCAGCTCCCTTACACCCCCAACCTGTTAGCCACTCAAATAATCTCCTCTGAGCTCTGCTAGCCCTTACTTGGTGTACCCCAGTCTCCGAGCTCCACTGATACATCACCATGGAGCACCCAGCCACAGTCACTGGACACTACCAATAACTCGGCCTTATGGCAAAGATCAAGTGTGTGCATAGTAACTGCCAGGTCTGCTGTTCTCAATGGAACAGCGTACTCACAGTTTCACTGGCACAACTCAGGGTCAGGTCCTTTATCACACCACAGAGCTATAGTTATAGTGAAAGAACCAAATTTATTATCAAAGATTTAAGATACCAAGAAAGGATAATGGGAACAGAAATGATCACTCATAAAATAGAAGTATAGCATGCTTCTTGGAGTCTACACTTAATAGGCTAAAATCCAAGTCTAAAGCAGCAGAGAGGTAGCCATGTTAGTCTGGATCTGCAAAAGCGACAAAGAGTCTTGTAGCACCTTATAGACTAACAGATGTTTGGGATCATAAGCTTTCATGGGCTAACGCCCCCTTCATCAGATGAGTGTTGAAATCTCCACAGACCTTGCTGTCTTGCCTGCATATTTATACCTGCCTCTGGAGATTTCCACAACATTCCTATGATGAAGTGGGTCTTAGCCCACGAAAACTTATGAGCCCAAACATCTGTTAGTCTACAAGGTGCTACAAGACTGTCGCTTTTGCAAGTCTAAAGCAGTTTCTCACTCACGACAGGTTGGGGTTCCATTTTCAGGAATATAATCGCACCCTGCTATTCTTGTCCCCCAGTTACAGTCCAAATATACATCTGCAATGGATGCCCAATAAGGCTCTTTTCCCCCTGCTGTTCTCCTCTTTCTGTTAAATCTGCATTTAGCTACACTGGTGCTTGTGAATGAAACAATGTTCAATTTACATTTCAACAGATGGATGAATAAACATCTCTGGTCTGGCAGGAAACCCGTTTCTCAACTCTGCTGGGGAGTAAAACCTTGATATAAATTATAAGAACACATTTTAAGCACACGAACATGAAACTTTTAAAATATCATCAGTACATACATCAATGACTAGCGTGAGCCCAGCCTCCCACTGAAGGTTCCACATGACACTCTTTACAGATACTATGACAGCAATGTGTTAGGTGTAGCAAGTTTGTCAGGCCTGACAGGAGTTGTTGACACAGAGTACAGGTTTCAGAGTGGTAGCCATGTTAGTCTGTATCAGCAAAAACAAGGAGTCCTTGTAGCACCTTACAGACTAACAAATGTATTTGGGCAAAACTTATGCTGAAATAAATTTGTTAGTCGCTAAGGTGCCACAAGGACTCCTCGCTGTTTTTGCTGACATGGAGTAGTGAACCCTTCATCAGCAGGAACCAATGGGCCGCCTCTGTGTTACAAAGACTACATCTGCACTAGAAGTGCGACAGCGGCAGCTACACTACTGTAGCTTCTGGTGAAGACACTCTAAGCCGGCAGTTCTCATACTTCTTTGTGTGGCGGCCCTTTTTCTCTTCCTCATGGGCTGCTGCGACCCATGAATGTCTGCCGAAATGCTGCCAGATAGAACGCTTCCACTTTCGGCGGCATTTCAGCGGACGTGCTGTGCGCTTCAGAGTGCCTGCCGAAACCAGAAACATTCACTTCAGCGGCTTTTCGGCGGACACTTTTAAGCGCACGGCATGTCTGCCGAAGTGCTGCCGAAAGCGGAAGCGTTCTATTCAGCAGCACTTCAGCGGTACAGGGAGCTCACGACCCCCCCCCCCCCGGAATCGGCCCACGACCCCCAGTTTGAGAACCGCTGCTTTCAGCCGACAGGTGAGAGTTCTCCCTTCAACGTAATTACTCCACCTCCCATGAGAGATGGTACCCATGTCAGTGGAAGAAGCTCTCGCACCAACAGAGCGCCGTCTACACCGGCGCTTAGGTTAGTATCATTTACATCTCTCCGGGGTGTGGATTATTCATCCTCCTGAACGACATAAATTAAACCGAAGTTAAGTTTTAGTGTAGACAAGGGCAAACTGCCTTCTATATTTTTGATGCATAGAATATTTAAGAATCACATGGAGCTGTGCCAGGTGACCACTTTGGAATCAATCCCAGAAAATGTTTTTTCCTCGGCCTTGCTCAAAGTGTGTCCTGGTGCAACCAGATGAAGAAATATAAATAAGAAAACAAGACTCTTCACATCTCTCTCCAACAACGGGTAAGATAGTGCTGAGTGGAGTCACACCAAAAACAGTACACAAATCTGCCATTTATAAAGAGGAAGCATGACCTGCTCTTGGGATCTTACATAACCACATCTTGTCAAATCTAATCAGTTTCCTCTGCTGAGCTCAAGAGGCCCAGGCAAACAGAAATTAAGTGGCAAGTTTAGCTGAAAGGTCCCCCAGGGACCAAGTCTGATTAACAATTTTAGAAAGATAATCCAACACTAGATTAATATCCCCAAGAAAGTTATTTTTGGATTTAAACTGCATGTCTGAACAGCCAACTCCGAGCAGTTGTAATATTCTCTGCAGCCTCTGACAGAAGACAGAATAGTGCACTGAAGCCAGAGCATTGGATTTAAACTTTATATACATACAGAGGCTTTCCTGCTGCTCCCTTTGCTTTGGTTATACTCTCAGTGCTATTCACTGCTGAACCTGACAGTCCCATGAGACCCAAGTCCATACACTCACAGATGCTTTGACAAAGTGCAAGACAAAACCAATTCGGGATCAGGGTTGCAGCAGCTGAGGGGGCAGGACATTTACCTCTATGGAAATGCCTCCTCAGGGACTTTTTACCCCTTCTCTGCCTTCACCCTGACCACTGGCATTCTAACACACCCTCTCATAAGGTCTGATCCAACTTCCACAGACTTCAGCGAAAAGATTCCCATCATCTTCAAAGGGAGTTGGATCAGACCTGTGATTTTCAGAATAGGCCATTTCTTTGACATCACATTGATAGTGACAGATCCACATTAATAATCCACAGTTAGCCTAGAAGCATGACATTAATCAGAACAAGAGGAACTTGCAGTCCCCCTGTGTGTTGAAAAAACACACCACTTCTTCCATCATCTGTGTTTCAGGAGGGACTTGCAGGAAAGGAAGGTGATTGTTAAGTACAATGGCGGGGGGGAATTTCTGTAGTGAATGAGACTGTTTTGGACAGATTGAGGAGGATGAGTTGGATATCACTGGCTGCTTTTCAGATAGTTGTATTCCTTCTTCCCACCCCCAGGCTCGCAGCACTCTGACTTTCCAACACTACTACACAGATCCATTCTGTGGAAGATATATGGATGGGATGGGGGTGTTCACACCACACTAGCCTAGAAATGGTTAATGAGGCACAGAAGAGTTAAAATAACCTGATAGGCCACACCTAAGGGAGAATTAGGCTTTATAAATGATCCCTGATCAAGGATAGAGCCCTGCTGAGCAAGAGGGGCTGGTATGTGGTCAAACTGTGAGGGCAGAAGGAGGAAACCAGCAGTCACCCTCTGGGCTTGGAGAAGTAAAGAGAGGAAACCCAGTGAGAAAGAAGTCCTGGGATCCTGGCCTCAAGGAAAGGTGGAGAAGAAAGCCTGTGGGAAACAGAGTTAAAAGCATACCCAGGGAAACAGCAGCAAGGTTGGAGGTTGTCAGACCTTGGCTGCTGATTGAAGGGTTCCTGGGTTGCAACCTGGAATAGCAGACAAGCCGGGTTCCAGTACCACCCAGGGAAGTGGCACAAGATTATTGGAAAGGTTAACCAACTAGCGATGTTGATACCCTGGAAGGATGGACTTAGGATGACCAGATGTCCTGATTTTATAGGGACCGATTTTTGGGTCTTTTTCTTATATAGGTTCCTATTACTTACACCTACACACACATGATTTTTCACACTTGCTGTCTGGTCACCCTAGATGAACTACATACTGACCTAGCCAGAAGGCTGAGTCACAAGGAAAGAGTACCCAGAGTCCTGGAGAGTATGAGAGGCCATGGAGTGAGTGAGCAATAAGAGGAGGTTCTAGACAAGAAAGACAAGAGCTGATCCCCAGCCATGAGAGAGCCCTGTTATACTCATCAACGTGTTTTACAGGCAGGCTTTTAAAAGACATTCAGTCCAAAACCAGAGAAAAAGGAAGGTCTCTGTGTGTGAATTAAAGGTGACCTGTGATTTAAAGATAACAAGACAACAGATGGCCATGTACTTTTGGGGGCGAGGGCCCTGTTTTTGTTTAGATGTTATGTTTGACAGATTGGGGATGTGAAAGAAAAAAAAAAATCAACACCCCAGTCCCTCACTTTAAAAAAAAAAATGAAATTAATGTCCTTTCTACCCAATGTTTCCAGGACTACTGTGTGGATGCATAAATGACAGAATTTCAAATAGGGGTAAAAAGGCTATATATTACCTCTGTATCTGGCACCGGTGCAACCATTACTGGAGTACTTGTCTAGTTCTAGTGTTCACAATTCAACAAGGATGTTAGTAAACTGGAGAGGTCAGAGAAGTTCCACAAGAATGATTAAAGAATTAGAAAACATGTTTCACAATCATCAACTCAGAAAGCTCGATCTGTTTTTCTTAAAGAGGAGGTTAAGGGGTGACTAGATCATGGTGTAGGCCTGATTCTCACTTACACTACTCAGGCAGATGAAAGAAGCTTTATTATAACTAAGAATCAAGCCAATGGCATAGAATAAGTAGGTTGGGGCATATGTGGATAATATGTCAGAGGGGTAGGGTGGAGCAAGTCCATAGGGAGCTTTGCAAATCAAGAAGGCAATTTTGAATGGGATTCAAACATGAGTCAGAAGTCAGTGGAAACTATAAAAGGGTGCAAGTATTTATATACAGTCCCACTTTCTGGCACAAATGTGTCTAGCTGTAGCACATGGGGCTCCCTGAAGTTTAGAGCAGCTAGGGATTTAGGAAGAGTATATAAAAAGGAGAATCTATTACAGCTGAGATGCTAACTGTTTAAACTGAATTAGTTTACTTTGGCAGAGCCTGTTAGGGATGAATTTTGGCTGCATTCCAGAAGTGATAAGACACTTGAGATGGAAAAAAGTAAGATAACAGTCAGCTACGATTCCAAAATTTCTTGCCAGAAGCAAAGTTAAGGAGTGATTCAGAGATGTAATACAAAGAGGACTCTCTACCCTGGTGGAATCTCTGAAGCATTCAGTAGATCAGGCCTGCACAACATGCGGCCCAGGGGCCACATGTAGCCCGCACGGGCTCACTGTGCAGCCCGCGGCAGATAAGTAGGGGTGGGGCAAGCCAAGCAGTGGGGTGGAGGGAAGCAGATGGGGGTGGGGCAAGGGCAGGGCTTTTCAGCCCGCAGCTGTTTTTTTTTGTAGTAATATGGCCCTCGCTGCTTTCTGAGTTGTGCAGGCCTGCAGTAGATGGTACAATGCAGGCAGGAGCTGCCCATCGGCACAGAGAGATAGACGGGAAACAGAGATCACAGAGTGTGGGAGTCGAAGAAGGTATCAGAGTTAGGAGACAGCATGACAGGGACATAATGTCTAAGGCTGGAAAAAAGCAATCACCTGTCCTGCAGGGAAAAGGTTATATGGAGGAGAGAGATAAGTACAGAGCCAGAGTGCCTCTGGCATGAATGATGGGGGTGGGGGGTTGATCTACATCCCTCATCAGAAATAAAAGAAAAGAGAGATTGGTTAAAGTTAGAATCCTTACTGGAGACACCACCCTCTTGCTTCAGGCACTCAAGGAAGAGAGAAAGCGATCACAATTATTAAAAGTCACTTTGGATCTGGAATCAAGTGCCAAGAGGAAAAAAAAGGCTTCTGTGACCTACAGTATGATAATGTCAACAGCCATCTCACAGTACTGTACCGCAAAACAGCTGACTCCTGACATCAGGAAGGCTATGTCCTTGGAGATGTACTTGCCTGTGCTGTAGGTTAATATCTATTTCGCTCTTCACCAAAACAGCAGCCAACACTCACAAAACCATAGGATCGTAGAAATGTAGGGCTCAAAGGGAACTAAAGAGGTCATCCAGCCCAGTCCCCTGTGCTGAGGCAGGACCAAGTATACCTAGATGTGTATTCCTGACTTCTCTGAGAGGAGCTTAGTCATTTTGAGTATGTCTTCAGGGCAGTTGAGAGTGCAACTCCCAGGCCGGCTAGACAGACCTATGCTAGCGGGGCTTGAGCTACTGTGTTTAAAATAGCTGTGTGGATCTTGTGGCTTGGAGCCTGAGCTCTCAAGCCTCAAGCTCCAGCCCAAGCGGCAACATCCACACAGCTATTTTTGGACATTAGCTGAAACCCTGCTGGCTCACACCTGCCTAGCCAGACCAGGAGGCACACTCCCAGCTGCAGTGGGACATTCCCCTTTGCAGCTAGCAAAGCAAACAACATAACTGCTGATTCTAATCACTACGGCTAAGATTTTGTCGTGGTTATTTTTAGTAAAAGTCACAGACACGTCACAGGCAATAAATGAAAATTCACGGAAGCCGTAACCTGTCTGTGACTTTTGCTGCTGCAGCTCCATGCGTTCCCCCACCACCCTGGCCGGGAGCTGTGGGGTTCCCCCTCTGCCCACAGCAGCTAGAAGCTTCAGGGTGACAATATTTCCCCAAAGAGAAAACGGGATGACCCAGCCACGCAGTCTTGCAGGGCCGGCTCTAACTTTTTTGCGGCCCCAAACAAAAAACTGGGGGGCCAAAGAAGTGAGGGGGGGCGGCGCAGCCAGAATGCCGCCCTTCACAGAGTACCACCCCAGGCACCTGCTTTCTATGCTGGTGCCTAGAGCCGGCCCTGTGCCCGAGGCTTCCCCTTCTCCTCCCCCAATCCATGTGCAACACTGTCACCCATTGCTGGAACCCTGAGGAAGGCCCCACAGGAGATTGTCACCTGTCCCTGGAAACTTGCAGAGGGCCCCCTATCGCTGCTATCAACTGTTGCTGGAACTCTGTGTCAGGGGCCAGCTGGCTGCCCGCTCCTGAGTCCCACAGCCCCTGGGGAATGTCACAAAGGTCTCTAGAAGTCACGGGTTCCATGACTTCCATGACCTTCTTGACAAAAACGTAGCCTTACTCATAGGCGCCAACTTCCCCCGGCACCGGTGGGTGCTCGCGCCCTCCTGCCCCCGCCTCAACTCCAACCTCTTCCCCAAAGGCAGGGCGGTGAGCTGCCAGTGGGTGCTCTGCACCCACCAATTTTTCCATGTGAGTGCTCCAGCCCCAGAGCACCCACGGAATTGGCACCTATGGACTTACTAATCACTTAGTAAATAGCTAAGCTGCTATACTAATGCAGGACAAGGTCAATAATGCTGCTGTGATAGGACGGGGTGGGCAAACTTTTTGGCCCGAGGGCCACATTGGGGTTAAAAATTGTGAAGAGGGTCGGGTAGGGAAGCCTGACCCTGCCCCTTATCCAACCCCCACCTACTTCCCGCCCCCTGACTGCCCCCCTCAGAACCTCCGACCCATCCAACCTCCCCAGCCCCACTCCTTGTCCCCTGATCGCCCCCTCCTGAGACTCCCCCCACTCTAACTGCTGCCCAGAAACCCCAGCCCCTATCTAAGCCCCCCACTCTCTGTCTGCCCTCCCGACTACCACCTCCCAAGATCCCCCCACCCTAAACACCACCCCCCAGGACCCTATCCCGCATCTAATCCACCCCCATCCCCACTTTGTTCCCTGACTGCCCCCTCCTGATATCCCCCCACCCTAACCGCCACCCCCCAGGACCTCACCACCTAACCCCCTCCCCCCCACTTCTTACCTTAATCAGCCGGGTGCTCCTTGACTAGGCCCCAGGGCCAGGGAGCGTAGGGAGGGCCCGGCCCAGGAGCGCAGGGCCTCGCAGCTCCTGTGCTCCGTCCGGCCCCTGGCCGGGGAGCATGGGGCCAAGCAGCGCGCAGGGCCTCGCAGCTCCTGTGCTCTGTCCGGCCCCTGGCTGGGGAGCATGGGGCCAAGCAGCATGTGCTGCTGGGCCCGGCAAGGGAGGGCGGGGCCCCGCAGCTCCCCGGGGAGCGTGGGGACCTGCGGCAGGCCGGCCCCACGCCTCCGGCCCGAGCTCACAGACAGGATGAAAACGGCCGGTGGGCCACGTGGGGCCCGTGGGCCGTAGTTTGCTCACCACTGAGATAAGACAACCTACTCCTAGCACTTGGTGACTTTGGAGGTCCTGAGTGAAAGAGCTTCAGCAAAACAAAAAAAGACGAACAATCAGTGGGAAGCATAGACAGCACAGAAAACAACCTGACACAGTCAATACTAAATAAAAAGTTAACATGAGTTAAGGCTACATCTTTTTGTAGCTGCAAATCCAGGCATTTTAGTGTGGGATTCTCCCTTGACCACATCCCAAATGAGAGAACCTCCCTGTCCTGAGGCAATGACTCTAAACAAAGTCAGGTCCCATAGTCTTAGCCTGCCCTTAATTGTAGAATGCTATTCCTCTCCAAATCCACAAACCTGTAGGGGTGAGAAGCTGTACAGCAAAGCAAACAGCCCTCTCCAAACAGTAATGTGGCTGCTGGAAGCAGCTCAAGGACAACATAGCCTATACCCTTCCCGGGTGACATCAAGGAGTATTCACTCAAGATGCTGCCGCCTTTAATAACAGCTCAGGCTGTGAGACTTCAGAGGTTAGAATCAAATCCTTCTCTTCTACGATAAAATTCTGTATGACCACACAAGCCAAGATTGCAGGTCAATAGTTCACTGCGTGGTCTCCTCATTTTTCTTTCAAACTAATCTCAATGTTACAAATCTTGACTGGCTATGGGGCAAAAAGTGATGGAGTCACTTCACCACTTTGTGCCTCGGTTTCCCCCTCTACACAACGGAGATAATGATCCCAACCTCCTTTGTGACACCTTTGAAGATCTAAGGATGAAAAGCTTGATATGATAGCTAGGTATTATTAAGATTACTTCTGTTTCCTAAATGACTATTTTTTAATTAAAGAACATACAATTTTTGTTTTGCTGGCTACCTAGTTTCTGCCTTTTTAAGAGTTACAATTACAGAAGTCCCCAAGACCCCAACAACCACTATAGTTAATAGACAGCAACTGAGGGCATAGCTATGCATCCCTGTCTCCAAAACTGGCTGAGGTTTCTGCTGTAGTGTCTCAGGAAATATGATTGGTTTTCGCCAAGAGTGCTCAAAACACTCAAAGTTTCCAAACTGGCTAATCAAGGAATCCAGGAACCCCTCCTCCCTCACTCAAAACTACAGTAAGAACACGGAGGACAGGACTGTGCCAGAACATTATTCGTCAGAGTTACTTGTGGCAATTTCCAGATCAGAAGCCAGAACATTAATCATTGATTGCTAGTACAATTCCACACGGACCAAAACAATAAACTAATACAACTCTTGTTATGATACCTTTGCATATGACAAAAAACAAACAATGTGTCAATGACTTAGTCTATTATTCTCTTGATTTCAAGTAGGGTTACAACCAAATATTTTACCTGTTTAGAACTTAAAACACACTGTACAGGACATGAAACCCTCTACAGGAGAGGATAAGCGTGACAGTGTCCTTGATTTACAATGATAAGTATGTGCTTTGAAATTATTATAAAATAGTAAAAATCTAGCCCCTTGATCGTTGAATGTTAACAATATTTTAACATATACATGACTGCCTAGAATTTCATCCTTTGCACCATGCTGTCTACCAAACTGAAACCCTTCTGCTCCAACAGCACAGGACTCGGCCATTTGCTCTACAGGAGAATCTCCATAAGTTGTGCATGGGTTTATGATACACTGAGCTTTTGGGATTCCATTCAGGTGAAGGAAATGGTGCACATTCACCATGCCTTCTTACCAGCTTGTTATAATCTTTAATTAATTCAGTGCTTTACTTATAATTAGATCCAGCAGTAAAGACAAGAGTATTTGGACTCTAGGATATTTTTAATGCTCTGATGATTGCTACGGTTAGTATTTTGAGAAAGGCAACATTATTTTGTGAAGTCGCTTGGGAGTGAAACCACTGTTTATGCTTCTTGGTTTCTGAGTTTAGCTTTCCCCATTTAAGTCCTGCTTTTGCATGTAAAGGAAATCACTGTTTGCTCAACACTGCTCTCAGAAGATCCACACAGTGAGAAGCATTTCAATTGTGTTTCAAAGCGAAGTTTTCAGCTGAAATGGGCATTTCTGAGCTTCATGGGGGATAGTAGCGGCTTGTTGAAAAATGGTGTAATTGTGTGAAAATGGATGAAAGTTGCAATATGACAAACTGTGAACCAGTTTCCCTCTAATTTCAGGACTGGTTTAACACCAGAAGATTTTTATTGGTCAAATAATAAATATGCTATTTAGCTATTAAACAAACTATTTGGAGCAGGATAGAAAACTCTTTGCAACCTCTAGTAGTGGGCTCCCTTTAATATAAATGAAGTCACCTTGCAGCAAAATGTTATCTCACAAGTTTCAGTCTGCTTTAATTTATTTTTTTAAATGCCCTTAAATATTATTCACAGTTTGCAAATGGGATGCACGAGAGTTTTCACAAAGCTGCAGTGGACATCTATCTACTAGAACAATTCTCCACTTTCTTTTTCAGCATCACATTGACCTTCAAGGCAAATCACATGCCATGCTCGTAGAACCAGGGAAATGAGATATCAACAGTCTTTTTGGGGGCCTGCTATTAAGAAGTGCCAAATACCCACAACTCCCATTCAAGTCACTAGACTTAGCACCTCTGAAAATTAGGGCCTAAGCCATGGTCTACACTGGGGGTGGGGGAGGAAATCGATTTAAGATACGCAACTTCAGCTACAAGAATAGTGTAGCTGAAGTCGATGTACTTCAATCTACTCACCACGGCGTCTTCACGGTGGTGAGTCAACTGCTGCCACTCCCCCACTCCTCCTGGAGTACAAGAGTGGAAGGGAGAGTGCTCAGGGATTGATTTATCACGTATCGACTAGACGCGATAAATCAACCCCCAAGAGATCGATCTCACAGCATTGATCCCCATCGTAGTGTAGACCTGCCCTAAACGTATCTTTCTGCCAGTGTAAAATTGTTCATCACTGCATATTCTCCAGTGCTTTGTCCAGTCTAATTTTAAATGATTGCTCGGAAGACTACTCTAGTCCAATAATGCTCACTTAAGACATTTTTCATGACAGTCAACGTACAGGACAGATTTTCCATTGCTCTTTCCTGCATTGGGCATAGAAAAGGGGTAGCAGTAAAGTAAGAAGGATTAAAAGGTAGTTTAAAGCCACTTTTGCATCTCCCAAATTCTGGACTGGGCAGTGGACTCCCTGGGCCCCAAGGCTGCTCTCAGTCCATGGATGGTAAAGAACAGCCAGAGTGTAATATACAGCAGGCAGACCTCCTTCCACACCTATCCTGCCCATGATGGGAGATGGGGGAGCGGGGAGCTGTGAGGAAGCCCACCAGAGGATTATTACATGACCTCTATGACAGGCACAAAACCCACCCTGTGACAGGGGATTTCTGCAGGGGAGGCTCCTGCTGTGTTTGTGGGCCCAGTGCAACACCAGAACAGGGGCAATGTAGGACAGAATCTGATCCTACATTTTAAAAACAAAATTTTTAAAGTGTGCAATACTGTATTTGTGAAACATATACACACCTTCAAGCGCATAAACAGTGCATTGCCTGTATAATTTCATTTACTCTGAACAAATACAATCATGCAAACGCATTTAATGCCAAGTGTAGGATAAACTGAGGAATATATATAAGTTATATGTTGACAAGTGACAGGTCAATCGCTTTCCTCACTGTAACAAAGTCATCGGTGTATTCTTTCTACCTGACCTTATGCGGTTTCTTACTTTCATGTCTCATACAGTTATTCATCACCTTACCAGCAGATTGCTAAAAACAAACAACGTTTTCTCACAAAGTGTCAAGGTGAAAACCAACTGAAAACAGACCTAATGCCCATCAGCTTCCAAGCTTCCTTTTCTCCACAATACTGACACCCAGGACAAATACTGAGCATGCTCAGTAATTATACATGGCTGCACTCTATCTAAATGGATAGAAAGTTGGGCCAGTGCTTAGAACTTTACTTTAGGATTTGAGGAATCTTGCATTCTATTTCCTAACGTGCCACAGGCTTCTTGCATGACCTGGGACAAGTCTCAGTGTCTCTCCATGCCTCAGTTCCAATCTGCAAAATGGGAATAGCAGCATCAGCCGACCTCCCCAGCGTGTTGTGAGAGTAAACACATTAAAGATTGTGTGGTGCTAATGTCTCTTTACAATCATGCGGGCTAAATCAGAACCTAAATTAGATTATTCACAAAATGGCAGCCCACCTATTCAGTGGTGCACCTCTCTGGGAACACACAACACGAGTACTATGGGATACCACACTGGCTGCCTACTTGTTTCTGGTTAGAGCTTAGTTTTGCTCTGTAAAGCCCTAAAGGTATGTCTACACACAAGCCTGAGTCAGTTGACCCAGGCTCTGAAACTCACATTTGGGGAGGGAGATCTTCCTGTGTACCCTAAATGGCCTGCCCAGCTGAGAAAGTGCCTGTCTCCCTGTATCTCACTATCATGAGTGAGATCAACAGATGGTCAGGTTTGATACACATCATTAAAAGAAAGCCAGGGTAGCAACTAGAGTTTTCTTCACAAGGAGAACTCTAGCTAATCAAAATAGTTTGCATTTTTTTGACCTGAAGACTATGCTACACTAGTCATGTATTAGGGAGGCTTCTGAGGCGTGATCAGATTGTAGATGGAGTGAGAGCAGCTATAAGAGTATTTTGTTGCTGAACGTACTGATATTTCAATATTTCCAATTGTATTATTACCCTCTTGAGTGATGTTCCCATGAGGTGGAAGTTTAACTGGCATCAGCGCACCTGGGGAATGCATCTAAGCTAGGTGATTTTTTACACTTGAAATCGTAACAAATAAAGGGACTAATCTCTGCAGTAAAGTGGAGGAAGCCCCATCAGTGGAGTTGTTTAAGACTAGACTGAAAAAGCACTAAGAATGCATTGAAGGGAACAAGTCTGGACTCTCTAATTTCGATAGTTCTTCAAATAAGCTGTTTCTCCGCCACCTCCAGAGCATCTGAGGCACAGGAAGATGAATCTGAGCCAGTCAAAATGCAAATATTCTGTCATGAGCCAGCTAGCAACTGTCACTTGCCTATTAGCCATGTTCTTTGGTCTACTTTAATTTAGTTTTTAATCATTTAGTATGGATGGCCTTACAATTTACGTCCTGGTTACTGAACACTCTCATAGGCTAAATGTCTCTCACTTAAAAAAGCCTGTCACCTGGCTCTTCAACTCGGCAGTCATTACTGACAACTGTCTTATTTTCAGCACCGCATATTTAACAGCAGACCATTATTTTGTGACAGTACCCCTTTCCCACACCAAGAGATCTCTTAATAATAGGCTGAAATTAGTGCATGCTACTTCCTAACCCCACTCTTTCGCTTTCAGTTTTTTAGCATACTATAGTGGAAATTCAGACATTGGAACAGACAACCCCATGTCAGGAGAGGTTGTCTGTTGCTTTGAAACTAGAAATACCACAGCAAAGACCAAAACGTAACAGCAAAAAAAATGACAACAACATTTTCTTATATAAGGTTATGGAGAAAACTGATCCATGCTTCTTGCAAGGGGGTGCGTCTTAACAAACTGAAACGAACTGTACTCAGTAAAATCACAATCATTCCTGCTAGATTACTCCTTTCGTTAAAACACACCAATAATTTCCTTGGTTCAATAACCAACCTATTTTAAATTGTTTTAAAAAGAAACAAATACACACCTCCAGCCAAGACAGCCACTGTTCATATCACACGCTTGGTCAACGGGTTTTAAATCTTTGTACTACCTATTAAAATGAAAACCCACCATGCCGGAGATTGGAGGTTACTTCCAGCTCTCAGCAGAAAACCATAAACCCTTGATGAGCATGTTGTCTCTTTGAATTACTGTGTGATGATGCATGCAGCATGGCTATTAACTTAAATGGCAGGGGTTGGGGAGGGAGAGAAAATCACAAGGATCTGCTATCAGGTTGGGTAACTCTACATTTTCATTTTAAGCTTGCAAGAAAGAAATATAAAAGCCAGGACCTATACTAATAAAAGCTGCTTTCAAATTTTTTAGATTACATCTTATATAAAGCTTGATTTGACCCAGATCTGTTTTTTGATTTAAGAGTATTTAACCTGCAATTTGTACATTTAAAGACAAATGGTGGGGGAGGGAAGTTAGTCACTTGTGCTTAAGATGCTATTTTTTTTTTCTGCTAGTACACCTTTAAAATGACTATGGCTTTGAGAAGAGATTAGTCCTTCATGCCCTGTCATTGTTTTTTGTATTTAACATAAAGGTTTTATATGACCAAATCCTTAGGAAGATCAGCAACTGTAGGG
Organism: Dermatemys mawii; assembly: GCA_007922305.1. NCBI lineage: Eukaryota > Metazoa > Chordata > Testudines > Dermatemydidae > Dermatemys > Dermatemys mawii. The sequence goes on from ML677349.1 coordinate 68,437,621, forward strand.
AGCTTCAATGAATTTTATTACTTTTCTTCCTTCTCACGCTTTCAGACAATGGGCAGGGAGTTGAGGAGGGAACTGTCAGTTTTTTGGGTTTTTTTGTTTTTTTTACTGGAGTTCTTTTTAGCTAACAAACCAAAAAAAGTAAATTCAAATAAAATATTGACCCTAAATCCAAGCAATACAATACTGTCTTCTGATTTTTATTCATCTCTCCTCCACCATTTTTCTCTACTGCTGTTTTGTGCTTCTTGTCAACACCCAGTCTCCCAGCAATCTTTCTCCATCTCCATAATTTTTCCATTGACCCACTTTACAAAATACCTCTCCCTCTTCCTTTTCTGGGGGAGACAGTGAGGGGAGGATCGACAAAACCCCTATCCTTGCCCACCCAAGTCAGAGCCTGGCCCAGAGATATACAAACAGCGCTGGGCTACACTATGGGGGATGGTGGGTCAACCTAAGATACACAATTTCAGCTACGCGAATAGCATAGCTGAAGTCACAGTACCTTAGGTCAACTTACCTGGCCGTCCCCACAGCGGCAGATTGACTGCGGCCACTCCCCCGCCGACTCCACTTACTCCTCCTGCCAGGGTAGAGTACAGGTGTCAATTTGGGGATCAATTTATCACGATAAATTGATCCCCCATACATCGAGCTACCTGCCGGCCCGGCAGGTAATGTAACCGTACCCACAGTGTGAGAAGCAGGATGTGATTGAAGAAATCAGCTACTATGTGATTCTCATATCCTAATGAACACTAGTGAAACTGGCATCAGCAACTGAAAATTCATAAGCAATTGCAGAAGTTGAAGAGGTCATTGCTTAGATGGATTCCAAAAAGGTAAAGAGTTCAAAAGGGAAGCAGATTTCTTAATCCAGCAGCTTTTTTCAGCAATTGTGATAAAAGGAAGGCAAAGGGTCTGAATTATCTTATTTTTAATTTTTGTTTGCAATTTCCTTTCCTTGAAGGATCACACCAGAGCGTTTTCTGGTGTTCTCCTCTAAGCAGGCAATTTTATGTTATTGCTGCTTCTGAGGAAGCACTATTAAGCAGCAGGCAGGATTCCCCCCCACCCCCTACACACAGAGAGGGACTGTCCCAGAGGCAACCCTCTATGTCCTTACTCTGAGTTATTTGAGAAAACACACGACATTTATGTCCCCAGACTGTGCATGCAGAGAACTGCTCCCTCCTGCCAAAACCCCTTTCCTTTACCCAGACCTGGTGCAGGTGACCAGAATACTATGCAGTCTGCCAGAGCAAAACTTCACTTTTTTGAATGGCTGTAAATTGAGATTTACACACCACAGTATTATTATGCATGTGCTTTTCAATGAAAACATAACCCCAAATGGAAATGCTTAAGTACCAGAAATAAAGGGACTGATTCATACACCCCAGAGAACAAGTGGTGAACAATGCATGCTCAGTAAGTTTTAGGCTTTATCCCTTATTAAAATAAAACCACGTGCCTGATCTCTAACCCTCTTTGATTTATTAATGTTTTTGTTTTTCAAGATTACAAAAGTAATGTGGAACAGAGGGCTTTAGAGGAAAATTTATCATCCAAGTCCTCTGTTCCAGATATTAAAATATCCATCAATCTCTCTGTCCACAAAATATAACTATATTTTTGGAGGATCAACAAGAATTATATTTTGAAGGTTGGAAGCAAAATTACGCTGCTGCAGAAAATAAAGTACAACCTCCAAAACTTGAAGCACAATCACTGCTACTATACAGATTGATTGACACCTGACATATCAATCTACCAGAATTCCAATTATCTATGAAAGATATTAAAAACAAAACAAACAAACAGGAACATGTTCTCCTAAAAGATCCGAGATTAGCAATTCTTAAGGGTCTATACACACATACACAGGACTACAGTCGAGGAACAACCATGAACTTTAAAGTATGATCTCTTATGTTATAAATTGTTTCCCAATGCCAGAGCCTTTTACATAATTCAGTTTGGATTAAGCTCACAACTAGAATGGAGTCTTACCTTCTCAGTTGAATTCCATCCTTGCAGACATTTGTTCTACATACCAAAATCTGTCACAATTTCCATTCTCTGCTCAGGAAACTCCTAGCACTTGAACAATAGGAGGAAGCCGGGGGGGCGGGGGAGGAAATATTTCAGGTCTGGACTGAAATGCATTGAGAAGAGCTGGGAAAGGATGTGTTAGGGGAGTCATTTGCACACCTTCTCCTTTCACTGTGCATAGGCTTGGAAGTATTGGATTTTTAATCAGTAAACATCACCATACAGTCACAAACCAACGAAAAAATACTTCCCTCAACAATCAAAATTTACAGATAGGGACAGTTGACATGCAATGTTGACAATTTGTGTTAATGATTATAAAGCTCTAACTTTTTGAATCTCACATTTACTGTTTTAAAAAACTCTCTGTCCCTCCATAATTTCCCACAACTGTGAAAATTTAAATCAATAAAAAGTTAAAAAAAAGCTTAAAAATAAACCTTGATATCTATCAAAAATGTTTTAAAAAATTTAATTCTGCCAATCTTAGCTATGCAATATAGTCCTGAATCTAGCCCATGCTATCTATTCCTTATAGCCCTTTCACAATTCTTATAATCACATACAGCAACTGCCAATGGACCTTGCTTGCCAGGGGACTGTTCCAGATTTTATGAAACCTGTGTGCAAAATGCTGTCTCAGACGATGTCACAGGATCATGGCAATTGGCAGACAGCTGTACCCAAGGCCTGGACTAGTCCATTGTACTTATGCTTACTCAGTGGGCTGCCTGCTTCCTGGATTGCTTGTCCACAAGACAATGATCAATCTGCCAGTCAACGTGAGCAAGGAAGAACTGAGGGCTGCAACAAAGGAGAGTTAGTTGTGTAAATGAAGAGAAAGGGGAGTACTCAGAGGAGTTTGGACCAGAGGTGGCAAGGGGAAGAGACTGACCCCTGCCCCCCATCTGCTCTGGATCTCCCCCAAAACCCAGAGCAGGCTGTTCCTCTTAAAAAAAAAAAAAAAAAATCTTGTGCCAGTAAACCTCAACCATTTGAACATACAGGGAAACAAAAAGGGGCGGGAGCATCATCAAAGTGAATTCATTTACAAATCTGAATATTGTTATAAAAATATTGTGTACTATTTGCCTAGTTCTGCTGGGGTGCTTAAGGTGGGCAATAGCACAGCTAGTGAGGTGAAAAGGAGGAGAGGGATTGAGATTTTCTTTTTAATTTATATTCACTGTGCCATACCTTCCTAGTGTCTGATTTACATTTAGAAAGCTCTCTGCAAGGAACAGATTTAGAGAGTTAAAGTAAAATCTTATGTGCTTAAAATAGTAAAGTAAAATCTTAGGGCACCAGCAATCTTCGGGCACCAATTAAATGACTTCTGGAGTCCACAGACCTTTCCAAGAGCCTACTTTGCCATAGGAAAAGTATCCCATCACCAAATTGGCCCTATGGACTAGACCTCATCAAGAACTTTCAAACAAATTTCATTTGAAGTTTCTCTGATGAGCTATTTGTCAGATAACTTGGTAAAATAAGGAGGGGGGAGGCTAAGAGAATTTTCAAAAATATAATTAACACCCCACACCCCAGTCACATATCTCAAAGTAGCTTGTCTGAAACAGCTTAAATTTGGACAAAACATAATTTTTAGTAATCAAATGTGCCTCTTTTGAAGTGTCAAAGAGTGAGTTTGTGTCAGTGAATAAGTATTTGCAGGGGGTGAGATGCAGGAAGCAACAAAGTCAGGCTTATAATGGAAAGTTTCAACCTTGTCCAACTTTCTTAGCATCAAATACAAAAATGTCATAAAAAGTTACTGCTAACTCTGGAGGGGCAACTGCATTATAAAAGGACAACACTAGCTGTCTAAGGAATTAAGATTGCAGCACTGTTGTAGCTGTCTTGGTCCCAAGATATTAGAGAGACAAGGTGGGTAAGGGATTATCATTTATTGGATCAACTTATGTTGATGAAAGAGACAAGCTTTCAAGCTGTACAGACCTGACAAAGGCTCTGTGTAGCTCCAAAGTTTGTCACTTCCTCCAACAGAAGTTAGTCCAATAGAAGATATTACCTCACCAACCTTGTCTCAAGGAATTGAGAGACAGGAGACAAGATCTGAAAAACTTATAAATTTAAACAAGAGTGCATTAAAGCCCTGAATCTGAAAGGACTTGCTTAACTCTAAGCACATACTCCCTCTAAAGTCAATGGGATTACTCACGTGTTAACATTACCTACATAAGTGTTTGTAGTATTAGGGACTAAGGACCTGATTCGTATTCTGCAAAGCACTTTGACACATGGCTTCAGTGGGACTTAAGAATATGCTTAAGGACTTTGCTGAATGATAGCTTATGTGGGCATCTGATGCCGTGAATTGAATGTCTACTGAATACATTAAACAAATGAATTCAATTAAAAATGGAATGACTCTTTACATCCTAATATTAGGATACTCTCCCATTTTAAAAACCAGACATTTGTAAAGAACAGACAAATTACATACACACACCCACATATATATGGCAGTATCAGTTAGTCTATAGCCTGGGTTTTCAGTTTATTCTTTTAACTCACACGATACAGCATGTAAAATTTTTTTATAGTAATTACACTTTGCACTGTTACTCTAAAAATAGCATTTTTGATTTCCAAATGTAATGGGCCTGATCTTCCACTGTTGTCAGTTGGTATGGCTCCATTAACTTAAACTGAGTGTAGCGGGGTGGTTACCCGCTCCATCCCTGGAAGGGTTAAAAGGCAGCCCCGTAGAGGGCTGCAGCTGGGCCAGTCAATTAGGGCCCAGTTGACCCTTTTAAAAGGGATGGGAGCCAGGCACTAAGGCAGTCTCTCTCCAGGCTGGGAGGGAACAGGGCCTGGCTGCCTGCAGGAAGGGTACCTGAGGTGGAACAGTTCTGGGGAAATAGGCAAGAGAGCTGGGCATCTCCAGCCTAGCAACTCCCCAGACTGTAGGCCTGAAGTGAGGCTTAAGAATGTACTGGGCTGCAGAGAAAGGCAGCATGTCCAAATCACCACCCAACCCCCTTGCCTATGACGACTGGTATTTACACTGCAGTCTGCCCCAGGGAGTGGAGGCTTGATGATGACTGGCAGTAGCCCAGACTGAGATAAAGTGGGGATTAGAGGGTTGGGGGTTCCCCAGGGAGGGGAGACCCAGAGGCAGAGGGTGGGGGTATTGCCAGGGGGCAGCACCCAAGCTAAAGGGGCACCAGAGCCAGCGAGACACCAACCTGCAGAGGGTGCTTTGGCTGGAAAAAGAGCTAATTCCTGGACAACTAGCAGGAGGCACCGCAGGGGTCAGTTGTCGCACCGCTACACTGGGTCATACCTACCCATTTATACCAGCTCTGGATCTCGCCCATAGTTTCTCAACAGTGCTTTGACAGTTTGTTCAGTTTTAAAGCAAAGCAATTATTTTGCTGACAGTTCACCAGGTGGAAGAAAACCAAGCTTATATTCTTTCAGGCTGATGTATTATCACCATCACCTTGACCCAAAGGAGGTTTATCTGCCTTGCACTGTGTAGGAAAGATAGGAAGTATGGCAAGAAACCACTTTGACTTAACCAGGAGATCTTAAATGATCTAAAAATAAAAAAAAAAGAGAATCTTATAAAAAGTGGAAACTAGGTCAAATTACAAAGGATGAATGTAAACAAATAACACAAGCATGTAGGGACAAAATTAGAAAGGCCAAAGCACAAAATGAGATCAAATTAGCCAGAGTCATAAAGGGTAACAAGAAAACATTCTACAAATACATTAGAAGAAAGAAGACGACCAAGGACAGGACAGGCTCATTACTCAAAGGGGGGGAACAATAACAGAAAATGTGGAAATTAAGCAGAGGTGCTTAATGACTTTTTTCTTTTGGTTTTCACCAAGGTTGGTGGTGATTGGACATCTAACATAGTGAATGATCGTGAAAATGAAGTAGGATCAGAGGCTAAAAGAGGGAAAGAACAAGTTAAAAATTACTTGGACAAGTTAAATGTCTTCAAGTCACCTGGGCCTGATGAACTGCATCCTAGAATACACAAGGAGCAGACTGAGGAGATATCTGAGCCATTAATGATTATCTCTGAAAAGTCATGGAAGATGGGAGAGATCCCAGAAGACTAGAAAAGGGAAAATATAGTGCCCATCTATAGAAAGGGAAATAAGGACATCCCGGGGAATTACAGACTAGACAGCTTAACTTCTATATCCAGAAAGATAATGGAGCAAATAATTAAGCTATACATTTGCAAATATCTAAAAGATAATAAGGTGATAAGTAACAGTCAGGATGGATTTGTCAAGAACAAATCAAGGCAAACCAACCTCATAACTTTCTCTGACAGGGTAACAAGCCTTATGGATAGGAGCAGTACACATAGTATATCGTGACTTAAGTAAAGCTTCTGATGCTGTCTTGCATGACTGTTTCATAAACAAACTAGGAAAATGCAACCTGGATGGAACTACTGTAAGGTGGATGCATAACTAGTTGAAAAACCATTCCCAGAGAGTAGTTATCACTGGTTCACAGTCATGTTGGAAGGGCATAACAAGTTGGGTCCTACAGAGACCAGTTCTGGGTCCAATTCTGTTCAACATTTTCATTAATGATTTAGATAATGGCATAGAGAGTACACTTCGAAAGTTTGTGGACGATACCAAGCAGGGAGGGGGTGCAAGTGCTCCAGAGGATTGGATTATAATTCAAAATGATTTGGACAAACTGGAGAAATGGTCTGAAGTAAATAGGATGAAATTCAATAAGCACAAATGCAAAGTACTCCACTTAGGAAGGAACAATCAGTTGCACAGAAAGAAAATGGGAAATGACTGCCTAGGAAGGAGTACCGCAAAAAGGGATCTGGGGGTCATACTGGACCACAAGCTAAATATAAGTCAACAGTGTGATGCTGTTGCAAAAAAAGCAAACATCATTCTAGGCTGTATTAGCAGGAGTGGTGTAAGCAAGACACAAGAAGTAATTCTTCCGCTCTACTCTGTGCTGATTAGGCCTCAGCTGGAGTACTGTGTACAGTTTTGGGTGCCACATTTCAGGAAGGATGTGGACAAATTGGAGGGAATGCAGAGAAAAGCAACAAAAAATGATTAAAGGTCTAGAAAACATGACCTATGAGGGAAGATTGAAAAAATTGGGTTTGTTTAGTTTGGAAAAGAGACGACTAAGGGAGGACATGATAACAGTTTTCAAGTACAAAAAAGGTTATTACAAGGAGGAGGGAGAAAAATTGTTTTTCTTAACCTCTGAGGAAAGGACAAGAAACAATGGGCTTAAATTGTAGCATGGGAGGTTGAACATTAGGAAAAACCTCCTAACTGCCAGGGTGATTAAGCACAGGAATAAATTGCCTAGGAAGGTTGTGGAATCTCCATCTTTGGAGATTTTTAAGAGCAGGCTAGACAAACACCTGTCACGGATGGTCTAGATAATACGCAGTCTTGCTATGAGTGCAGGGGACTGGACTAAATGTCCTCTAAAGGTCCTATGATTCTATGATATCACAGGTGTAACTAAGGCCATGTCTACACTAGGTAAAGGAAAGCCAGTATAATACACCAACAAAGCACTCTTAGTTCAGATGCTTCTATGCCAGCGAAGCTATACCAGCACTTGGTAAAGAGATTCAGGGTAGACATGACTTAAGATGCAACTGAAGTGTACAACTCAAGGTAAAAATTCAGGATCTGGATCTTAGCAAAGTACTCTGTTGCTGATACATGAGCAAAAATAGAATTCATCTCACTCTCCAATAACAGCAGTCATGTTGGTTCCATAGTACACACGGAAAAAGTGGCTTAAGTTGTATCACTAAAGCAGCGGTGGGGAAACTTTTGGGTCCGAGGGCCACATTGGAGTTAAAAATTGTGCGGAGGGCTGGGTAGGGAAGGCTGTGCCTCCCCAAACAGCCTGACCCCACCCCTTATCTAACCCCAATCCACTTCCAGCCCCCTGACTGCCCCCCTCAGAGCCCCCAACCCATCCAACCTCCCCACCCCTCTCCTTGTCCCCTGATCGCCCCCTCCGGAGACCCCCCCACCCCACCCCCCCCCCCCCCGGGACCCCACCACCTAACCCCTCCACCTCTTGCTTACCTTGCTCAGCCGAGCGCTCCTCAACCCGGCCCAGCAAGGGAGTGTGGGGCTCAGCGGCTCCCCGAGCTCCACCCGGCCCCCAGCCAGGGAGCGCAGGGCCCAGTGGCATGCCGTGTTGGGCCCGGCAAGGAAGGGCAGGGTCCTGTGGCTTCCCGTGCTCAGCCCGGCCCCTGGCCCAGGAGCGTGGGAACCAGTGACTCCCCGCTCTTGACTCAGGCCCCCAGCCAGGGAGTGTGAGGCAGGCCCTGCCCGGGAGCGCAGCACGCCGGCCCGGCCCTTGGGCCGGGAGCACGGGGTCTCTGTCCCCACATCCCCGGTGCAAGCTCGCGAGCCAGATGAAAATGGCCGGTGGGCCACATGTGGCCCGAGGGCCGTAGTTTGCCCATCCCTGCACTAAAGTAAGCATATGAGACTTGACATACCCGAAGGTTGCAGGCCTGTCAACCACCATTAACAATGCTCCCAAGTTCAAATGAGATTTAAAAGGAAACTGCATGGGAATAAACTTAAATGCATGACAATATTTAATCATATACAAATATATCCAACCATTAAAAAAAGTAACATTATTCAAAAGTATTTTCCCCCCAATAAACATTTACAGCAGACTACATTTTTAGTAACTTTGGGTTTCACATTTTACATCTGTTTTTGTACATCAGGCTTTCCACGTCTTAATCTCGGAAGAGCAATTATACTGCAATACCAAGCAATACTTTTACAGCAGTAAATTAAAGAGGCCTAACTCATGGCCACAGCTGTGCCCTGTTATCTGTACTGTGTTGCTTTAATTCAGAACACAAACTCCATAATTCTTTAAATTGTTAGATGCCTGTAAACCACAACAGCAATTAATTTGCCTCTGCCAGGCTGTACCATTTTAAAAATCCCCACAACACTGCAATGTGAAAGTAAAACAAAACCAGCCGCACCCAACATTTTATTTTACTTTTTAAAAAAAGAGAGAGAGGGATTTTAAAATCTTCATAGAAAACTCAAAAACAAAACAAAAACAGGAAAGCTTGTCACAGGAGTGATCACAAAAATAAAATTTGACAATGGATTCTAAACCCATAAAGCTTTGTTTATAGAAGTAATCCCATCCAGTCAGTGGGACTACCTATGTGCAAAGGTTTTGCAGGATGAGGCCTTAAAGTAGTGGAAAGAAAACAAAAAACTAATTTATTGATTTTAACACACCTTTAAATTCCTTTGTGCCAGAAAAGTAGCTTTGTGTTTCTTCCCTTCCCCCGCACATTCCATTTTTTCAAGCCACTAGTCAGTAATTTGGAAAGTATCTACTGAATTTACCTACAAGACCCGCCGCGGCCCCCCCCCCCCCTTTTTTTTAATTTTTTTTTTTTTTTTGGAGTACAGAATAGAGCTGGGCAAATAACTGATTTTTCAGTTTGTGAGCAGCTCAGGGGGAAAACCTTTCTGTTTGGGCTGAACAGAAACTGAAAATTTGAGGTTTATTTAGTGAACTGAAAAATGTCTCAATTTACAATACCCCACTACTGACTGGGCAAGAGTGAGTGAGATAGGCTCTATATATAGCCTGGTAGTTAGGGTACTTACCTGGGGTGGGAGTGAGGGATGTTCCAGTCCCTGGCCCAATGAATAAGTAAGTGTTTATAACAAAGTAAAAATCACAGAATATCAGGGTTGGAAGGGACCTCAGGAGTTCATCTAGTCCAACCCCAACTAAATCATCCCAGACAGGGCTTTGTCAAGCCTGACCTTAAAAACCTCTGAGGAAGGAGATTCTACCACCTCCCTAGGTAACCCATTCCAGTGCTTCACCACCCTCATACTGAAAAACTTTTTCCTAATATCCAACCTAAACCTGCTTCAACCGAGAACTGTTTCAGAGAGAAGAGACACAGAGATCCACCCCAGAATAGCCTATGGCCTCATGGAGATCACACTTACCTAGTAGGGGGAGACCTAAGCTAAAGTCTCCTGGGTCTCCCACATCTGAAGTGAGTGCCCTAACCACTGGAATATTGGGTCTAATGGGGGCACCCCCGCCATCTGCTCACATGGTTCCTAAATCTCCTTGTTTATATGTCTAATTACATACACACACACACACATATACATATCTTCTATCCTGGTCCACTCCTGGAAAGGGAGCCCCTGCGTGCTGCTCAGCCACCATTGTATAAGCTCGCTTGAGAGCTGCGCTGGCATAAGCTCCCTCCCCTGCACTTACATGCATCTGACGAAGTGGATTTTAGCCCATGAAAGGTTATGCTCAAATATATTTGTTAGTCTCTGAGGTGCCACCATTACTCCCCATTCTTTTTGCTGATACAGACTAACACGGCTACCACTCTGATCTCTGGGGTGAATAGCAATCCTTAGTGTGCAACTGAGAAAATTCAAAGCTATGATTCCCACAGCAACCATAATGTCCCCATGTGTGTATGTAGTATTTTGCGTTCTTTATGAGCCCTTAAGAATTCACTCATTGGGTCTCTAGGAAAGAATGCAAAATACTACATATACACATGAGGCCATTATGGTTGCTGTGGGAATCATAGCTTTGAATTTTCTGACTTTTCCACATTAAGGGTAGAAGTTCACCCCAGAGAGTATTTTATTTTTATTCATGCATTTAGATTTATATAAATAAGATTTTTAAATAAATTGTCTATTTTATGTTCTAGACACTTTAACCATACTGTTACATTAGAAAAAAAAAGTTTACATTAGTTATATTAACTAACTGACTTTTTATTGTACTATTTGTTTTCATTTATCCAAATATCGTTACTTCTCAAGTCCTATTTAAAACAGATTTTAAAAGTACTACACATGATTTTTTTTCATTTGCATCACAGGGCAAAACCCAGAAGTAATTCATTAGAGAGAGAGAGTTTAAAGATTAGTAAGTTTTTAAAAGATAATCACACTGAAGAAATAGTGTCCAATAAATCTGTTCTTTTACATTGTTAAAGGCCCCAATTCAGTTGGATAATTAACAAATGTATAATTTTACAACCAAGAACAGCCCCACTGAGGTCAATCAAGTGTTTTCATGGATTGGGGCCATAGCTTCTGCCAGAGCATAGGACTACCTCCCATCAAAGGCAACGGGATGTAAGCACATGCTTAAGTCACAATGCTTTCCTGAATGAGGATTTGGATGTTTTGAACTCAAAACATTTCCCCTCCTTCCAAAGTATTTTCTTCACTTTTCATGTTAAGAATAAAAGACTCTTAGGGCTTGGCTACACTGGCACTTTATAGCGCAATAAAGCCGCCAGGAGCTCTCTACCTTACTACCCATCCACACTGGCAAGGCACATAGAGCACTCTGACTCCACAGCTAGAGAGCTCCTAGGTACTCCACCTCCCCAAGAATAATGTTTGTTGTGCTCTCGCTGGAGCACCGCAGCGCCAGTGTGGACACGTAATGCGCTCTGATTGGCCTCCGGAAATGGCCCACAATGCCTGTGCTAGCCACTCTGGTCATCACTTTTGAACTCTGCTGCCCTGTTCTCAGGTGACCAACCACCAGACCTGCCCTTTAAATTCCCTGGGAATTTTGAAAATCCCCTTCCTGTTTGCTTAGCCAGGCGTGCAGTGCTTTCAGCGCATCTTTCCACATACCAGGCGATCCCCAGCATGGAGCAATAGCGAAGTGCTGGACCTCATCAGTGTTTTGAGGGGAGGACGCTGTGCAGTCCCAGCTGCACTCCAGCCATAGGAATTACGATACCTATGGGCAGATATCAAGGGCCAAGATGGAAAGGGGCCATGACTGGGATGCGTTGCAGTGTCGGGTTAAAGTAAAGGAGCTACGGAATGCCTACTGCAAAGCCCAAGAGGCAAACGGAGGCTCCAGTGCTACCCCTGCAACCTGCAAATTCTACAAAGAGCTGGACGCGATACTTGGGGGCGATCCCACCTCCACTCCAACGACCATCCTGGACACTTCCGAGCCCAGCACAGCAAGGAGGGAGGAGGAAAGTGCGACCAGGGGTGCTAAGGAATCCCCAGAATCCCTTGAGGCATGCAACCAGGAACTCTTCTTGACCCAGGAGGAAGGTAGCCAGCTGCGGCGTCCGGTGCTTGGGGAAGGACAAACAACAGAGGAGGTTCCTGGCAGGCAGCTTTTTTTTGGGAAAGGAAGTTTTTAAGTGTGGGCTCTTTGGGTGAGGACAGTAAGGGCTGCATGCATGTCTAGATGTGAAATAGTGAATCAATGTGGTCTATCACATCACAGTAATCGGCATCGGTGATCTCTTCAGAAGTCTCAGCCAGAACGTGGGCAATGTGTCTGCGCAGGTTTATTGGGAGAGCCAGCATGGTTCTTGTTCCAGTCAGGCTAATGTGTCTGCGTCACTCTGCCACGAGGAGTGGGGAGGACCATTGCTGCACACAGGCAAGCTGCATATGGGCCAGGGCAGAAGCCACATTGTAGCAGAAGACCCTCCCTTCCTTCCCCGGTCACCCTCAGCAGCGAGAGATCTTCCAGGACGAACTCCTCTGGAGAAAGTTGGGATAGTGCTCAGTGTGGGTGCCCCCTGCAGCTATTGGCTCTCCCCAAGGCACAGAAAACCAGAGGACAGTACAGCCATGAAACAGTCAGTCACCCTGGACCCAGTGCTTACTCACCATGTCTGGGGCTCCTATGGGTTATGTGTGCTCGCTTTGGGACAGGGAAAGTATGGTTTTGTATGGACTGTGATTGCCCTCCTTAAGTGCGGGGGAATCATTGCTCTGTCTGGTGTGTAAAATGCTGCCTCTGTTAAGTGTTGCATTTTGCCTGTATAGATGCAATCTTGAGATCTCAGCCATCAGTCTTATTACCAGCTGACAGACTGAGAACACTCAGGAAGAGGCTGCGAAAAGCAAAGACGACGTGCTGCACCAAGTGATGCAGCAGTCTGTAGAAGAGAATCGAAAGGCACAGAAGTGGAGGGGGAGTGAAAGGAGGATCTGCCAGAAGAATCAGGATCATCGGCAGCAAAACGTGGTGCTCCGGCAGCAAAACACGGAACAGCTGATCGGCATCATTGAGCACCAAGCGGACTCTATCCAGGCGCTCGTCGCCATGCAGGCGGAGCACTACCACCCCCCCACCCCCACAGCCCTTGTCCCAAAACTCTTTCCCTTGTGCCCCCATGTCTCCTCCAACCCACTTTCCCCAACATCCGGGTTCTTATCACCCCAGCTCCCTCCTACACCCGTAGCTTCACCACCCACCCACAAAAACTACGACCCTTATCCACTGGACTTGACCCCCCTCAACATGCCTTATAGCCACCCTGAAGTGTAGCACTCAGTGCACAGCACTCCAGACAAAGTATGGAATCAGGACATACTCAAGTTTGTGAGTGAACTGGTCTCCACCCCACCCCCTTGCCCTTTTGGTATTTCTGTGTTACTTTGGTTTTTTTCAATAAGTGAAGTTTTTTACTTTGAAAACATACTTCATTAGTGCATAAAGCAAAATATACCTTAGCCCAGGAAAGCAACAAGCACTGCAAGTCAGTGAACCAAACACAGCCACTGCACGTAACTCCTGTGCAGAGCACCAGACGTTACCTGGTGGCTTTCAGCCTCAAATTGCTCCCTCAAGGCATCCCTAATCCTTGCAGCCGCACACTGGGCTGCTGTGCAAATTTAGCCTCCAGGTGTTGAACCTCCAAGTCCCATGCCTGAGTGAAGCTTTCACCCTTCCTTTCACAAATATTATGGAGGGTACAGCATGCAGGTATAACCGCAGGGATGCTGTCTTCTGCCAACTCCAGCTTTCCATAAAGAGAGCACCAGCGACCTTTCGAATGACTAAAAGCACACTACACAGTCATTCGGCACCAGCTCAACCTGAAGTTGAATAGTTCCTAGCTGTTGTCCAGGCTCCCTGTGTAGAGGTTTCATGAGCCATAGCATTAAAGGATAAGCGGGGTCTCCAAGGCATTTTGACTTCCTCTACGGTGATCCTCTGGTCTGGGAAAAAAGTCCCAGTTTGCAGCTTCCTAAACCAGCCAGTGTTCCAAAAGATGCACGTGTCATGCACCCTTCCGGGTGAGCCTGCATTAATGTCAATGAAATCCCCACGGTGATCCACAAGCGCCTGGAGAAGCATGGAGAAATACCCCTTTCAGATAATGTACTCAGAGGCTAGGTGGTCTGGTGCCAGAATAGGAATGTGTGTCCCATCTATCGCCCCTCCACAGTTAGGGAAACCCATTTGTTCAAAGCTAGCCACAATGTCATGCATGTTACCCGGAGCCATGGCTCTTTTGAACAGGACGCAGTTAATGGCCCTGCAAACTTGCATCAAAACTATTCCAGTGGTCGACTTTCCCACTCCAAACTGGTTAGCGACCAATCGGTAGCTGTCTGGAGTTGCCAGCTTCCAGACTGCAATAGCCACTCGCTTCTCCACAGTCAAGGCAGCTCTCAATCTAGTGTCCTTGCGCCGCAGGGTGGGGGCAAGTTCAGCACACAGTCCCATGAAAGTGGCTTTTCTCATCTGAAAGCTTTGCAGCCACCCAGCTGACCGCTATTGGCATGGGACCCAGGGAAGAGATGACACAGTACTGATTATCCTCTCATCTCCTAGTCATGTCACAACGTGACCTAGGTAAAGAAAGGAGGCAGCAAGACTGACTCACATAGCACACGTCACTGGCTGACGAGGGCTTGGGGCAAAACTATAGATTTTGTGGATTTAAACCAGTCAGAATCTTGCTTCAACCTCTATTCACAAACTAAGCAGAATCACAGTTGGAAAGATAAAGAGTAAGCACTTCAGTTATTCAGCAATGTCCAAAACAGTTTCAATTCATTCTTGCAAATTTTCCAGAGTCCCATTTCAGATGAAGACTTTATGCCTCTGTAATTGTCGGTATTCAGGAAAGTGCCTTCTACACCATCTCTATGCTGCTAGTTATATTGAGACTCATTATAAAAAAAAATAGAAAGTCAGATGGCTAGTAACAACCCTGTAGCATTTTAAACTATGAGTCAGAACTGCCTTTCCAATTGGCAGGCGGTCTTTTTCCATTAAAGAGGACTGCCCAATGCTCTCATTATTTAACAAAAAATACAGAGCAATTATTTTGTGTTTTGCTAAATATTTGGTATGCTGCCTTTCTCAAAAAAAAAAACCAAACACACAAAACAACAACTCTTATATCACAAAATTGTTGAGGCACACTTAAGTAGGTCACCAACCTAACCTTCACTGTTAAATTCTCTCTGTAAGAGATGAATGCTATTCCATTAGCTTATTGTTTCAGAATCCTGTTTTATTCATAAACCTGATGCCTCCTCCTTCCCAAATATGATAGTTGAGAAATTAAATTGCTTTGTGTTTTTACCAGTAACCAGTGTTCAGTTCTGTTACAACTATTTCATGTCCTATTGTCCCAAAGTCTCGTTTGAAAAGCTAGTTTCAGTCTCAGAGGGCCCTTTTTATCTGTTATATTAGGCTGTTAATCCCTTTTTCCATGGAAAAAAATTCTAAAAGGAGGTCACTTTCCTGAAAGTTATTATAACCCAAAATGCTTTGTCTTAACTATAAGAAATTAATATGCTCTTAAAAATAGACCAGTAGATCATGATTCAGGCCAATAATATGGATATGAAATTAGTCATTTTTGAAAGATCAATCCTGCAAACACTGAGTCCTTCCTCACACAAATGGTTCCCCCAGATTTCACTGGGACTACCACACAGGGCTACTCAGATGAGTAGCAGTTTGAAGGACTGGGCTTTAGGATAATGTCACAAGGCAGGTATATCCCGTCACCACTTTGAGGAGGAGGGGGAGGAGTTATAGCCCCGCAGCTGAGTTCAAATAACTGCCCTTTTCCTCAGGGCAGTATGACTTAATAGTCAGAGTCAACAGGACTTCCCTTAGTTCTAAGGCATTATGACCCAATGGCTGGAATCAATAGGGCCACCCTTAAATGCAGGACAGTATGGCCCAGTGAGACTGCCCTTAGCAACAGAGTAGCCCTTATATGCAGGGTGATGTGGTCCTATCAGCCATGCATGTATCTGCCACTGGGTCAGCAGGGATCCATCCAAAACACGCTGACTTGGTCCCAGCTCCACGACTGCATTTATGTCTGGTTCCCTGCACTACTTCCTACTCTATCTTCCTTCTCTGTAGTCTGTAGCTGCTCTGGGTCTTCAGGGCTGTCACCAGGCAAAGCTCCTGACAACAACTTCTCCACATGGGCTTCCACAGCCAGCCGGGTATTTGCCTGGGTCTCAGTGTGATTGGCCTCCTGGTCTGGGGCTCCAATAGCTCCTAGCCAGGAGCCTGCAACACACATCCACACTACTGCGGTCAGAGCGGACTGAGCTTGGCTGCTCCCCTTTATACTGAGATTCCAGTTGGCATACGCCCAGTAGGAGTAAGGGGGCATGGCTTCCTCAGACCACAGTATTCCTGTCCAGCACGGGGCAGGTATACCCCATCTCAAATTGTTTCAACATTTTTCCTGCTTGATTTTGCAGTGACAAAATTATTCTTCCCAGCCACAGATGCTCAAAACTTTCCTTTCTCTGTGATAAGATTCACAGACGTAAGACTTTTACTGAGAGGCGCACAACTTTTTACTGGGGGAGAAAAAAAACAACAACCCTATACTGGCAGCACCATGCCCCGTATTGCCATCCACAAACATTCAAAAAATCTTGAGTCATGCCCCTCGAAATGAGATTTATTTTTAAAACTCAGGATTTTTAAGCCAAACTGTGCTCTTTTTATTTGTCTTGTGGTTTCTGAGCCTCTAAGGAACCCTCGGGTCACATTTTCAAGATTTTATCTGCAAACACGAGGCCTAGAAGCTTCCTTTTTGAAAAATGAAAGCTGAGATTCTGATCAAGTCACTTGCTCCAGGAGCTGGGGCCTTTAAGAAAAATACCAAATATGGTGACATTCGCAATAAAGTCATAAGAGTTGGCAACTCTGCTTCCATTCAGAAACCTCAAAGTCCTTTTTAAAAATGTGCAATAACCTCCTGAGGTATATAGGTAAATACTGTATTATTCCTTTTTACAGACAGGTAAACCAATTCAGAGAGCAGTTCCATGACTAGACCAAGGATATGCGTTCCCTGCCGAATTAATTCGGTCTCTTACCAGGATGTTGCCCCAAACCACCTCTTGTTTGCATACAAAAACCTCACGTGAGTTTGGTGCTGCTTTAAACCCAGGCTAGATGGCTTGGCTGGGGAGATAAGCTAAGCAGTATTTCTCAACCCTTTTGATACCAAGAATAGGTTTGCTGCCTTCCTAAACTATCTCAGGGAACTCTCAGGGACCAGCACTAGTTGTAGGACCAGTCATTGAGAAACACATGGGTGCTGCTTTAACTTGCATTGGTAACCCACCTGCGCTCTGCAGAAAGGCTGTGAGCTAAATCACTTTAATGCTGACAGTTCTCTGCTAACCTTCCACAATACCTAGAGACAAACAAGATCTTCCACAATTCAATGGAAAAAATAATCACAATGCAGCTTTACTCACTGCAGCACAAAGAATCAGGAAAATGGCCCCAGAAGTCCTAATGACTTCTAATATGGGTGATTGCAGCACCAGTGACAATACAGTAACTTGAGTATGGGTTTCAAATGTGCCTGCTCACACTCAGGCTAGGCTAGGCTAAACTGGGTGCTTTCTATAGACCTGAGTGCCAGCCACTCAAGTTAACTGTGCACTGAGGACATAGCCTAAAATCCACAGCATGTTGTTGTCAGAGCCTGGAATACAAACCATAAGTGAATTCCTAGCTACACTGAAGTCAATGAGACATTTTGCTTTTGGCTTTCAAGGGATGAGAATTTCATATCTCCTGAGCCCCAAACTTTTCCTATGGCCATAAGACCCTGCTACTTATGAACAGTGCGAAGAGTGTGGGAGCGAAAAGGGTAAAACACACATACACCAATGAAAGTATTTTCATTCCTGATTTTCTGTTTAAGATATAACAGGTTTTGAAAATGACTAAGAATTTTATTCATAAAATCAGCCTCCACGAAAACAGCTCAAAGAACATTCAGCATGGGACGTTCTTCTGAACAGATGAAATATGGATTGTTGTGAAATCATACACTGTGTCCAATAATCCTAGAATTTACATTTTGCTAGATTCTCACCTCATTGTTCACATTACAGAATGACCAAGGGACTATTGGCCAGCTTGTTATCCTTAAATTATATATTACAAAAGTAGGGAAAAGGAAAAGATAATTTAAACAACTTCAGGGCAAAATTCTCCTCTCAGAGCTGCCTGACAGATCTCAACTTCAATTAACATCAATTGGAGATCTGCTCAGGCCATATTTTAACATGTTTTTTTGAAATGGTGCTAAGTACAGTTTGTCCTTGGCTGTATTTGTAGTTAAGCTATGTTCAGCACCGATTCACCTACACCTCTGGCAGATGTTCATTATCAGCAATAGGTAATTTTCCTAGCATAGACCAGCCCAGAGAGAGAGAGAGAGAGAGAGCAGAAAACCACAGGTAAGCTCCTAGGGATTCAAAATGTAAGAGCTGGTATCTCAAAACTGTAGCTCTTAGACATACAAAATAAAAAATGTTTGTCACAGAAAAGATGCTGTGAGCAGATATTTTCATTTTTAACATATAACATGGCAACATGATAGGTTAAATGCATATATTTCTGCAATGTGTGTAGATACACACATTTATAGACACGCACACTCCCCTCTACCTTTATGGAAATAAATATTTTGTTAGGCAAGATCATGATCTCGTTCACCCTGCACACATTGGTGTTCACAGACAAATCTGCCAATGCCACTCTTCCAAGTAAATGGGTTAAAAAAAAGTAAACAAAAAACACTTCAGTCCCAGATTTTTGACTCAAAATTAAAATGTAATAAAAAATACTTTAAAAAGAAAGTTTATTTTCTAAGCATTAACAATAATTACATGTTCTGGGTATTTCAGAAAATAGTTGTTTTAAGGGCTTAGCATATCACCAGAGAATTTACCATCTTTTATGTATTCAGTCTCAGCCTTGAGAGATTTCACTTATCTTTTTCATTCCTCTGTAAACCCAAAAGGAAAAGGAAACCACATGTATGCCCTGATTTCCTTTTTAACGTATGGAAACAATTCTCTAACTTAAAATGTTTTACTTAGCATTAAAACAATATATTTGTTCAGTTTAAGACATCAAACAGTTTCTAATTATCAGTTTTGGACAATGTGCTATTCTGTTTCAAGTCACATGCAACTCACATAAAATCAAACTGGTCAGAAAGGCAAGGCATTTAAAATGCATGCTTGACATATTTTGTGCAACTTGGTATGTTTCAGCTGGATGTGGGTGAGAGTTAAGGGATTGGTTTATTGTGGATTTATTTATAAAGGCATAATTCCACCATTCACATCCTCATCTGCCTACTGCGGTACTATCACCTTCAAGGAAATGATGTCCAGAAACCACCATTCTCTATATTCAAAAGGAACACTTACAGACACTGTTTGTGTCCTCATCTAGCAATGTTAATGGTTCTGAATGCCCCACACTCTGGTGTCAACAGGCATCATTTCTTTTGGAACTCTTTCAAGTCATTCATACATAACATTTACTATTCCCAAGTAGCACAACTGTTTTACTGAATTTATATCAGGCACTACACTGAGCTGATACCAAAGGGTCAAAGTCCCTGCAACTCTTACCATATTAAAAGGCTGGGTTAGTTAACACAAGCTCCCTAAGGCCTTGTCTTCACAGTTAAGTGGTTCTTACTGCAGGGTAGTTTTACCATGAAATCAACCATGGGAAAGTGGTATAATGATGCCCTTGCCTAGCTACCTCGTGATAAAAATCTACAGGTCCTTTGTCTTCACCAGAAGAACTATCATCACACCTTATCTCACCATAAAAAAACACTGTTGTAGTTAAGACAAAGACTAAGAAGATTTTGGACCTCTAATGTTGGTTACAAATAATTAACAACAACATATACCCAGCTGTTACACAGTGCCTCTCATGAGTAGATCTCAAAGCACCTTACAAAGGAAGTACACATCATTTCCTGAGGCAAAGAGCAGTGAAACTGCTTGCCCAAGGTCACCCAGCAGGCCTGCAATAGGGCCAGGAATACAACACAGGTCTCATAAATACCAGTCCATTAGACCACAGAGCACCTTCACTTTGTGCTAGTAACAAAAATTGTGATTTTAAGTTTGATTTCACAATTTTATTTCTTTGAGCCTCGGTTTCCCCATTCTCATCTCTTAAAACCAGTGGAAGGATTCCATGTAAGCCTTTACTCTTATTTATCTGCCATTGCCTACACTGATAGTTCCCTGCGCAAGAGCCAGTTTTAGTTTGTCTTTTTGTCTGTTTTCAGAATTAAATTAACCAGCCACAAAATCATAGTGGAGAAGCTGAATTCTCCAAATCTTCCTGTGGCATCACCCCAACTCAACCAGATGCTCAGGTGCTGTCTTGCTTAGGGGTTTGGAGAGGTAGTAACAAGACAACATACATAAGGAAGAACCTTTCAGCTCTTTCTTACCTTTATACACCCAGTATGCGTGTTATTGGGTTTGAAGACCTAAACTATAGAGGAGCCCACTCTTAGGGTATCCCTCCCAGCCCAGCTTGACACACCTGGGCTAACAGGGCTTCCGCTAGCACTCTAAAAATAGCTGTATACACAGCACTTTGAAGTTGCAGTGGGAGCCCTGCTAGCCCAAGTCTGTTGGCCCAGCCTCAGAGGCTCACTGCTATAGCTTGTGTAGCCATGCTTCTAAAAGCCCTGTATTTACTGCAGGGGAAAAAATGGTATGTTCTTAAATCAAGTTAAAATCTTAGTAAAATCAGAGAAACAAAATTGATGAAGAAATATCTTTTACTGGACAACAGAAGTTTCTCCAATATCCTGGGACCGACACGGCTACAACAACACTGTATACAATAGCCCAGTGATTCTCAAACTTTTGTACTGATGATCCCTTTCACATACCAAATCACCTCCCCCTTATAAATTAAAAACACTTTTTTGTATATTTAACACCAGTATAAATGCTGGAGGCAAAGTGGGGTTTGGGGTGGAGGCTGACAGCTTGTGACCCCCCCCCCATGTAATAACCTTGTAACCCACTGAGGGGTCCCAACCCCCAGTTTGAGAACCCCTACAATAGCAAAATCAAAGTAAACCCTACACTTCACCAGTCCTTAATGCAACCTGAGAACTCACATGAAAACTACAAACTGCCCTCTCTTCACTAGGATTTTAACACCAGTTAAGAACATACCTTTTCTCCCTCATTATAGTGAAGCCAAGACAACCAGCAATGTCCTTCCTCTTCCCAGCAAAGGTTTAATCACAGAGAGATCTAAGTGAGGTCTCTTATTAAAATTTTATTACTGTACTATGTTATAAAAGAATGTTGACTACGCTTTTAGAAGCGTCACCATAATTAAAACAAAACTCTGCTTGTCAAATAACCAAACAAAATTCATTTTGTAATGCACCATCATAATTGCTGATTCATAAAAGATCTCCCAAACATGAGTATACTGACTCCAAAACCAAATGGTAATCACAGATACCTCATATATTCTTCATTCTTACATATTTACCATTGCAAATATTGAAAAATACATGCAGCTCTAGACTGGCATTTTAGTACGCTCTGCTGTCAAAGTTAGAAACATTCATTAACTATATGCAAGTAAAACTTTCTTACATGCTTGTATTGCCCCCCATTTACCACACAGTATTAAGCGCCTCACAATATTTATCATCACAATATCCTATGCGATAGGGGCACCTCCACGGCACCTGGTATTGGCCACTGCTGGTAGACAGGATACTCGGCTAGAAGGACCTTTGGCCTGACCCAGTACGGTCGTTCTTATGTTAAGTACTAGGAAGTATTTGCTATTAATTTACTAATAAAACCAAGTACAGTAGGTCATCATAAAACAATATCAGAAGGCTTTCTAAGAGTATGAAAAGCTGGGAATGCAGGAAACAGTATGCATGATCAGTATTTGAATGGAAAATCTATATATATTTCCTCAGCTTCAGAGAAAGCATTCCAATATGAATCAGATCTTCCACTGTCTACAGCAAGGATCAATCACACAGAGGTCACACGGACTTCCCAACAGTCCCACCTTGATTGTTCTGGGCATAATTCTAGTTCAGAGAGAAGCTGGAAAGGTAGAATTTCTAAAATATATGCAAGTATATTTTGTAAAGAACAGACACCCACTGACTATTGAACATAACGGGAAGCAGACCTGGGGCTGAAAATGAAGTTGTAAATCAGATTAAACATATGTAAGATATGCTTGGCATTCATAGGTGTTAATTTAAAAGGACAGAGCCTGATCTCAGTTACTCCACACTTACACTGGAGCAACTTCCCTGAAGTTAGTGGAGTAGCTAAATGTACACTGGTGTAACAGATGAGAATCTGAGGCATACATTTGAAATGTGTATGCAGTGTTTATATCACTCCACTGCAAACTATACAGTATGAGCACTAGACACTCCCAGAATTGCTCCATATGCAAAAATATCAAAATATAGCTTCACACTTCCTCCTTTCGCCCTTTACAATCAGGTGTGCGACTGACCCTTGAACTTTAAAATACTGCATGTATTAAAAGCTTGATACAGCCAACATCAAAACTGTATCTGCTATCATCATATTATGAAATGAGCAGAACACATGCAAGCCTGTAAACCAAACCAGCACATGTTAGGGGCACCGGAGTTTGTTGGGGAAGCAAAATTTCACAAGTTGTCCCACTGTGCAGATGACCGGCACAAGGCCTATGAACCTCTCAAGCCTTTCTGCTGGCTCTTTGCACAGAGATGGATTTCCCCCACTTAGGCCTCAAACCAGAGGAGAAAGCAAGCCAGTACGCCCCGGTACGGCGTACTGGCAAGAGCTGGTGCGCCATACCGGGGCGGATCAGCTTCCCCGGGCACAATTTAAAGGGCCTAGGGCTTCCAGCAGCGGCTGGAGCCCCAGGCCCTTTAGATTGCTGCCGGAGCCCGGGGGAGTCTGCGGCGGAGCTCTGGGGGCAGTTTATAGGGCCCGGGGCGGTGGCGGCCCAGCCCCGGGCTCTTTAAATAGCTGCCGGAGCGCCGCCGCCACTTCCCTAGGGCTCCGGCAACCTCCCGTCCCTGAGGAGCCCTGGGGAGGCTGCTGCGGGGCCCCAGCAGCTATTTAAAAAGCCTGGGGCTGGGCCACCGGTACCACCGCAGGCCCTTTAAACTGCCCCCGGAGGCCCGCGGCAGCCTCCCCGGGCTCCCACAGCGGGGGCTCCGGCAGCAATTTAAAGGGCCCGGGGAGGTAGCGGCGGCCCAGCCCCAGGCTCTTTAAACAGCTGCTGGGGCCCCACGGCAGCCTCCCCAGGGCTCCGCGGGGATGGGAGCCCTGTTGCCGGAGCCCTAGGGAAGTGGCGGCGGCGCTCTGGCAGCTATTTAAAGAGCCGGGGGCTGGCCGCCGCTACCGCCCCGGGCTCTTTAAACTGCTGCTGGAGCCCCAGGAGACAGGGGGGTAGGGATAGGGTGGGGGAGGATAGGCGGGGAGACCCCTTACCGGTAGTGGGGCTGGGCTGGGGCTGGCTCTGCCCCCAGCCCTGCCCCTTCTGGCCAAGGCCCCGCCTCTTCCGGGGTCCAGAGCTGGCCCCAGCCCAATCCCCGTACCAGTAAGACCCTTCAGTTACTTTCACCCCTGCCTCAAATGTACAGGTGCTTAACTTTAAGCCTGTGACTAGCCTCACTGAATTCTGTAGGGCTACTTGTGTGCATAATTTACATATTCAAACGTCCAAAGGACAGAGGCAGGATTGTAACCTATGCCTAGGATTTATATAGAGCTAGCTGGAAAATGGAGGTGAGGGAGTGAATATCAGTTTTGTTCTGCTATTCACTGAAATTTAGTTTTGATGCAGATTCTCCCACCAGCTCTAATATTTGCTCAGTTTTAAGTATTTTACTATAGTATTTTTTATCAAACTTTCCACATTCCTTCTTTTCCTCCTTCCATGACTATCTTTTCCCAGCTTCAATAGAATCATAGAATATCAGGGTTGGAAGAGACCTCAGGAAGTCATCTAGTCCAACCGCATACTCAAAGCAGGACCAACCCAACTAAATCATCCCAGTCAGGGCTTTGTCAAGCCAGGCCTTAAAAACCTCTAAGGATGGAGATTCCACCACCTCCTTAAGTAACCCATTCCAGTGCTTCACCATCCTCCTAGTGAAATAGTTTCTCTCCTGATATCTTACCTCAACCTCCCCCACTGCAACTTAAGACTATTGCTCCTTGTTCTGTTATCTGCCACCACTGAGAACAGTCTAGTTCCATCCTTTTTGGAACCCTCCTTCAGGTAGTTGAAGGAGGCTATCAAATCCTGCCCCGCCCCCTTCTATTCTGCAGACTAAATAATCCCAGTTCTCTCAGCTTCTCCTCGTAAATCATATGCCCCAGCCCCCTAATCATTTTTGTTGTTCGCCGCTAGACTCTTTCCAATTTGTCCACATCCTTTTTGTAATGGGGGACTCAAAACTGGATGCAATACTCTAGATGTGGCCTCACCAGTGCCAAACAGAGGGGAATAATCACTTCCCTCGATCTGCTGGCAAAGCTCCTACTAATGCAGCCCATACGCCGTTAACCTTCTTGGCAACAAGGGCACACAGATGACTCATATCCAGTTTATCATCCACTGTAATCCCCAGGTCCTTTTCTGCAGAACTGCCACTTAGCCAGTCAGTCCCCAGCCTGTAGCAGTGCATTCATTCTTCTGTCCTAAGTGCAGGACTCTGCATGTGTCCTTGCTGAACCTCATCAGTTTTCTTTTGGCCCAATCTTCCAATTTGTCTAGGTCACTCTGGACACTGCCCTTAGTCACCAGTGTATCTACCTCTCCCACCAGTTCAGTGTAATCCGCCAACTTGCGGAGGCTGCAATCCATCCCATCATCCAGATCATTAATGAAGATGTTAAACAGACCCTGGGGTGCTCTGCTTGGCACGGCTGCCAACTAGACATTGAGCCATTGATCACTACCCATTGAGCCTGACAATCTAGCCAGCTTTCTATCCATCTTACAATTCCTTTATCCAATCCATGCTTTTTTAACTTGCTGGCAAGAATACTGTGGGAGACGGTATCAAAAGCTTTGCTAAAGTCAAGATAGATCACATCCACCATTTCCCCATATCCACAGAGCCAGTTTCTTCCCTTTTCTATTTCTTCTGCTACCTCACCATCATTCCTTCCACCTCAAGTATCTCATCCCCTCTTCCTTTCCAGCTCAAGCCACTTTCCATGCTTACTCTGTCTATCCACCAACAGAATACAGGTCACAATGGAGCCATGTCTCTTCTTTTCTGCTTACAGAACATCACCCTTCCTTTCAGTCTCCGTGATCAGAAAAATCAGTTCTATCATTCCTCTTCACCATTCACATGGGCTGAATAGTTCCTGTCCTTGTGAGGCAGAGAGTAGGGAAGCAGCATAAGGAACTTCATTCACCATAAAGGCCAGAGTGAAATGAGAGATTTCTCCGTTCCCCTCCATGGAAGGAAGAGGTAGGAATGAACAAGGGAGCACCAGGCCTCTAATCCCAGTCACCCGGTGCCTGATAATACTTCTCTTTTGAAGCAGAAACAGCATCAGCACATCTTACTGTGGTAAGCCGCCAATCCAGTGCTTATTAACATTCTCCTCACACCCACAAACACAACAGGCTCCATACTAGCATTCTCAGACCTCTGTACCTGAGATTAAACAGCTCCAGTAAAAGGAGTTGGAGGTAACCAGCCAGTCAAAGCAGAAGCACTATCTGTGTGTGTAGACAGAGCAGGGAGTAAAACACAGAAACAGTGGCCCCAAATTCCCCTTGTAGCGACAGGCCTGCAGTGAATTTATCTACATAGGACAGATGGTGGCCTTTAATAGCTGAAAGGCATATTGCCATCCCTACAGTGATGGATCAATAATGTTATACATTACAGCCTAAGCAAACTGCTGTGTCAAAATATCACAGGATTGTGCGAAAACTCATGAATGTCCTTGGTTCATAATCCAGTGACTAGTATTTAGGCACCGCACTTGTAGCTGCAAGACAAAACTGTGTAAATTTTACTTTTCTATGTGGGTGATAGATGTAGATGATATAAGAAATACTAATGTACATGAACGGTATAAAATCAACCAATTTGTCTGACTATTATATTACTATGTTAGTTAAGTGATAATACAATGTGCATTCTACAAGACACAAAGAAAGATATCCCCATCTCAGAGTAACTGGTGCTCATGGGCATCCTGGAACAAGAGACTCTTAAGAACTTTAACATGGGGCATTAAGGTGGCATGGTAGATCAGTACTGGTTGAGCATTGCATACTTAGGAACAGCACCAAAAAAGACACAAAGCCAGGAGCCAGAGAAGGCAAACTGGACCTCTAGGTTGCTATTGCTGGCAGAGGAAGGAATGTAAATAAGCAATGTGATCAAAGAGGTAGACCGGAACACACCTCTAAGGAATGGGCAGGGAGCCAAAACTTAAAACTAGGAATAAGAGGGTGGAGGCTGACATCAGGGGAGAAAAATAATCTGGAAAGCTATATTGTGAAGAAGTTCAAGGGCAGGCAGTTCAGGTATGCACGAGGCAAAGTAATGAAGGAGAACATAGGCAAACTTTTAGTTATTAAGATTGAGAAGAGGAGTTGAATTTTTATGTAGGAAGAAAAAGGCAAGATTGGTTTCTAAAATTATTCATCTGTCCTCCTCAGCATGAGCTGAACATGCTGCAGGTCTTTATACAGTTGATATCTATCTCAGCCATGTGCCACAGAGGTGGTAATAAAACAATGCTGTTACAGACAGACAAAAAATAGTGGCCATTGTTTTCCAGCATCTTCACCATATCTTAGACCTTGAATTAAATATTTAAGATTAAATAAATAACAAACATTAGTTTGTTTGTTTTGTCTGTTAAGACACTAGTTTTTCGTTTTAGTTGGTGCTACTCCAAATGAGAAAAGAAATTAAACATACTACTGGCAACAAAGCAGTTTTTCACAACATGGTTTAGCACACCGGCTTTTTGTGAGTATCTTCAGAAGCAGCACACTTTCTTCTTCTACATATGACAGAGGAATTTATTAATCGTGAATGTTAGACCTATGTGAAAACATGATCCATACTCAATATTGTTACTGCGAAGTAGGAATGGAGAGGTATCAGACTATTAAAGAGGTCATCATTCCCATTAATTTAAAAGTCCTTTCTGTCTATATAAAAGCTTAAATAAAGGCTCATGGCAATTTAGAAAACAGAAGTTAACCCCAGTATCACGGCCAGCACTTCTCCTACCAATATAAGAGGTTCAAACGTCCAACGTTGTGAGTGTGCTATTATTAAGACCATAATAGCTATTAAGCAGGCATCTCACTATCCTCATTAATTTGCCAAGCCCTTTTGTGGCTCTATAATATGAAAGGTGTTATTCAGATCTGTTCTAGCCATGAAATAATCCTATTTACCACTAAGCATAAAGCTCCAGTATGATATATGAAAGAAATATGACAGAATTATCCCCTAGCAATAGTTTAGGAAGGAAAAAGCAACATGGTCATAAAATGGTTTTAATCTAGGCCACCCAAGCGGGACAAGTGTGAAAATTGTAAAGATAAATATTGAATTTTTAATTTTTGTTTTTGTTTTATTTTTGAGAGAGAGAGAAATGCCTGGAAATGAAAATAAAAAAAGAAGTGGTCAATTTTCAATGCTATTGCCACAAATTCTGAAAGTTAATTTTCCTGGCAAGTCTGGAGCCTGCAGCACAGAAAGTTGACAACACACACTACAGAGGCACAGTTTGCTCCACAAAGGGATCTGACAGCTGGTCTTTTTCAAATCAGTAATGCAGCAGAAGTTTCTTACATCAGGCGACAGAAGCGTCCCTAGTCAATATATAGTAAAAGCCCATTCTCAGTGCTAGAGGGTTTTCCGTTTGTGCCCTTGCACTCCCTCAACATTAGTAACTGTTGCTAGTTCCACGAGCAAGAGCACACAAATTCCCATGATTTACAAAACCAATGGTGAGAGGTAAAATCCAGATTAAATCAATTGGAGGAGTAATACCCTACCCAAAGAGTAGTTAATAAATGTATTCTTACTCTCTTCTGTCCAAGCAAGCGGTGGATACAATACACTCACTGGGCTGGCTCCGGAGCGCGAAAGGGATGCTAAGAGAAAAATAAAAAGGAGATGGCATTGTCTGGTGGACAGGAAAATGGACTGGGACAAGGGTGACCAGTCAGCAAATGTGAAAAATCGGGACAGGAGGTGGAGGGTAATAGGAGCTTATATAGGAAAAAGACCCCAAAATTGGGACATCTGGTCTCCCTAACTGAGACTCAGGAGACCTGGGTTCTCATCCTCACTCAGCCACTGGCCTGCTGTGACACTCTGGCAAAGTCATTTCACCACTCTGCTTCCCTTACAGCCCTTTGTATATCTTGTGTATTTAGAGAGTGTGTAAGCTCTTTGGGGCACTGACTGTCTTTCACTAGGTGTTTGTGCAGCCCCTAGCACAACAGAACCTCAATCTTGCTTGGCGCCTCTAGGTTCAACAAAAATATTCATTTAAATAATGAGAAATGTTAATAAGGTTTAATTAGTTAATAATCTTTAAAAACACTAAACTGGAAGAGGAGAAGATCAGAATCTCTACTTTATGAGTGTTTTCTATCAACACCTACATAGAAAATTTTCAATACACAAATAGTTTAGAAATGTTTTTTAAAAGCATAGAAGTTAAATAGGGACTATCACCCTATATATATACATACACACACCAAGATCGTGTTTTTCACAGTTTCCGTTGCCAATTTTACTAATTATCCAATATTTAGGTTTAAACATATGTTGTCTCCCTTGCAGTGAATCCCTTCCTCCTACGTGGTACTGCTGTGAAGTCACTGTGCTGACTTTAGGCCCTATCCTGCATGCTCTGAAGTCAGTCAGTGTTTTCTGTTTTGCCACTGAATTCAAGGGCACTGAGATCAGACCTTGACAACTCAGTGACTGCTATAGTAGTAAAAAATATTTGTATTTAAATAAGAGCTGTCAAAAAACAGGAAGGGATATTAAAGTTCTCAACAAAGTAAACTGCATTGGTATGAATGTTCTTTTGCCACATTTGCCTTCTTTAAACATGCTCTAATAATTTAGTATTCTGAAAGAATCAAAGTGACACATATTAAAGCATTGGATCAGCTTCCACTAACCCAAGGTCCAGGTCTTACAAGACCTTAGGGACACGAAGGACACAGCCATCTTAGGAGATAAAGTAAACTGCAAATCTCAAATTCCCAGTGAGTTTTGTTCTCCCTGTCACCCCAACAAAGCAATTACAGATAAAACGCCTCTCTCTCCATAGTGCTTCTAATCTCAGGATTCTGCTAAATTTCATTTCTCTATGTATGAGCAGTGCACAATAGAATTGCATACTGGGGAGAGCAAAGTTAAAATTGAAAGCAGAGACAAAAGGGATATTAAAAAGAAAATTCAGGCAAACAAAAAACAATTATTCAAATCTTTCCATGCAGAGGTGCTGCATACAGCTGGCAGTGGAAAAAGTCTACTTCAGTCAGCCCATGCCACACTGACTACCTTCTAGTAAGAGCTCCAGGACAGACTACAAATGTAGCTGTGTTTCATTAGCTTGGAGTAGCAAAGGACAGGCTTTAAATGGGAAAGACGGCAGCCTAAAATAACTGCATTAAATGAATACTAACCCACAAACCCAGAAAAGAGGTATAATACTCAGACAGCCACAGAAGTAGTAACTCAGAATTAGTGTCTATCAAAGATAAATAATCCTGCTCTACAAGAGTGCGGTTTAATATAAATGTACAGCATCACTTGAAAGACGAAGAACGATTGCCTCAAATACTTTTCCTTGGAGAGAAACAAATCCATGGGCTATTTACAGATATCAATAGATAGGAACCACATCACTTGACAAACATTACAAATTAATTTGAAAAAATCATATATAGATATACAAATACTCTCTCTCTCTAACTGACTTAAAAACTGGATTACAATCCTTGAAATCAAATTAAACAAGTGTGTGTGAATTAACACTGAAGGCAACGAAGACCAAAACTTCATAAAATGGGCAATAAAATGCCATGGCAATAAAATGCCATGGGGTTTGGGCAATAAAATGGGCAATCTTCTGTAGCTTTGGTTTCTTACTTTTGTTTTATTAGTGATGCCCCAACTGACCATGCAGAACTTAGTCAGTGGTTTTGCTATCTAAACAAGTCACAGCTAAACTTTGGTGACAGTCCCACAAAAACTTACAAGCAACTATGCCTCGGTTGCCGTGAAGCAGCATCAATAAAGGTATTTATGGGGACATCCAGAATGAAAACACATACGCCAAACTGAAGAAAGAATTAATGTGAACGCTTGGAAAGGGGAGGGAATCCCACAAAAGGAGGTGACTGAACTACAGTTCATGTTGGTTTCCTAAATATTGAAGCAGCAGTGACAAGTACTGCCGTTATTCGTAAGTGAGGAAAATTCTAAACACACCACTACCACCTAACTGAGGCTGGGGAAAGTGAAAAGTCTATCCTACTTCTCCTACCCCATCCATTTTCCCTCTCTCCCAGGGAAAGTAGCAGAGACCTCCCCTCTCAGTCTCTCCAGCAGCCAGAAGTCTCCGGAGAGAGAAACTCCACATTGTATTGGGCAGAAAGCTCTAGTTTAGATTGTAAATACTTCAGAGAAGAGATTGTTGTCTTCCTGTGTGTGTGAAGAGTGCCTTGCACATTGTGGGCTGTACTAGAACACAAAATAAAAAAATGATGATGTGGGAGAAAGCTCAAAAATCTCCTTTTCTTATCCAGCATCTGAAGAGGATAAACACTCCAAATTTATCAGACATCTGCTAGCCAGGAGCTGATATGAAAGATGGAACCTCAAAGTACAGCCCAGGGGCAGCACCTCAGAATAAATCCCACCAAATTATACCCCATTCTCAAAAGCGAGAGCTGGATGGCTCATTAGCACGTTGCCGTAAGAGGTAGGTGGCTCCCTCAATAAGGTCAGCTTTCATATCTCCCTCTGGCTAGTAGCATCTGGTAAATGTTTCAAGCTCTGAACATATGGATATGTATGGTGTCAGTTCATAGAGACAGGAATAAATCATTGTCATTATATCTTTAATATTTGATTTTCTTTAACAATAGCTCTCAGGGAAGTCTCACTTGAATCATGGACCATTTTCTTTTTTCGGAGAGGAGGGAGGGTAAGAGAAGCTTTAAAAAAATATATCAAATATTGCCAGTTAGCTTTGTTTTATTTATTTTTAAATACCAATGAAAAACACTAATTAAAACTGCTTTATTAAATGAATGTGACAGATTCCAGCTTCCACCTTTATTTTTAAAATCTTTTTGGTGAAGCTTCCCCTCAATAAAGAGTTATTTGAATCTTTCTAATGTTTCTAACAAGCCTCATTATAGAACCCCACCAGACACACAGCAAGGTCCTTCCATGACTTTGCTTTTAATGTGGGAGATTTAACGTCAGTGATATTATTCCAGATTACTCCAGGACTTTCTTCTTTTATCATGTACCTACATTATATTCATTGTGCCAGACTGAACATAAGTGGGTACAGATTAAGTATTTAAATTCACAATTCCAGTATGACTACCAAAGAAATGCCTATGGATCAGTAAAATATGTTTTTAACAGTTTTAGTTCCGGAGCTTTTAACAAGCAAATGCCAAAAACATTTTATTTTATATAAAGCTGAGCCAGAGAAAATTATGGGCCTAATTTCTCATTTACACCATGGTCTCTTTATACCATTCTGGCACTGCAGAGACATCAGGCTGGGTATGGGTATGGGGTTTGAGCACTGGCCTGCTATACCCAGGGTTGTGAGCTCACTCCTTCAGGGGGGCCATTTAGGGATATGGGGCAAAAATAGGGATTGGTCCTGCTTTGAGCAGGTGGTTACACTAGATGGTCTCCTGGGGGTACTTCCAACTCTGAGATTCTATGATATTGCAACTGTGTTTAACACAAACTCCTCCTCAGCTGCCAGACCTTCCACTTCATTTGTCTTTGGAGAATAAGGGAAATCTCCCTATCCCATACACTTGCAGGAGCACGAGCATGTGTTTGTGTGAGTGTGTCAATCAAAAAACACGGGGAGGATTCAAATTTGAAGTGTATCTTGCTCTCCTTTCCTCTCCCCAATTTAGCATGTTGCTAACCCATGCTCTTCTTAAAGCTCTGGCAGATTAGCACTTTAAACATCAAGGAACAGGAAAATATATACCTGTGGTTCTTTTTTTTAACTTGATACCAACTATATTTCATGGTTTTGTTGGCAAAATTTTTCCATTCAGTGAGAGTAAAACAGCATTTTTGGTCAATATTCATATACTAGATACTTCAGATAAATAACTAAATCTAAAAAATTTTACAGCTGTGGCTGTTCTAGGGTGACCAAATGTCCCAGTTTTATAGGGACAGTCCCAATTTTTGGGTCTTTTTCTTATATAGGCTCCTATTACCTCCCACTTCCTGTCCCGATTTTTCACACTTGCTGTCTGGTCACCCTAGGCTGTTCTCACAGCAGCGTGTTTTCATCATGGTTAATTTCACTATCTTTGTAATCTTTCTTTTCATGATTACAGATGTGTTAGATTAAAAGAGAACAGTAAATCAGGCTGACCAGCTGGCAGACACTATAATGGTGAATTGATGCAACACTTGGCTCTTGGGATAGCACTGGCGTAGTTATATACAAGAGGTTTCCAGGAGTGTGTGTGTTTTATATTACACTGTTTCAGTTCCTACCATCTGATCTAATGAGCAACACTGAAATGGACTCAGGCCAGAATGAACTTTCCTGTTAACTAACAAACACTGGAAAAAGGAGATAGAAAACCGGCACTGGAAGTTTCTTATAGATGAGACAGTTCTTATGACTATTTTCTTATACTTCTCTAATTTCCCTTGCCTTCTATCTCACTTCTTTGACTCCCTTTTTCTGCATATACATTCCCACTGTAAACAGGTGGCTTCCTCCTGGGTGCCTCCTCCGGGCAGCCCTACAAGTGACCTCTCGCCTCAGTTTTCCTCTGGGCTAACCCAAAGGACTCCACTTCGGGTTCTTACTTATAAACTGGCCCCTGGGAGAGGCATTGTATTACAACAACATACTCCAAATTACATTACATTACAAAAGTCCCAAAACAGTCTATATCCACCCAGGGTATGAGGCTCTTGTTCTTACCATACCCCAGTGTCTTCCATCACAGCTAGGCTCCTTGTCCGTCCTCTTCCATCCCTCTGCCAGGATTGCCATCCCAGCCCTTCCTTGTGGAGCGCAACCTCACACTTCCCAATGGGAATCCCCACGAGTCTCTCTGCTGGGACCATCCTTGCCAAGGGAGCATCCTTCACTACCTCTGGCCCTCTCACTGTTTTTGGGGATCCAGCTCTCTAGCAAGGAGGCATCATTGGATAAGCCCCTCCACTACTGCCACTTCCTTCAGCCCTCTGTTGTCCTTGGCTCCAGCCGAGAGCCAGCTGCCATCTACCCTTGCTGCTGTTCCTCCTGCCTTCAGATCTCCCCACAATCTTCTCTCTTCTAGTCTGGGGACACCATTCAGCACACACCTCTTTTTACTCCCCTGCTTTCAGCTTTCTTCCAGGAACCAGCTTCTGTCTCTGACAGCTCCCATCTTCTACCCCTCTTATGTCTAACTCCTACCTGTGACTCTCGTTAGACCTTTTATTGCCTCATCCTCTTCATTGGCCTAGCTGGACAGGGGAGCTGAGCCCAATTTCATTTAATAGGCCAGCTACCTTTTTACGCAGTCCTTAGACGCTAAGCTTCTCACTTCCTTGCTTCTTCCCTCAATATAACTGCTGAGGCTAGCATATTAAAATATTAAAGTTCATTTTGACCACAAGTACTATTCTCGATGCAACATACATAATCCATCTTCTATGCAGCAGCAATCCTTCTGGGAAATCTCAAACAGCATAGATTTGAATTTCCCAAAGAAACCCAAGTTTTTACCTGGTGCTTGCCCTACAATTCAGTGATCTACCAAATCTCCTTCCTCAATCAGCCAGTCTACCAAATGTTTTCAGTGAACTGAAACAGAAAAAAAACTGAAGCTTCAGAGTGACTAAGTATTTAAAAGCGTCCCTCAAGTTCATGTCTAAAGAGGACCTTGAACAAAACCTAAGACCCTCTGGAAAGAGGATCAGAGATTCAAAGGAAAAAACAACAACAGTTTTTATAAAATGGGGGAGGGGAAGACAGGGAAAGAGCAAACTTAATGATGAGGCATATTCCAACTCCCACTGAAATCTATGTCAAGACTCTCACTGACTTAAAAATGGAATCAGAATCAGGTCCTATTGGCTACTAGCTGTATTGTTAATACATTTATACACAGATTAGAACTTTTTCCTCCAATCATTTCATTAAACTCAGGTACACAACAAGAATGGAGGCAAGTGGCTTTGCTCCTCCGCTTAGCTGTTAGTGTCAAATACACTTTTGGAGGGTATTTTAATTTCTATGATTTTCACTATTTTACTAAGCTAGTAAAAGTTAATACTGTTTTCGGAAGTGGATGACTGAGTTGGGATGATAAAAGAAAGAACTACCTAAAATATAACTTCATTTATCACAGTTCAATAACTTTTCATGAATTTTAATGTTTTAGTGAGGTATAAAGGCTTAAACAGGTGTTTGATAAAGATGATTAGACAACTATTACTAAGCTTCTGGGTTTTCTTATTGTCTTCTGTGCTAGAAAATCTGCAGACTGCATTCAGGAATTTCCATTAACGCTCTGCACATCAGTAACATTTATACAAGGCATTAGAAAGAACATGAAATATAACAGTAAATAACATATTATGCATCTGTTCTTCTTTTTCCTTGTCTTAGGCCTTACCTAAGTGATAAATTTACACAAGTTATACTGGTTTAACCCTCTGCATAGACAGACTTATAAAATCGGCTTTTTTCAGTTTATCTGAAACCCTCAACAAGCAACATACGCTAAACTGAAAAAAGACCCTCATACCAGAACAAGTGTGTCTATGCGGGAGGTTTCCCAACTAGATAGGCCTTAAAGGATAGAGGGCCAAATTGCATCTTCTCTCATACCCTTTTCTAAACTAGGAGAAAAGTCAAAAGAGTAAATGGCATTTTAACAAGACCACACTTATTTCACTTTATTCAAAAACAACCCCTCTTCTACTCACAATCTTGAAAACAGATATTTTCTTTTAAAATAATAAATGATCCATAAAATAGAAATGCTTGCTTCTTCAGATGTTTTTCAAAAGTATCGGGGGGAAA
The DNA here is from genome assembly GCA_007922305.1 of Dermatemys mawii. Lineage (NCBI taxonomy): Eukaryota > Metazoa > Chordata > Testudines > Dermatemydidae > Dermatemys > Dermatemys mawii. The sequence continues at coordinate 68,473,197 of ML677349.1, forward strand.
AAACCACTTTTTAAAAGCAGCAGCAACACAATCCAGAGAATTATGCTCCAATAACTGCACGCCACAGGCATGTTGGCAAGTATGAGGCCAACAGCAGAGTGCTTGCAGCATTTGTGAGTAGTCAGTCTTTGGTTACATGCTGCATAACACACCTGACACACACAATTATTTCCATTTAATGCATTCCCCTTTGGGATTTTACTGCTACTATAGTATAGTAGTCCAGTGGATTATTTAAATAAATAGGTGATAATCCAACACTACCTTGTAGTAACCCACACTTAGAGTGTCGGGTGAGAAGATAAATTACCTTTTTTATTTTCTCAAATGCTTGGATTAAAACCATCAATCCTGAAGTCTTCAGAACCTCATGCTAAAAAACCTGGTCTACAGATGTACCTACAACTCCCGCTGAGTTCAATTCCCACAGAGTTGCAGATGATCAGTTTCAAGCCCAAATTGAATGCTCACCCCTTGCATTACAACTATAAAAAGAAAAAACAAGAATAGACCACTGATTTTAGCCAAATTATAATTGCAACATGTTCAGTCTCCTACATACCAAAGAACATTTATGATCAGTAACTGTAAAATGGCACCCTCACACTCAGCAGATCTGATCCCTATATATATTTAAGTCATACAGTTTTTTCCACTATTTATTTTTGCTGCAAAAAGCAAACAGTTTGTACTGCAATGCACGTATATATATTTTGGCTTGCGCAACATCAACAGAATTACTAGTGAAAACACTATTCCTGCCAAGACTCAAGTATATGCTTAACTTGAACCCAATGGACAAAATCCTCACCCCTCACTCCTGCCACTTTACACTGGGCAAAAGGCCCAGAGTGATGTAACAGAGGCTCTAAAAGCTCAGACGCTGACTGTGGAAGATTCCTCCAATCCAATCCAGGCACTGTAAAGGACAGGCATAATGCTGATTTCCGAGGATCCTCTCAGTCCAGACCCTAGGTTAGGAGGCAGCAAGGGAATATCAGCGATGGAGTTACAGTGACAGTAGCCTCCATTGTGAAGATCTGGGAAGTGCTGTAGCTGACAGGTCAGCCTACCTTAACTTACCCATTTTCCTGGCACTAAGTTACACCAGAGGCCTCTCCACCTTCCAAAACAGCCTAAGAGTGGGAGGGTACAAAAGGGTCTCAAAGCAGCCTTAACATCCCCAGCTACAAGTTCTGTGCTGCGTGCACTGGGACAACCCATATATATTATATATATAAAGAATCTTTACCTTGTGGAGTATAAATGTATACGACACCTATCATACAGCTCAGTGATGTCAGTTATTAGAGAGGCTGTTTGAGTCAGAAGGGCTCTATCTTGACTTTTAGGTACTGGACTGAGATTGCACAGCTGGCTGTTAGGGAAAACATCTTTTTACTTATCTACACAACAAATACAAAGTGCAAGTCCTGGAGTTAAAGCATAGAACCCCATGATTTCATTCTTCCAGACATGCTCTGCAGAGTGGACCTATACTAAATGTACTAATTCTATTCTCTCCCCTTTCACTCTTTCTGGTTTCCCTCCTCCCTCAAGCCCCTTCACCTCTGTCATGGTTTTAAATAGCATTTACAGTTTTTCAGATCCTCCATTATCCTGCCAATTTGTCCTTGGCTGCCTGTAGGTCACATCCCCCACATCCACCCTAAACGAATCAGCCCTTTCAAAAACAGCATTTCAATGATCCCTTTTGTTGTCTGAGGAGGTAGGAAGGCCAGGACTCAGGAGGATGGTTTTATAATTGGGGTAGACAAAAAAACTTGGCATCAGCCCTTTTGAAATGAAGACAAATCCCCCTACAAAAGGCAGGTAACAGACTGAGTGGCAGTCAGCCAGCCATGAGCACCTGCTCCTCCTACATACCTGTTAAGTGCACTGCAGAAAAGAAGGGGAGGGGGGAGGAATTATAATGTTGTGAAACCTAGAGCTCTCAAATCTTCCAACAACTCTACCCTATTCCTGCAAAAACAAATGCTGGGGGCAAATGCTTGTGATCTCTTGTGATAATTCATCCCAACATAATCTTGCTTTCTTCTGACAGCAGTACAACAATGCCATTGTCAGTTGCAAAAAGATAATGAGTATTTTTGTCAAGTAAAAATGACTGCATGACAGAATGTCTTTCTGCAAACATTTCAGCAACCAAGCTCATTGTATACAATGATAATAATAAGGAAACTGCCTTTACGAAAATGAACACAGTTACACTAAAAGCAAAGAATCAAAGACACTCAACTCCCCTTAATGAACAAAATTATTCCATTTTAGTGGCATGTTAACAACATTCAAGCAGATAGTTTGTTTCTGTATTGTATCTGTATTGTTCTGCAAAAATTCTGTCCTTTTGAAATAATCATGAACATCTCCTCAACTTTAATTGATTGCTTGTATTCTTCCATGAGACTACGATACATCTGTTCTCCGTGGTTATTAAAGAGCCCATAGCACTTTCCACAAGATTTGGGGGTTTACTCTCATGTCTTGCATCAAATTTTCCCAGTCAACACTCTCAAGCACAATACAATTACCTCTGCCTAAACAGGAGACTGTATTCTGCTTAATGGCCACTACAGGTGTGAACCACTTAAAAAAACATTTACTGTGCAATGTATCCGAAAATCCAGTTACTTCCTACTGATGTAATTCCATTGGACTGACTGGAGAATTTGGTCCTAAGAGTAAGAAAAGACCATGATGTTCCAGATCCCACTGTATTGTAACTCAGGATTAAGATTTGTTTTGCTTAATAGTGATCACACTGTGATTATGGCAGACCAGATGCCAGCTCATGCCAAAGCCCCTGGGACTCACTGAACACTGGCAAATGCAGAGCTGGAAACCAGTCTGGCTCACCTGTTAGCATTATTACAATAGATCTTGAGTTGATAAGAATGCCTTTAGTGTTTAGACATGATGAAATGCTTGTAGGTTGCTGCATGTATTGATCTCACTTAAAACATCTGTAGCCCATGGTATAAAGTTATATTGAGTGTTTGCATTGTCTGTAATTGTGTAATTCACCAAACAGGAACGAAGCATTAATTAACGTAAAGTGCTCATCCTGCACATAAGACAGCCCACTGAAACCAAATGAGCCATTGTGAAACATCAAAGGACAGAGACTTCGTTGACTTCCCACACATTGGAAGAGGAGACAGGCGCAGATACTAGTTCCATTAGTTTGAACTCTGGGGGAAGGGAATAAAAATGCCTGATGAGAAGCAACTATATCGCTATGCTACTTAGAATTTGAAGGAGACACTATTTCTAAGCGTATGCAAGGGATCCCCAAGCTGCTTGGTTTGAGGTAGTCCTAAAGGACACAGAGCATACGTATATAGCAACTCCTATCACTTTTTTGAAAAGTGAGACTAACTCATTTGTGTGTTTGTATGTTTACCTGTTTTAACCTTGTAAATAATGCATTCTTTTTCTTTGTAAGTAAATCTTTAGTTAGTATACTAGGATTGGCTACAAATGTTGTCTTGGTTGATAAATCTAAGGTACAGCCATCCTGGGGTAAATGACTGGGACTAACCTGAATATTATTGTGATTTTTCACATAAGGGACCGTCTATCTCAAAGGCAGACTTGCCTAGACCACAGTATCCAAGGGAACTGTCTGTAACTCCGTGTTAAGGCTGCCATAGCGTTTGAGGAGTTAACACTTGATATTTGGTTGATGAAGACTAAGGGTACATCCTCACTACCGCGGGCAGCGGTCGATGTTTTAGAGATCGATTTCTCGCGTCTTGTGATGACGTGAGAAATCGATCGCTAGTGCTGGCCCCATCGACTCCGGAACTCCAGCTCCTCCGGAGGAGTAAGCCGGAGGTGACGGGGGAGCGTGCCGCCGACTGCCGTCGCCGTGAGGACGGGAGGTAAGTTGGCTGCAGATACGCAAACTTCAGCTACATGATTCACATAGCTGAAGTTGCATATCTGCAGTCGATCCCCCGCCCTAGTGAAGACCAGCCCTAAGAACAGAACATACAACCAGTTTGGTGTTTGTGCCCTGTTTCTTACCAGTCTGTCATGAAGTCAACAGTCACGATCATGAGCCACTCTTGACAGTATAACACACAGCATTTAGTGTGTGAAATATTTTGGAATCCTTTGGGGCAAAAAGCGCCATATCCAAATATTACAGACTTCCATTGTAGAATATCAATCTAAATGCACATCCAACTCATGTCATGAAACAAAATGAACTATAAACACAACAGGAAAAAGATCAGAGATGAACACTCTCATTTTTGAAAAATGAAGCCACCTTTCTGAGCTCAGGGTACAGCTGTTTGCCCTCGACTAAAAAGTTTTATGACCACAAAAGGCATGGAGTAGATGAGAGTCCATTCCATTGTGCAGAAATTTCATATTATTTCATACATAAAGTCACGCAGTTTCAAACTGAGCCATTTGCTTTTGTGGATATAGGTCAGAATCTGCTTGAGACTAGGCCAATTTTGCTCATGAAGTGCTGTAGGTATTAGGGGAACTTCAAGCCACAATACGTACTTTGGACCCATGTCCCTTTTGGCTGACAAAGACCGGAGAAGAAAATCTGGTTCCACTGTTGGTGCATTAGGGCGGGCAGGCTGCCTTAGGGAGCTTCTCTTAAGAAAGCTGTTGTACAACAGCTTGCAAAAATACCACTCAGTGTTTGCAATCGGGCCAACTAACTGCTAATATTTAATCTTCCATTTCTGTTTTAAGATTATTTAGAAGGATGTGGTGAGTCTAAGTTTCTGGCTGCCTCAGGCCATTTTGCCTTTGTTGGGTTTTTTTTTTTTTTTTTTTTCCAAGTACAGAACAGACCCAGGCACTGGTAGATCTTCTCCAGACAACAGATCAAGATCAAGTGTCCATGCTGATACTGTTAAGTCTATCAGCTGCTTTCACTCCCATACTTCATGAGGTGTTAACTCACCGGTGACTCCGAACTCTCCAGACAGACCTTCAGTGACTTTGTGCTACACGCTGGGACCTATCAGAGAAGCTCTTTAGTTCCAAGATCTCTCTCATGTGGGGCTGCAGAGCATTCTCTAAATGTTGCCTCCCCTCTTGTCCAGCATGTATGTGGAGCTGTTGAGGTGCTCAGTTAGGAGAGACAGGCCACAGTATTTTCAGTGTGCTAAAGTCAGCTCTATTTCTTTCTCATCAGATTTGGTCAGTGCCATTTAATGCCTTTACCCAGTGCTTGACAGATATTCATACATAAATCAGGATTAGTGGTTCACTCCGAATAAGACTCGTGGAAGCAATCAGAACTGTGGCAGATAGGGGGAAGCAAAGGGAAGATGCGGCAAGGATTATATCTACCCCTTTAATTGAGGATTTGTGCTTACCATTCGTTACTAGAATTCTCAATCTGGGAAATAGTTGAATTCCTCTCTCTTCTCCCCAGCCCACTACTGTTGAAGCATTACACAGTAGCACTGAGGAGGATGACTCGTTTTCCCTCTTCGGATTCTATCCATCCCAGAGACCGCAATGGTCTTTCAGATGTCGACCTTTCTACTAATAATCCATGTCTTTGTCACAAAGATTACACTACTGCAATGCTTACACTTTAAATTAACCCAGAACTTAAACCTGGAGTATAATGCACTAGCCCACTCAGTGAGCACAGAGTTTATCACTGCAAGCACATGAAGCCAGTACTCAGGGGTTTGCACTGGCTATCATCCAGTTTCCAGGGGGGGTTAAAGATTCTGGTTTTGATCTACGAAGCACTAGAAAACTTGACACATGTCTGTCTCATAGACTGACTCTCTCTCTATGCTATCCTGCCATTGCTGGAGCCCCTTTGCTACAAAAGAAGGGCAGCTACCAAAAAAGCATTCTCCCTAAGGGCCCCTTGACTTTGGATTTCACCCTCTTTCACAGACCATTGTTGGCAATAGCCCAAGTACGGCAACCTTCCAGACATCACTGTAAAGCCCATCTCTTCAGCTAAGTTTTTGAGGATGGAGGTACATGATACGGTGAGGTAGTTATCAAGGAAGGATGGGGGATACTGTTTAGGCTTCACATTCACCGCTGGTTGGTTAGTTAGTTCCTTATTTTCTGGTTTTGAGGTGAGGGAGAGCTACTGGTTTTATCCTTTATGCCACTGTATATTTAATTACTAAGGTGCCTAGAGGCCAGAATAAACAAAACACTTTTCCTTTATATTAATTGTGCACTGAAATAAACTAACAAGCTAGCAAACCATGCAGTCTCTAAAGTGATGGAGACACACTACAAACTGAAACAAATTGAAAAATCACATGGGATGTCAGGAAATATTATTTCACTTTGAATCCATACATATTGCTACAAAAAAAAAGGGAGCAGATAAAGGCAAAGCAATTCACAAATTAACTGCCATTATTTAGATAGGGGGGAAACGTTGATAAAAAACAAGTTGAGAGCATGAAAACTGAGGATGCATAATAAAGATAGAGCTTCGTGATAAAAGATCTATTTTTTCTTCTTGGAATTTCTTTACTCACCATAAAAATATACTTAAATTGAAAATTTTGCCTTGTCAGAGTTTGTAACTCAAATGATGCAGAAAGAGAAAATGTGGAATGATGCTGTTTTGCTCCATATGGCCCAGGAAATCAGCTTGCAAAGGTCTGTTGAATGCCATTAAAATTTTCTCTGGCCACTACTGGAAGACACGATACTGGGCTAACTGGACCATTCGTTTGACACACTATGGCAGGTGTGGGCAAACTTGTTGGCCGAAGGGCCACATCAGAGTTGAAAAATTGTATGGAGGGCCAGGTAGGGAAGGCTGTGCCTATGTTTTATGTCCCCTCTATACATAAAAAATGATGGGGTCTAAATTAGCTGTTACCACTTAAATATCATAGAGTCATTGTGGACAGTTCTCTGCAAATATCTGCTCAATGTGCAGCAGCAGTCAAAAAAGCAAACAGAATGTTAGGAACCATTGGGAAAGATAATAAGGCAGATAATATAATGCTACAATATAAATCCATGGTTCACCCACATGTGGAATACTGCATGCAGTTCTGGTTATTGCATCTCAAAAAAGATATATTAGAATTCAAAAAAAGTACAGAGAAGCACAACGGAACTGATTATGGGTATGGAACAACTTCCATACAAGGAGAGATTAAAAAGGCTGGAACTTTTCATCTTAGAAAAGAGACTAAGGGGGAATATTATAGTGGTCTATAAAATCATAAATGGTGCAGAGAAAGTGAATAGGGAAGTGTTATTTAGTCCTTCACAGTATACAAGAACCAGGGGTCATGCAATTAAATTAATAGGCAGCAAGTTTAAAACAAATATAAGGAAGTACTTCTTCACACAAAGTACAACCAATCTGTGGGACTTGTTGCCCAGGGAAATTGTAAAGGCAAAAAGTATAACTGGGTTCAAAAAAGAACTAGATAAGTTCATGGAGGTGAGGTCCATCAATGGCTATTAGCCAAAATGATCTGGGTGTCCCTAAACCTCAGACTGTCAGAAGCTGGGAGTGAACAACAGGGAAAGATCAGTCAATAATTGTCTTGTTCTGTTCACTCCCTCTGAAGCATCTGGCACCTGCCACTTTCATAAGACAGGATACTCAGCTAAACTCACCACTGTGCAGCCATTCTTATGATCTTGTGTGTGTGTGTGTGTGTGGTGTGTGTATATATAGAGAATACAGTATATATTTTGTATACTATTCTGCACCAGAGCTATGTGAAAATGATACATTTTGTTCTTTCAAAGTTTCACGTTAATTTTCATTACTTTGTGACTCCAATTTCAGTTTCTAGTGAAATTCCCCACCCCCACCCACCCCAAATGATGGATTTTCACATTAAGAAACAAATGAAATTCTAAATTTCCTGCACTGAAAAGAAATTTGACCTCTTTGCTCTAAATTGGATAATCTTTCAGTAAAAAGGAGCCCAATTTCACTCAAAAATCTTTTTTCTTTGCTCTTTTTACACACACACACACACACACACGCACGCGCCATAAAGACAAGAACCACAGATTTTGCAGGTTTTGCCACAAGCCTGGGTCATTTTTGTGAATTTGAAGTAAAGTGGGGGAAACTCAGATTTTGAGGGTTTTGTAATTTTTCCAGAAACTTCTACTATGCTATAACTACTGTTGTTAGTAATGGCCACTTTGCCCTTTGCTGACTAATAAGCAGCAGAGTGTTTCAATCTTCATACTTTCCAGGGAGGGGAGATTTACTGCAACATGAGAGAGGTGTAGATTCAAGAGGGGATTACCAAAGAAGAGTCACAGAAAAGGCACAGATCTGACCTAGCCACCACATCTAAATCCTGAATTTTGTGAGCCTAAGAAGTAACAAAGGACCTGTATCTGGCTATTCCTAGGGGGGAAGGTTGATATGAGGACTGCACTTTTATCACCGGGGGTAGAGATAGACAATAGTTGTGTGACCTGGCACTTGACGAGAGGAAAAGCAAAGATAGAAAACTGAGTGGGGAGGTGGGGAAGTCCAGCATTTTGAATGCCTACTGGCCGAATGACATATTGAATTTTATTTCCAGAATGAAGAGACTAGTACTTATATTTTGAGATGGAGAGAGGGTTTAAAGAAACCTTGGTTTGGCTCAGTGCTTGGACAGTTTGGAAAAATTGCTTTTGTAGTTCTGAGCCAATACTTATCAGGTTTCAATTTCCAGCTGAAGCTACGACGGTTGCTATAAAAACTAACGTGTGACTATATTCCAAAAAAATAAAGGGATGGAAAAGATGCCATTGGAATGTAACAAATATATGCAACAGTGCTAGGAGTAAAAATTGGAATATATTAACCTGTATTGTAACCATGTCTCTTTCTTTCTGTAACTGAAGAGATACACATGGCAACCCATCACCTTAATACAGCACTGCCTAACCAGAAGACAGAGGATTTTAGTATTTATGAATTCCTTATTTCTATGGCATTTAAGAGCAATATATTTGTGTATGCCTCAAAACATGGAATAATGTTTTAAAGAATTATTCTCAATATGGGCAGTATAACAACGTTGGTAGGACTAACTTGGGTTATGTTTATGATCCGAACTGGAATCCAGCACCTCACAAACCCTGCACATTTTTGCTGGTATGACTTGTAGATGCAGAATATTTGGAGAGGGAATAACATCTTTCACTTTAGATACAAAATAAATAACAAAATATCTAGACTGGAAGCTTCATCATAGAAGCAGTGTCCAACAACAGGTAAAGAGACACTGACAACTTGAAATCTAAACATTTTCTTAAAACAAATTAAGTCCTCATTTCTGATAAACATACCTCTCCTCCCCCCCACCTCTTATACATACATACGGACACACACACACAAAATCTCCTGACCAATTTTCTATTTTCAAAATGTTTGCGTGAAAGATCAAGGCAACAACAGGGAAACTGAGTTAGGTCCCAAACCAGCAAACATTTTGCATTTGCATTTAACTTTCAGCACGTGAATAAGATGAATGGAACTACTCACATGCTTAACATTAAGCATGTTTGTAAGTAATGGCAGAATCAGGGTCTAACTGATTATACCTAGGAAGAGTGAAACAATGCATTGTCAAATGCACAATTGAAAAACACACCTCTAAAAACTTTCAGTTATGGTAATCTTGAGCATTACTTGCAAAACTAAGTAAAAAAATTAAGGCTGGCATGTGCTTTTCATGGGAACAGTGTTGCTTTATTGGCCTGTTGGCACCTTTTAAATTGTTTTCCGTTTATCTAACTTTAAAATACTGGATTTCATAAAAAGGACATTTTGTAAATTTCACAGATTTAAAAATAGCTCTAGAGAGAATTTTTTGTCAATATTTGCAACTTCAACAATATATGCAAAAGACTCTAGGAAATGAGATCATCTGCCCAAAACAGGCATCCATTGATATGTGGGTTATGAAAAGGGGGGTGGAGGGAGGTTAACAAACCATCACGCCTGAGGAATCTAAAGTTTCTTCTTAGAAACACTGACCACGTCCCCCTTGTAATGAAAACAAGCATGAGAAGAAAAAATATGGTTTAACAGCTAAAAATGGGATGATGTATCATTTCACAGACTGTTCTGTACTCCTAGTGTCTGTGTAATAACAATTTGAGCTGTAGATCCTGAAAGTACATAGGCAACTTATTAGAGAAGAGTCTGCAGCTAATGCAAGAACCATATGAGAGAATGTCTGGCAAATACTTAATAAAATTACCTTACTGGAGAACAACTCGAAATTAAAATATCTTCTAGAAAAATGCAAGTGAATTCATTCTAATAACATTTAAATGATTGCAAAAATGCTATTTTGAAAGATGTATCAAGGATATCCAAGATGGAACAGATTGTCAATCTGGCGGAAACAGCGGCGTATGAATAGGTAAACTATAGAAAATAAACTAGAAGAATCTGAAAAGATTTGGAAACTATTTTTGAACTACCTTTGTGGAAAATCCATGGGCCAGGATCATAGATTGTTTTATTGGGTTCCCCCTCCACACACACAAACAAAATAATGGGTAAACGAACATCTTCATTGTAGAAGAGAATACTAACACCTGTATCCAGTGATGCAGGAATGGCAGAGAGTTAGTGGGGGGTGGGGGAGAAAATGATACAGGGAGATTCTGGCTTGCTTTTGCTTTCATTTTTTCTGATCTCCTCTTTCAAAACACACTCCTTTTCTGTGATGCTTACAATGAACTTGACAGCAGCAAGGCTGCCAGTGCACTGATACCACTGCCTATCATATTGACCTATACTATCTCATTGCTTTGTTGTAAATCCGCCCCCCCCCCCCGCCATCTGTCTGTATCCATCTGTCATCTCTGGTCTTATGCTTACTTTATGTCTGCACTCAAAAAGCTACAGCGACACTGCTGAGGTGTAGTAATTGCACCACTGTAGTGCTTCAGTGTAGACACAAACAGCAGCGTGAGGAGTTCTCTCATCAAGGTAGTTAATCCATCTTCCCAAGAGGCAATAGCTAGATTGACAGAAGATCTGCTGATCTTGCACTGTCTACATGGGAACTTAGGTCATCTTAACTATGTCACTCAGGGGTGTGGATTTTTCACACCCCTGAGCAATGTAGCTGGGTCTATCTAATTTCCTAGTCAGAGGGGTAGCCGTGTTTGTCACTTCTGCAATTCCAAACTAAGAGTCCTGTGGCACCTTAAAGACTAACTAAAGTTTTAGAGCATAAGCTTTCGTGGGCTAGTACCCACTTCGTCGGATGCATGCAGTGGA
>ML677349.1:68490494-68575854 GCA_007922305.1 Dermatemys mawii
CCCCCCCCCCAGACCTGCCCCAACGGAAACGAAAGTACCTTAAAAACCCCGGCACCACCTTCGCCCCCAGCAGCCGAGCGCGGAGGGGAGCCGGGGGGAAGTTTGCCGCCCTGCGGCCGCGAGCGCCTGGCAGCTCCGCCGTTTCCTTTCCCCGGCCCGCGCCGCTCCCACCATTGAAGTTGGGCTTTTTACCGCTGCTGTTTTGGTGTTTCTGACTCTATCCCATCATCAGACTCAAACACACACGCTGCTGCTGCTGCTCTCACTTCCTCTTCCTTCCTCCTGCTGGCCACACACCCGATTTGCATCTGCAAGAAGCCCCCAGATAATCTGCAAAGTATCTCCGAAGGAATGGTGAGTATTTACCAGCACCTGCAAAAATAGGGGACACACACTTGTTTGACTTTATTCAGCTAATCTCTTGGGTTTTACAATCTGCATTTTTCCAGGCAATGATTATGTCTCTTCCGACTATCTCCATTTTGTGTATTTAAAAAAAAAAATCACTAACAATATACAGAATAAAAAAGAGAAACTCAGTACTTTTCCTCTAACATAATTTTTAAGAGGCTTTTCATGGTCTCTGTCTGTGACGAATGACTTTGCAACAGATCCGTGCTCTGCAGGCAGCAGCGTAGAAGTAAAAGGAGCAGCACTGCAACCCTTCCTACGGTAATCTTGCAACCGCTCCCCCCCCCCCCATATTCCTTTTGGGATCAAGACCCCTACAATGTCAGTACTCAAACACTTCAGATTTAAACAGCTGACATTATGAAATTTACACATTTAAAAATCCTATGACTGTGAAATTTACCAAAATGGACTGTGAATTTGGTAGGGCCCTACTTATCACTCAGAACCAGAGTTGTCTCTAGAGTACAGAAAATCAGGGCAACTGCCCAAGGGCCCTGTGCTTTGGGGGGTGGGTACACTTCATGAGGTGGGGGTGGGGAGTGAGGAGGAGCCTCCTGGCAGGATCAGTGCCTCATCCTCCCTCCCAGCACCTACCGCCAATCAGCTGTTTCACAGTGTTTGGAGGTGCTGAGAGGGAGGGAGAAGTAGCAAGGGCACAGGGTACTCCGGGGGTGGGGCAGAACTGGGCATGGAAGAGACGGGCAAGACCTTGGGGGAAGGGGTGGAGTGGGAATGGGACCTGGGCAGAGACAAGGGGGAACACTTCCTGGCAGATAGGTGCCAAGTTTCCATGTCCCAGGCTCTACACCCCCCTAGGGATAAGCTCAGAATTTCATAGGAACAATGAGCATAAAACTTGATCCATGACCACCTAGCAACCTCTCAGCTGTCTCTATGTGGAACACAATTTCCACTCAAAGGATAAGCAGGATTCAGATCATGCTGCTACTTAGCACAGTCTCCTACAATATGAGCTAAAAGAAGAAATCATCTTCAACATTCAGCAAATATGACACAGAACTGTAGTTCAGATTCCAACCAGGAGAGGGCAGTAGCACTCATATACATTTTGATAGATTTTATCAAGCGGTTAGTAATTTTGAGTGCCCAGTTTAAGGGATATTAACCCAACCTGATTTTCAGGAAGTGTTGAGCTCCCACTGTCTGACAATCAGATCTCTTTAAGCGTCTTTAACCCTCCGAAAAACTGAGGCACCCAAAATCACTAATAACTTCTGAAAATCTTAGGTTATAGCTATTTCAATACATATTCATGAAACTCATCCTCAAATATCAGGGTTTCTCAGGAGCTCAGATCTTGCTTCTGATTCCAGAGGCCACCTAAGAACTTCACATTTGTTCCTGTTAGAACTAGTATATTTGTTAATGATTTGTATAATAAAGTTTATTATTTGTCAATAATTATTTGAGGAAAAATACCAAAGTTTGCAGCAAATGCTGGTGCCAGTACTACAAAACTTACGGATGGGAATACTTTGCTTAAATTAATAGTACCATTTATTTCACCTGTATAAAATCACTCACATGCTTAAGTGCTTGCAGGCTTGGACCCTACAGTCACAGTGCTATTGCAATACACTGGGTGATGTTTATTTGCACCATTGTCCTTGAAAGACTCACACCATTTTAGGCCCTCCACATCAACTAGAGAAGATGGTGGTCTGTCCTTTGGAGTAGGAAGTTTTATGCTCACGGTTACTGTGAAGTTCTGAGTGATAAGTAGGGCCCTACCAAATTCACAGTCCATTTCGGTCAAGTTCACGGTCATAGGATTTTAAAATTTGTCAATTTCATGATTTCAGCTATTTAAATCTGAAGTGTCACAATGTTGTAACTATAGGGGTCCTGACCCAAGAGGGAATTGTAAGGGGAGTCGCAGCCCCACCTGCTTACCACGCCGCTTACCCCTGCCTCCCAGAGCCTCAGTGCCCCACATCCAGGAGCAGCCCTGGACAGTGCTGCAGCGTCGGGACTCCGGCGGGGCCTGAGCTCCTCCCACTCGGCCCACGGGAGCTCACAGCTCCGCCCCCTTACCACCCGGCCCCGAGCTGCAGGAGCTGAGGTCCCGCCAGAGCCACACCATTGCAGCGCTGTCCGGAACCGCTCCTGGATGCGGGGCGCTGAGGCTCTGGGGGAAGGAGCCAGAGGAAGCCTCCCTGGCCATCAGTGCAGGCATGCCAGGCAGGACGAGCTTGCCCACCCCTGCATTAGGGTGTGCCTGGGCATCCCCCGTCCGCACACCTATGGGAAGTTCTCTTCCACATGTGAACTCCACCCTTCCCATGTGGAAGGGAATGACTCATCTGCCCCCACAGCATTGTCCAGCCTTTCACTCTGTGGGGTCGTGACTTGGGGAAAGTGTTTTGCAAGGTTGGGATCTGAGATAATCATATGGAGCAGGCTGGGAGCAGGGAATGGAGAGCACAGCATTGGGAGGGCAGGAAAGCGTGTGGCTGTATTGCCTTTCCCCCTGCCTGCATTGTGGGAATATCCCACAGCCAAAGAGAGTCGCACTAAAGCCATGATTCTTCAGATCCTCTTGGCCTCTCCCATGGTTTGTTACTGCAGGGCAGGGGGGATGTTCTGGCCTGATGTTTGTAACCTCAGGGTGATCATAGCTGTTTAGTACAAATTTGAGATTAACTTTAATTTTAAAATTTTATTTAATGCAAATAGCCCCAGACATATATGTTTGATTCATATTTAAGTTATGTAATGACATAACTAGAAAGAAAAGAGATGGTGGAAGGGATGAAGATAGAACAGTCAACATTAGCTGAACAGGAATTCACTGTTGCAGTTGAAAGATGTTTTGTTATACAGGGATTTGGGGGAGGGGGTGTTTAATTGTAGTTATGTTATTTGTAGGAAGGGGGGGCTTTCTAGGTTTAAGTAAATATACAGGGTGGTGTAAATTTACAAAATATTTTGTGAACAAACATATTTGTTTACCTGTTTTACAAGTATCAATTCAGGCCCAGATCCTACAAACATATATATGCCTAACTTCACTACTCAATTTTAGACTATTTAAAAAAAAATTAAAAATTTAATGCAATGTACTCATCACCATTTATACTGTTATTTACTTAGTTTATTTCTCTCAGACTGATAATGAAAATCAGTGAAGTCAGTGCTGCTTTCAGTTTTTTAGTGCTGGATTTCAAACTCTATAGGAGAATGTTTTTGACTGATACCAAGTGAAAAGCCTAGGAAGCACTCTGAAGACTGGAAGCCAATGAAGTGCTCTGGATTATCCATAGATCAAGTACAGCACTGGCAGCGGGAATATAGTCTTCCTAAAGGTCAGCGAGTATACCTCAACTTTGACTTGGAAGGAATGCTTTTGAAGGGCAGGAGTACTTCCCTACCAATGCTTATTTAATTGTTCATATCTTTGCTGCGTCCGTCAATAAAAATTCACATTAGCATCAGTGATGCTAGTGGCTTTTGTGCACTAGACTAGAGCAACTCCCATTGACATCAGTGGGATTTGAATCAGCTCCTAAGAACTAGACTTGATATGTTTGCTAAATATTTCTGAAGAACCAGAAGAGGGAGCAAGAGAGCACAGGATTTTGAGTAGTGTGCATTTTATGTGGCTATTTCTGCTACAACCCTAAAAATAAAGGCAAAGCTTTTCAAGTGACTTATGATATTTGGTCCCCAGCTTGAGACACCATAGAGGGGAAAGAGGACAAGTTCTCAGCACTTTCTGAAAACCATCTCAAGTTGGTCACCTGAATACTGAGGAATCCAAAATTAATAGTTACTTTTGAAAATCAATGCCCTATTCTGGCAAACTTTTTGGCCCGACAGCCACATCTGGGTATGGAAATTGTATGGCGTGCCATGAATTCTCACAAAATTGGGGGTTGGGGTGCAGGAAGGAGGAGGACTTCTGGGGTGGGACTGGGAATGAGGGGTCGGGGGTGCAGCAGGGTGCTCTAGGCTGGGACCGAGGGGCTCAGAAGGCAGGAGGGGGATAAGGGCTAGGGGAGGAGGTCAGGGGTGCAGACTCCGGGTGTCAATTACCTCAAGCAGCTCCCAAAAGCAACAGCATGTCCCACCGCCGGCTCCTGTGTGACCAGGCAGCTCTGGTTCCCAGCCAATGGGAGCTCCGAGTGGGGGGCAGTGTGCAGAGCCCCCTGGATGCCCCTACGCATAGGAGTGGGAGAGGGGACATGCTGCTGCTTCCAGGGGCCACATGGAGCCATGGCACACATAGAGCGGGGCAAGCCGCAGACTCCATTACATAGCAGGAGCTCAAGGGCCAGATTAAAACGTCTGAAGGACTGGATGTAGCCCCCGGGCCATAGTTTGCCCACTCCTGACCTAGATCCTTGAATGTCTGTATCACTTTTAAAGATTTCATGACAATTAGTGTAAAGGTAGGGTTGTCACATACAGTTTTACTTGTAATCACTGTGGTCCAACATCCAGCTTGCTGCCTTCCAGTTCCAGAGGCGGATGAATTTCAGTGGTGCTGTATGTATAGAGATTTTGTCCTGTAAATTCTTACTCCCAAGAATAGTCCTTATTCACATGAGACATTTCATTGTCTGCATAAAGTAAAGGACTTGCAGGATCACAGCCACAATTTTTAATGCACATCGGGGTGCAAACTGCTATGTAAAATGGTATCATTATTACTCTTTTTAAAAAATCACAAATAAATAATTCTCTTTCAGTGCTTTGACCATGCTTGTTGATTGTCTAAGAAAAATATTTCCACACACACATTTTAAGATGCTCAAGAAATTTAGGCCCTAAAATTTTGTTTGTGATGGCAGTAATTCCAAAAAGAAGCTGCTTATGGAACTTGAACCTCAGTTCCTACATTGTAGTATGCTTACAAATCTCCCTAAATGAATGTTGTTGCCACAGTGTTGACAGAGATATGCTTATGCATAGTAAGTATTAGGGAACAAGTTATGGGATGTCCACAGCAGCCACTTTTTAAACACAAAATAGATTTTTTTAAACTAAAAGAAAAGCCCAGTCTCCATTTACCTCAGATATTTTTATGTACTATGTAGGCATAGAATACAGTAAAATTCCAAAAGCAAAAGATAATTGCTTAAAAACAACAACATCGTTGCTAAGTGACAACAGTATTCATACCCATCACATCACTTACCAAACCCTAGCACATAAAAGCAAGGAAATAAATAGTTATATCATAACTCTTATAATGCCCGCTATCAAGTAGAAAGATAACTCTATGAACTGCTTTTACTGATACATATTCGGTACGTTACAATGCAGCTATCAGAAGGTTATAAGTTAAGTAGGTCCCACCCAGTCTTTTCTTATACCTGCTTCCATGCCTTCCAAGCAAGTGGAAGACTCAAGTCGCTTAGTCTATTTTGCTTACCAAAGAAGAGGTCAAGAAGTGACTTGATCATATCTATAAATACTTACATGGAAGACAGAAGTTTAATAACAGAGGGCTTTTCAATCTAGCAGACAAAGGTTTAACACGATCCAGTGACTGGGGGTTGAAGCAGACGACAACTAAGGAGAGGTTAAGTGCGGCCAGTTAACCACTGGAACAACTTACCAAAGATTCTGGTGGATTCTCCAGCACTGGATATTTTTTTCCCCCCATCAAGACTGGATGTTTTTCTAAAACACAGGGTCTAAATCGACAAAAGCTGTTGGATTTGAAGAAGCAATTCAGGAAAGTCCCGTGGTTTGTGATATGCAGGAAGTCAGACTAGATGATCATTTTGGTCTTAAAAATCTATGAATCATACCAATTTAGACCACTTAGACTCAGACTCTCTAATGCCATTTAAAGACATGTTACTGATCTAGCCTTAGCTATCTTCAACTTTTGCTTTGGCCAAACATGGGGCTGCACAGGTATAACTGAGTGTAGCATTTATCCCAGTAGCAGCATCTATTCCACAAATGGAAAGTTGAGGGATGGTTCATAGATAATGTGTTGGGGTTGGTTTGCTTTCCTGTCCATCCCAAGGGCTCAATCCAGTGCCCACTGAAGTCAGAGAGTTGTCTGTTGACTCCACTGTCATTGATTTAGAGCCCAAGTGAGCAGTTGGGCTGGAGGGAGGCTATTGATTATTTTAGATTACAGATGGTTATCAGGCTGGCAACTTTCCATTACACCTACTGATGAGAGCAACAATGATTATTCCTATACGATATGTCTAACACAGCAGTTGTCCAATAGATACATAACAATGTAGGGATTTTATTATCTCAAATATCTGTTCTTCACTGCATGTACAGAACAGTTGGCAAGAAGCTTACCTTCTTCATGCTATGTTGCGATCAGTCATTACTGTTTATCAGCTAAGATTTTAAAATGTGTACTATGGAGGACAAAAGAAATGTAATCCTTCAACAGCTATGAATTTGAGGGCTTGGAAAAGAGCTCTGAGGAGAGACAAAAACTCTTCAAATCACTTTCTCAAAGTGAATGAAGTTATTTGCTTGATTCGTTTTGTTACATCTCCATCAAGCCATGGCATTTCATCCATTTTCCATGTATTAAAACTTCAAGATAAAGCTCACCTCTTGTTCTTAACCATATTTGAGCATTGGTGCATTTTTACCTTCATTTTTTCTTTTGTCGTATCGGTGGAAGGATAATTAGAAGCATATAGTGTGTGCTTTTGAGAATGCTGTCTAGTAAATAGGATATAGGTTCTGAGAGTCAGGAGACCTGAGGTCTAATCCTGGCTTTGTCACTTGCTTATTGTGTTCTCTTGTGCCAGTCACTTCAGCTTCCTGTGCCTCTGCTCTGTTCCACCTTTTGTCAGTTGTGGCCATTTAGACTGAAAGCTCTCTGAAACAGGGCTTGTCTTTTAGTACAGGCATGTCGCGTCTTACGCGAAGGATCCGTTCTGTGGTTACCGCGTAAAGCATAAATTGCATATAGTGAAACTCTCATTGAGTTCAATGGCGGGCGGAATTGCCCGCACTTCCAGTTGAGTTTTTAAATTGTTGGGGTTTTTTTTTTTTCTGTTTTTGCCAACCGCGTAAAGCCAAATTTGCGCGTGTTAAACGCACCTAAGATGCAACTCGCCTATATGTGTTTGTACAGGGCCCCTAGCTCCTACTGTAATACAACTAATAATAATCTTAACCTGTGAAGAAACTGATTTTATTTTGACAGATGTTTCTACTCATTAGCCCAGTTTGTAATTAGTTTTACTTTCTGGTTAATTATTTTGATATGAAATGCACATCAGTCTTACTTAGACTGCTTGCTTTTTTCCCAGATCGAAAACCTTCTTGAAAATGCGCCAATTTTTCAGTCACTCATGTTGAATGTAGTTTAGTATTTGACAAATGCTTGACATTTTTTTATCAAATCTGTATACCGTATGATGGATGTAGTTGAGATTTGAAATACTGGGTAATCAAATATTACTGGGGATCGTCACAATATTTAACACTGCTTCTGTCGTTAGTAGCAGTACAGTATTTCTTATTTATACTGTAGTAGAGCTCCAACTCAGTATGGGACTGATTGTGGTAGGCCCTGGACAAATATATGGTAAATTACAAACATTGCCTCCAAGGGCTTCCAATCTAACAGATGTGTCAAACAAACAAACAAACAGGCATGGAGAAGGATGGAGTAACAGTAATAATAGGGAATCTGTTGCATAGACTAGTTTTGTGCACAATATGCAGCTAGTCAGTAACAGTAATCACCTACCAAGGCCCAGTTCTGCCACCGTTACTTAAAGCGAGTAATACTTTTCTCCAGTAGTAGTTCCATAGATATCTTACAGCTCTTTTGACAGATTCATGATTTCCTTGCTGCTGAAGCATACATTTCTTTCTGCCATCCATTTGACTCTTTTCATAATTTTAGTTGATAAGCAGTAATTGCTGATGGCAACATACCATGAGGAGGATAAGCTACCTGCCAGAAATTATGTTATCTTGCTGCTCTAATAATTAGTTGGTTGAAGTTAATGGTTAGTGGAATTAATTCACATAAGTAAGTGCTACTCAACATGAGTAACAGCTGCAGAATCCTTATGTATTGTTTTGAAAATGCGTTTCTGCATTTGTATTTATCCTTTCTCCCTTTGCAGTTATTCCATTATTATGAGATGTCCCTTTGCCTGTAAAATATTTTGCCTTGCTGTCACATTTTATTTTATACATTTCTTAAAGGAGATAACATTCATGACTGAAAACTACTGTCCATGCCAAAGAAATTTTCAAGGCTACAGAGTTAGTTATAATGTAAGGAGTATCCAAAATGTCTTAACCCTGATACACACATTAAGCTACACCACTGATACAGAGAGGGAAAAAAAACAACAACAAACAGGTTGGGCAGCAATGATTCTAATTATTTATTTATATGCTACTCTTCCAAGATAAATAACACTACAGTGTTGCTGTTAGAAGGACTTTGAACAATAAAGGCTGTGTGTGTTGACATCTTTTGCGGTACTATTTGTCACTAAAGGGTAAAGTTCAAGGTAGAGAGATGTGTAATTTAGATTACCTCTTCCTATGTTTTGACATGAATGAGGTGACACTCTGTTTCCATATTATCCTGTTTGGCACCTTATGTGTTTCTCTTACCATCCCTTCAGCTACCTTTCGCCCATGCCCTCCATTGTTAATTTCTTTCCATCTGCCATGTCTGAAATGAATCTGAAAGTTGCCTCAGAAACCTCAGAGTATCTTTGTGCTTATAAATGATTGTCCTCAAAAAGCTACTCCTTCATTTTGTTTATTAATAACATACTGTTACCAACTGAATCCCAATTTCCCCCTTTGCTCTTTGTTAAATATATCACACCTTCTATTTGCAGTCATCATATATTCTAGGCCTGCCCTCCCTAAAGAGGGTCATAGTTTAGTTGTCTGAGCATAGACTTGGCAAAGAGAATGCCAATGTTCTGAACCGGCTCGGACACAGGAGCCCAGATACACAAAGATACTTAGGTGCCTAAATTCCAGTTTTAGGCTCCACTGTGGTCCACAAAACTCCTGTTCAGTTGCCATCTAACCCCGTGGGTCCCTAATCTCATTCTGCACCTACATTTCAACTGCAAAAGTTCCCTAGGCATCTAAGTTTCTACCTCTGAGCATGCACACTGCTGCCTCTCTTTAGAAATCCAGACACCCATCTCCATCCTAAGCCCCAGAACAATCCACATTAAAATCCACATTAAAATCTTTTAATCATTGCTATGGCTCTTCTCTGAACCATCTCTGATTTATTAACTTCCTGCTTGAATTGTTAGCACCAGAACTAGACACAGTATTCCAACAGTGGTCACACCAGTGCCAATACAGATATGAAATAAAGTCTCTGCTCCTACTTGAAATAGGTGGATTTATGCCTCCCAAGATCACATTAGCCTTTTTAGCCGCAGCCTCACATTGGGAGCTCACATTCAGCTGATTATCCACCATGACTCCCAAATCTTTTTCAGTCACAGTTTCCCTGAATGGAGTCCCTCATGCTGTAAGTATGGCCTACATTTTGCATTCCTAGAGGTATACCTAAGTCACATGCTATGAATTCTGTTTTCTGATTGGTTGGCTTAAACAGAAGCAGTGCCTGAAGAAATGCTTGGGATATTGGATCTGTAAGGAAAAAGGGTAGAAAGCACTATAAGCAGAGAGAGAGCAAGAGTCACCAACTGGCAGCTGCTGTTTCCCACATTCTTCTCTGCCTGGAGCTGATGCTTGCTGGCTTCTCCTTTTCTCCCTGATGATGGTGGAGCTAATGGCCACCTTCCTTATCAGTAGCTCCTTGATGCTGTGCCAGCAGCATACTTTTTACTGTGTCACTCTGAAGAAGGTTATATAAAGCAGTTGATCCACTCACCTTAATATCTGGCCATACTGCAGACCCTATGCTCCATATTTTGGGCTGAGGAAAAATATTTTTCCCCCATCAAGGAACATTACTACTGCTTGAGCATCCATCCTCTCCCTGTCACTTTGCAGCTGCTCCTGTTGGTCAGTTGTTTGTTTGAAAAATCCCTGACATTCACAAAGAAAACTCAATTTGCTTGTGGTTTTTAAATGGACTCCAGCCCTCGCTTCGCTATGAAGCAGTTTTTACCATCTATGTCATCTGCCTCCTCCCACTATCTTGTTAGCTCTGACTTCATGTTGTATATACATATCATACATATACATATTGGCCCTGAATTATCACGGCTCTATTCCTTTTTTTCCTAATGTAACTTCAATGGATTAAAGCTGTGTAAAATAACACTAATCCAGGGTGAATCAGGCCCATTGTGTACAGCTCTTAGGTTTCCCTGCCTAGTTTCCAAAGAGCCTCTGATCCGTTTCTTCATTCATATGCGTTAGCTTTTAGTTTCATACCTATTTTCTCTGCTATAAAGTAGCTTTGTGCTTCTGACTATGAGCAAAAAGAGGAGAGAACTGTGCAATAGGAGTATCACATCCTTCTAAAGATTTGAAACCGGAACCTCCTGGGGGAGTCCCAAAAATGGATGTAACATAGGAAATGCACCCTGAGTCTCCTTTTCCCTTTCATTAGGCTAACTACACTCACTTCAGTGGAGTCATTCCCAATTAACACCAGCGTACATGAGGACGAAATCCGTCCTCTTGTAATTATGCTAGATTTTCCAAGGAGTGCCTCTAAATATAGTTTTCCCCTCAAACTTTTCCTGCCCAGGCTTATCTGGACTGTTTACCATAGTGCTTTATCAGCCATCACCACATCTCACTTGCTCTCATCTGATTAGCATATTTGTGTGAACCCTCAAGCTTTTTGGGTGGGACAAAAACGTAGTTATTGTTTCCTAAAGGCAGCAGCTCTGTGGTGCACATTCTCCTCTTGGAATCTTTTGTCCCTCATCTCATAGTCAGAAAGCTGTTTTGACAAGAACCAGGTGATTTAATTTCCCATCCTCCTTGTTTCTATCCTCCTAAACTCCTCAATCCTTCAACGTGTTTCTATCCCAGTACATCAGCTTCAGATTCTGATACTTACACTCACCAGTAAACAACAAGAAGGAAGCATTACAACGTGAAATCCAACTGAGTCCTTTCTACAGCTGCTCATAAAAAAAAAATGCATCCTGCGCATGAGTAGGAGCATCACACTCTGTTGCCATTTGGATTCTTCAGGAGGTATTCTTTCATAATTGGGATTTCAGCCAATCCCCCTGGCAGCTGCTTGGTTATCTGATTATTTGGACAGTGCTTGAATGGATGAGCATATACTACAGTTACCTCATTCAGCACGGCTTCTCTGGACTCCCTTATGAAAAATGTAAATCTCCCCTGGTCAGCTGGGAGAGCCTGGATTCTCTGTGGGGCTGGTGTATCCATTCAGAGTTTTTTTGGTAATGCCTTTCTAAAAGCAGCTGAACACCACCTTAGACAGAAAGACAGTACTGAAATACTACAGATACTCGTCAGGCAACGTGAAAAGCACTTCACTGCTTTACATATTGGGTCTAATTCTGCTCTCTCATACATTACTGCCTCAAGTGGAGTTACTCCTAGTTTTGCTGGTATGAGAGGTGAACGAGAACCACTGGGTTGTAATTAGAGGCTTGGACTTGACATGACTCACAGCTGTAGTGTGTATAGATTAACTATAACCCACAGCCATCTTGTAGGCTCAACCACCATAAGATGGACACAAAAAACTGGAATGTCAATAGAATTTGGCCTTGGTGTAGGCAGACAGATAGAAAAGTACCAGCTGCAGCCCTACCAACAGGAGATCGTGAATTTATTCACAAAGCCATAAGAATGGGGAGAGAATAGGAAAGCTCATCTTCAGTTGCTTTCTGATAATAAAGAGTATCTGCTTTTGCTAGAAATATTGTTGTAGCCAATTAAGGGTTATTTTACATAGTTAGAAAATGTATTTTAAAGAGGCAGAGTCACAGACTACCGCTCATTAAGCAATGCTATCCTGACAATAAATCCCACTAACAAAGCATAACAGTAAGTAGGCTTTGAGAAGCTTTTACTAACTTTGAAAAACACAAAAGCTAATGAGTAGGCACTGCAGTCATAGGCATGTGAACCCCTTTATAGTGGCGTGATGTCCAATGATTTGTTACTGGTTTTGAATAGTTACTATTTAAGTAAAATAATTGGTTATGGCATATACAGTACAAGAGAAATCCTCTTAACTATATAACGAGGGTCAAAAAACAAGTTCACTAGAACTTCACTCTCAGATACAGCTCAAAAACAAAGCTGCTAGAACTTTTAAACCTCTGCATAGCTGTACTCTGCAGAAGCCAGAGCAATGGGCAAGATCAGCTCTTGACTGGCTAGTGGGAGACGTCTGTCTGTCTTCATTGGAAGTGGTGAGAATTAGATGCTTGGCATGTGTTTTCTACTGATTAATTGTTTATTGCTAATAAATACAGATACGTACATGTTTAAAGATATTCACTACGTGAAGGCTCTTCCACTGAGCAAAGGCCCCAGTAACCCATAAGAGTTATTGGCACCCCAGGTCCCGGGAGGGTAGGGAGTGGGAGCTCTAAATTGTCCAGGTAACAGGTTCAGATCCTAGCCCATACTAAGCCTCCATTGTGCTGTTCCAGGAATGCAAAGGAGATTTAAAACTGCCCTAATCCTTGGGGCTGGCATACAGCCAGCCTTGTGCCACCATCTTGGCTTCCTACATGTAGGCAGCGTGCTGTGGTAACCACTGGAGTACGCTGCACTCTAGGACTCCCCCAGCCAGCATAACAGTCCCACGGGGATGATGTAGAACTAGCCCCAGGATTGATGATCCTCAAATGGCTTCTTAGTAGCTGAGCAAGGGAACTACAATCAACGCTTATTGGCTACCGTGAAGGATTCAGCCCATTACTCTCCACCGCCCCATTATTCTTATGTTTCAACAGTTTGCTAGAATTGCTGTAGGACTGGAAACTTCTTAGTGCCATAGCTTCACATCTCGCCCATGATATTTCTCTATAAGAATCGTCTGATCCAATTAAAAAAAGGAAGCTTGCCTTGGAACGCCCTTGAAATCACACATACTCAAAATTCTCAACAGAAAATAAAAAATCAGTTTGGTTCCAGGAAGCATTCGTAACTCTGCGGCATCCATTCCACCTGTGATTCAGAATTAGTATCCAGATACGTGTAGGGGAGAAAGCGGAAATAAATCCACAAAAATAAAACAGCAGAGGCTTTATATTTCAAGCCCATTTTCCCCCAGAATCTCTTTTATGCTTAATCCCACCAGAGAGATTTGTGTCTTTGTTTTCCAGCATCAAGAGAAATTAAAAAGTTCAACGATGAATTAAATGCATTCAAAATGGTCCTTTTCGTCACTACTGTACATTTCAAAATTAGGCTTGGAAAATAGTAACTTGAAAAACATTTTTATGGTGTAGGCTTTTATGCTATAATGTTTAAAACAAAACAAAAAAATAACTAGCAGCTGGTGATGCATACTTAGACACTAGCATTTCAAGGAAGGTAGGAGGAAAATGTTTATAATGGTTACTATTAAGTGGTTTGATGCAATGCATACTGCAGATTGCTTGTGAACCTGAATGCTGGCTGTGTTGTAATTAACATAGAGTGCCTGGCACAGAGAATGTGGTTGCTTGTTCTTGGAAATTGTTGCTTTTGTCCCCTAGAGAGGGAATAGGCTAACAGTTACTAGGGGACTTTTGTTCTTTTGTAAAATCCTATTATTAGGCTGCTTTGTTACAGGTTTTCTAACCATTTCAAAGCGATCTTAATAAAGAAAGAGAGAGCCTTCCGTCTTTTTTTCTCCCAAACATAAAGATGTTGAAAGATTTATTTGCACTCCCTCTAAACTATTTACAAATTGAAACTCTTGTGATTTTTTTAAACCAGCTGTGAGATTGGAAAAAAGGCTATTACTTGATAAAAATGTGATGGTGAAGTGGCTTCTCATTAATTTCTGAGGATGAAGATCATCTACCGTTCTATACAAAGAGTACATTTAAAAACTGATCAGGAAAGGATTACAGTATTAAATTATTTGCAGTCATGGCCTGCATCTCAAAAATAGGAGGCCAGATTCTCAGGTGCTATAAATCAGTGAAAGTCCATTTAAGTCTGTGTGTCTATATTGATTTACACCAGCAGCTGACCCTTGATAACTCTTGGAGCCATCCTTAAAAATACCTGATAGTCCATATCAATCATACAAGCACACTGGGAAAGGGAAACAAAAAGATATATTTCCACATGATCAGAAAATCTGTGTTGTTATTCAAAATCAAGACTATTGACTGAACAACCTTATGTTCCTTTCTCAGGGTGGAAGAATTTCAGATATCTGTTATGACCTAATACACAATATGCAGCCAAAAAAATCTCATTTTTGCCACAGTTTTTTAAATGGTGCACAATGCATTTTCCAGAAGCTGCTGTCTTAATGGTACCCGCACAGCTGCATCTGTTCTACACCTGCCAATTTTCTCTCTTAAATTCATTCTCAGGAGCATTTTTGTATATTTTCATAGAGTGATAGCAATTCAGAACAAATTCCTTTTGAGACTTTACATTTAAATCTGTATCCTCCTGCAAGATGGAAAGAACAAGGGTAGAGCTCTGAAAATTCCTTAAGGAAACAGTGTTAGCAAACAGGGTTTTAGATGTCTGGAAAGAGGAGGAAAGAAGAGAATATGAAAAGAGGAAAACGAGGAGCTGGAACAGATGATGTTATATAGTATAAGCAAGGCCACCGAGGACAAAAGGAGTGAGTGGGCTGAATTTATGCTGCCAGGGAAGTCACAACTGATTAGCACAATGTGATTTACAGCAAACTGTGAAAGGATTCACACTCTTTCCTGCAGCCTTTTTAAAGATACCTCTTGTAGAATTAAAGTAAATCTTTAAAACATCAGAAAACACAGTAAAGCCAAGACTTTCCCTAACCTGTTGCTTCATTCTGTATAAAATTCAAATGATATCTTAATTGAATCCAGCTCCTAATCATGATGATTTTTACAGATGGGTGCAGTTGAAAACAATGAGTAATTAATTTGCCTAAGCTGAAGGATGGAGGGTGGAGGAGAAAACATTATTCATTCAATTAGGATGATTGGATTCACAGTCCCTGGAAACATAACTGCATATTAAATAGTGGGAAGGATTCCCCCAAGCTCCCTTTGGATAAATACACATCACCCATGAGAAAGTCTGCAGTCAGATCTTATGCAAGCAGTAGAATGCTAAGATTTGCTTGGAAATAGCAGCTTTTTCCCCCCACCTCAAATAGCCAGGATTTCTACTTCTAGAGACTTCACAGATGAAGCTCTCCTCAAAAAGTCATAACTGTGTGAAGTTTTATCATATACTTGAAGCCAATTCCTTTCTCCCCGAGGAACATGCTATGTAGCCTGCAAAACACCCACGGTGAAATTTTGGCTCCGTTGAAGGCAAGGGGAGTTTTGCCGTAACCTCACTGGGGCCCAGACTTCACCCTACTGCCCGTTTTGCTATTTATATTCTAACAAGAGCAGGGCCCAGAAGATTGGTAATGGGGTTTGGAGGCCTATATTTTCAAAAACCATGAGCTATTTTAAGTGCCCGACATGAGATACTTTAAAAGGGCCTGATTTTCAGAAAGTGCTGAGCGTACTCTCTGAAAAGTACGTAGCCTGTTACAAAATCCCTGTTTTTGTACTCTGTGGATTGGGCCTAAATGACAACAGAATCAGGCTCTTAAAGTGTAATAAACAGGAACAGAACTTAACCCAGTGGGCTGAATTCTACTTTAATTTACATAATGCATATCCGGAGTCACTCCACTGAGTAAAATGGAGTCTTTTTTGGATTTGAGTTGTTTTAAGGGATGGCAGAATTCAGCTCATCATTCTTCTGTTGTTGATCCGAGCTCTAGCATTGCTAAGTTGAGGGTGCTGGGATTTTTAAAAAAACGCTTGGATGGGAGCACAGGATATGACAGAACATGAGTTGCATAACCTGATATCCCTGCTTCTTTTGTCCCATGAACACATCATTCCTGGTCAATTCCTGTTTTCCTGATGTCTTTCACTGAACAATTAGCATAATAATAAGCGTGTTAGAACAATAGGATAATGGCCATCAAGCAGGCGGCTTGTCCTGAATGGAAGTTAGGAGGAACTTACTCTATGTGGGCATCAAGCCAAAGGCCTTAATATACTCAGAGAAAAACCAAACAGAGCCAAGGACAGGCCAAACTCCTAGCTCAAGTGCACACACTTAACTTTAGGGGTGTTCACTGAGGGGTTCTTTCAGATACAAGGGAGGCAGAATTTTCTCTACAAGCTGCTCTTCTGTCATTACTGAAGCCTCACATCTTGAAATACCCTCAGTGTCACTGGATGCCCACACCGGGGAGAAGGGTGATGGATCCAGAGCAGTAGTTTTCAAGCTGTGTTCTGTGGACTCCTGAAAGTCCACAGAGTATGTCTAAGATTTCCAAAGGGCTCCACACCTCCATTCAAAATTATTTTAGGGAACTGCAAATGAAGAGGTTGAAAACCACTGTCTTGCCTCTACTAGTAAGTAGGAAGCCCACTCAGAAGAGATCCCACAGCAGGCAGTCAGGAGGGAAACATCACTTGTGTAGGCTCCTGAAATCCTGCCCCTGCATAGCAAAATTGATGCATTGATGCCCCTCTGTGGCTGCAGAGCACCTGGCAGGATTTGTCCTAGAGTGAAATGCTATTTCGTTGTGGAAGTGAAAGTCAAATTATTTCTCATGTATCACAGTCAGGAGATTGTAATTCTGGTTCTAGCAAACTTCTGTTTTCCAGCAAAGTTGTTCTGGGACTGGAAAAAGGGCTTTGTTAAAGGGAGTGTTGCAAATGTGTCTCTTGTTTTCAGACTAAGCATAATGTGAAACTGGTGTATGTGTAGACAATACCCAATCCTGCAAGGTTGTATTTCCTTCCTATTCTCATTTTAGCTTGGTGAGGAAAACCCATCCAGATGCACGTAATATACCAAGGCCATAACGGAAAGGCTTTGCCATTACTTATCTGAAATTATTCTGAAAAGTGGACCAGAAAGAAACTCACTTTTAAAAAATCCATTTCTAGATCTCACTTGAGTAATGAATGTCAGATTCTCCCTTGGTTCCCCTTTTGACCCTGTGGAGATTAGAATGGTTTCTGCTCTAGAAAAATATAATAAAATAGCAGGTTTCATTTCAAGCACAGGTGGTGGGAGCACACCATTGTACTGAGTTTGGGGTAAAAGACACTGGTGTACATATATGCTGAGAAATTATATCTGTCTGCAGTATTTCTAGGGGTACTTTAGTAACTGAGAACCAGGCACTACTTGCTGAGAGTTGAACAGGAACACAGCTTGTGTTCCTAAGATTTACTGGTATGAACAATAAAGACCTTAGAAATAAAATGACTCCACTCCCTGTCTTCTTATTAAAGGCAGGCCAAGTCACTACTGCAGAAGCTTGTCCAAATCCATATATACCACTAATGATTACCATGATGGTTTGGGAGGATCTGGGACACACTGGTCCTGGAGAAACTTAACTCTATGTAAAAGCACAAAAATAAGACTGATCATTTTTAATATTGTGTCCTCTTTTGCACAGAAAGATTCAGAAGCAAATCATCTGGCAAGTGTAACCTTCTTCTTGTCCTTTAGACAACTCAATGCTAAGTACAAGTCATCTTACGCTCGTTTTACCAAAATAGCATACTGTAGCTAAGGGGTGGGCAAAATATGGCCTGCGGGCCAGATCCAGCCCGTCCAGCATTTCTGTCTCATAGGTTCACTATGACTCCGGTGGCACCGTGGGGTGCCCAGGCAGACTGCCTACATGCTGTGGCCTCACCTACCTCTCACGAGCCCCCCTTCTGGTCAGCTGTCACTACAGTCTTTAAACTAGTCCCAGCCCTGTTATCGGACTGTACTACGCAGGGCTTCTTCCCTGGGGACAATGGTTTCACCCTCTTAGTCTGTTCTGGCTCTAGCTCTCCAGCTGGGCCTCATGCCAGTCCCCTTTTGGGGGTTTACTGCTGGCCAGTTGTAGGCCCCTCCCCTCATTGGCCTATGGGGTGGGACCCAGAGCTGCCCACTACCCATGTCCCTTTAGCAAAACTGCCTTCGGTTCCCCGGGCCACTTCCCCAGGACCCCAGCCTTCACCAATGTCTTATCCTTAACTCAGGACCCTTCTAATTTCAGGACCAGCACCCATCCAGGAGCTCTTCCTTGCTGTCCCAGTCCCTACTAGCACTGAGCTGTCAGTTGTGCTGCAGTTCCCTTTGGCCAGCTAAGGACACCATCTGCACTCATCTAGTTCCAGCACAGAGCTACCTGTTTCTGGCCCAGTAGCTCCTTTTTATAGAGCACACCTGGGCCCTGATTGGCTGCTCCCTGCAGGCTCTCTGAGTGCTTCCCCTGAAGCCACTCAAGCCTGCTTGGAGCACCTCTCCAGTGCTCCCTTCCTGGGACAAGGGTGAAGGACCCTGATGCCTCAGAAGGAGGCCTCTGGGCCTAATCCATTTTGTCACATGTCCCTATCACATTGAGCAGTGCTTTATTCCAAGGGGAAATCTCCTTCCTGATTCCCTTAGTGATCATCTTACTCCCTGAAGCATGAGTTTTGCCTACCTTTATCCTAAAA
Organism: Dermatemys mawii; assembly: GCA_007922305.1. Lineage (NCBI taxonomy): Eukaryota > Metazoa > Chordata > Testudines > Dermatemydidae > Dermatemys > Dermatemys mawii. The sequence goes on from ML677349.1 coordinate 68,509,532, forward strand.
ACCATAGCTACAGCATTACTATTGATTATAAAGGGACAAATCCTTTAGCCCTTAGGCACAAGTAGTCCCATTGGCTTCAGTGGGACTGCTTGTGTGATTAAGGTTTGCAAGATTGTTCTTTCCCCGAACAAAGGTTCTAAAGGTTGTTCATTCCCCAATTGTTTTAATTAATTGTATTGTTGGGACAATTCATTATTTTGTATTAATTAGCCATAACACTGAATACATTGGTTATGTTACTGGGACCTTAGACAGCCCTGTGTTCATGCTCTACACACTGCTGCAATAATATTTGTACAAAGTATGCCCTGTGAGGTATCATATAAAAGCTAACAGGCTGGTTATTGATAGCATTGTAAAATGCATGTGATAATATTATATGTGAAGTAATGATGAATTCCCTCTGTAGTTGTTACTAGAACACATTTAAGACCAGACAGCCTAGCCTCAGTAACATGATAAACAGTTCTCTTCTAGACAAAAGAATGTGGGTTTACTTCAATTTATACATTAGTTATTATCAAAGCTATTAACCTACAGTTGTTTAGCTCATCTTGTTCTTGACCTCAAAAGACAAAGATTTAACATGGTTTCTGCACACCAAGAGAGACAGAAAATCTTCCTAAATGGTAAAACAAAAACACCCCTTTGCGGAGATAAGGAACACAGAGGGACTCCATCTTTATTCTTCACCTTAAGAAGACAAGAGAACCAAATGATTTGATCTCCATGATAGGTCTTGGCCAGGCAGGCCAGTAAAAAGCTGAAACGGAGTCTGTGGTTGACAGAAACCATCTTCAATGGACTGTTTCTTGTTAGATTACATTTTAGACTTTAAATGTATATTTTTACTATTTTTTGTTTGTAGATATCTCTGCCTTTATCTCTTTTACTTGATATCATTTAATCTATGCTTTTTTGTTAATATACTTGTTTTACTTTTACTGAAAACCAGTTCAGTGCTATGTTTGAATGGAAAGATGTATTTACCCATTTAATTTAATAAGATGTGATGTATTGACCTTTTAACAGAGCAGTGAACTTAATATTGTCTGTGAATGCACAGTGATAAGGGCTATGCACAGAACCATCTCAGGGGAGTTCAGGGGCTGGAGTTCACTGATTGTTGCCTACTAGGTGAAGTTTGGGCTAGGAGAGCCTTGTGGAATTTGCTGGCGAGAAAGACAGACTGGTGTGGCAAGGATCTGACACGGTCTAATTGCAAGCAAAACTCACTCCCTCTCTTGCTGAGGCAGAGAGATAACGCAATGGCTCACAGTTCTGGGTGTCCCCAGAAGCATGTTACAGTTACTCATCATTCTTTTTGTATCATGAGACCTCCATTAAAAAAACAATGGGTGTATGTCTGTGTGTGTGTTGTGTATATATATATCCAGGGCTTTAGAGCGGGGCTCCAAAGCCCTGGAGAAATCTATATATAGATATACATAGATATATATATATATATAGAGAGAGAGAGAGAGAGAGAGAGAGAGAGATACATCCAGGGCTTTGGAGATACTGTGTATTGTGACGGAGTCAGTCCAGAAGGATATAGGAGAGTGCTGGAAGGCAGGTATATTAGTCTCAGGATGTGCAGGTCCCTGTTCCCTGGATAGCCAAACAAAGGCTACTCTAGGCCATTCAAGACACCTGGGGCCAATTAAGAACCTTCTAGAAAGGAGTAGAAACAGCTAGCTTGATTGGGACACCTGAAGCCAATCAGGGACTGGCTGAAACCAGATAAAAACCTCCCAGTTAGTCAGGTGGGTGTGGGTGTCAGGAGCTGTGGAAGGAAGTTATGCTGTTGGTGAGACTGAGTGGTGGACAACATATCATCCAGAAGGAAGGAGGCCCTGAGGTAAGGGTGAAGTGGAGTTTGAAGAAGCGGGGACTGCTGTGGGGAAGTAGCCCAGGGAATTGTATTGTGTTTTGTGGATAAAAGGTCAGCCATCTTAGCTGATACTATTAGGGTCCCTGGGCTGGAGTAGAGGGAGGGCCCGGGCTCCCCCCTTTTTCTGCCTCCCTTAATTAGTTACTGAGAAAGGGAGGTCACTCTGGGCCTAGATGAGTTTCTGAGGCCCCTAAATCTGCCAGGAAGCGCAGGATCCACCAATACAGACTCGGAACTTTGTCACAGTATATATATCCAGGTAAAAACCTGCAGCTCCACTGCTCCGCACTCCAGCTCCGGGCTCCACTCCAAAGCCCTGTTTATATGTAACAATATAGATTTTCATAAAAAATAAAAAGCATGCCAGTACAACTGTCAAGGTTCCCCTCCAGCACCAAAACAGTTCTGCATGCCAGTAGAACAATATACAGAAATGTGCACATGTACACTCCCCGATACGTATATATTTATGGCTGTATCCTGCTCTGCTAATTTATGTGATCAGGTCTATTGACATCAGTTGGACTTTTCCTAGCATTAGAAAGGAACAAATCCCAATCACATTGTCAAGATGTCTGGAATAGCTCCCAACTGAGAGTGCCAATCTCAGGTCAGACTGTCAGAAAACAGGGAAGACACCCCAGACTGGTGGCATAGTCTATAATTAGATATCACCGAGCCAGTAACAATTGCATGTTCCTGGATTACTATATTAGTTTTATCAGGGAGTCACAAACAGTCCTCTTTGGGCTCTCTGGTGCATCTTGTCATCCAGACAAACTGGACTAGGATGAAAGGTTATTAAAACAAAAATCACCTCACACTAGGTTACTCCCAGACCCAAAGGGTCATTCACTTACCCCAGGTCAATGGATACTCTGGATCTCATACCAAAAACAATGTGATAGCCAATTTCTCTAGTAAACTAACGAGAGATTTATTAGCTAAGAAAAAGAAATTAGTTATTGAGAGTTTAAAGGAGGTAAAATACAAAACAGGTGAATCAGAGTTTGTAAGTCCAAATGATTAGCAGAGGTGTAGTAATCTGCTAGTTTTCCATAAGTCTCTCAGGGTTACCCACAATGGCTCTGTGTCCAATTGCTCAGGATTCCCCCCATCAGAATCCATCAGTCCAGAGATACCAGATCACTCCCAGGGTTTCTTCTTAAAGCTGCTTTCCCTAGAAGGCAATCTAACAAGTGTTCCCATCACAGCATGAGCCCTTTGTTGACTAAATGCAGACAAACTGTGTGGATTTTCCACTGTTGAACACAATGACCAATGCTTTGAAGTTAACACTGCTTCCTCATTTACAGTTCCAAGGCTCCGATTGCATTTGATGGGGAATTATACATATTGCATTTAGTTACAGCCATCCAAACAAACAATCTTTCATTAGTTTTCATAAACAATGTGATAGCCAGAACCAATCCTTCATTAGTTTTCATTATCAAACACCTCATTTTAGCACCAATCCATACTTTTTATTTAAGGCTAACTAACTACAAAGATAGGCAGAACAATACCATTACATATTTTACTTTGAACTATTCTAACATATAAATGAATTGGTACACTTGGTACTTCTTTGAGGTTCACACCCAAGTGGACAGATTTTTGCTAGGAACGTTGTCTACAAAGATTGATTGATATAAATTAGTTATTTTGTTTCTAATTGATCAGTTGCCATCATATCTATTAAAGTTAGAGTTCTGTATAAAACAGGTGGGTTTTTTTAGGAAGTTGAGAAACATCATGCCTAAACAAAGTGCTTGTACCATGAAAGAGCGGGCCAATTAAAGTTAGCTTTGATGTCTATATATATATATACACACATTAGAAAAGTTTCTTTACCTAATAGCTGGCCAACCATGTGTGTTCCATGGTTCATCCAATCTTTAAAACTTGGTGGTTCCTGAATTAGGTTAAGATGTGAATTATTTACAATGGGTATTGGTGAGGGAAAAGATCTTCTCTCTAATACTAATTCAAACCGATGCAGTAGCCTTTGCTAAAGGATGTATATCAATATCTGGAAGGTGTGATTTTTTTCTATTAATCCATTGTGCCCTAGCAATGTTTACACTGCCACAGTTCTCTTGTTCAATAAAGACCCAGTGTTTGACTGGGTTAGAGTGCCCCTAGTCTCCTGCTGCGTGGCGCAGACTGGCTTGATAGTACCATAGAATATTTGTAACAGCTAGTCCATCCCATTCAATGGGTCTGTACAAAGTATCTGCACTCCATCTCTTCTAATTCCATCTAAATTCTAACCACATTCTCTGTATTCTTGCTAGTGTGTTCTCTGAGATGATCACAGAAAGAGTTCCAAACAAGAAAGGTATCCTTGGCAAAATGTTCATTTTGACAGTGGCTATTCTTCCCAACCAAGAAATTACATGCTGCCCCCAGCACTCCAGATCTATTTCATTTGCTGAAGATGTGGGCTGACATTTAAATTGTAGAGCTCTTCTTGCCTGTTTGAGATTTGAACTGCCAGGTATCTTACAGAGTTTGTTGCCCATTTGTATTCAGGCACATTTTTCACTGATTTTCTGTTATATGTGCAGTTTATTCATTACAACATGTCATTCAGGCTGCTACAGTTAAGGTTCTGTCAATGTTGCTTTTCAGGCATTTGTAATTTCATTATTTTTAAACTCTGTTTCTAGGCTGAAATTTGGTGGATATGTTTATAAAATTTTAAAAAGGGGAAGAAAGCTGAAAGGAAAAGAAATATAAAAAGGAGTCATTTTGGACCCCCCCCCCCCCCCGCAACAGTAATCACAAGGGCAGATCCCTATTCGTCAGCAATGTTCCACTGAAATCCATATTGGCAGAGGGCTCCAACTCACTGCAGGGCTGGGCTCTGTCTACTTAGAACATATGCCCATTAGTTATAGAATAGAAAGCACCATTGCTTTGGTTTTTCAAAGGATTTGTGATGGTGTTCTTCCACTTCCAGAGAAAGAAGAAAAATAGTCCCATGTGCATTCTGTTCTGATAGAAGTTACACACACGAAAGATGGGCTCAGGGAGTTCAAAAATCAGAAGACAGACCAAAGAAAGAAACCCCCCAACAACATAGCTTTGTTTCTGGGTTTTTTTTAAATAATTGTTTTTGGCCAATCTCATGATTGTTGGGGTCTGTCTCGTGATTTTTGGTCTTGTTACAGGGTTATCCTAAATTGTTAGTCATTGAGCTACAGAGGGATCTTTTACAAGAAGCTATAAAACAGGATTGGGCAGAGGCTATACAGGCATTTGCAGAAGGCATTGCCTTCTATTTATCAGAGAACTTGCTGTTCCTTTTCCAAAGCAGATGAAACATGAATAAATATTCAATACTAGAACCATCTTCGATGCATAACCATAATGTTAATCTGTATCCAGAGCATATTAATAAATAAAATGTCAAAACAAAATCTGTGCAGACTGTTATGTTCTTTAAAACTGCAGATTTTTCCGAGAGAGACACAGAGGCAAAGAGAATACAGATGGGAATAATGCACATTGCAGCTTGATGAGAAAACAAATAGCAGTTCACACAGAGGTACAACACAAGCACAATTAGGCCATTTGAAGAGTGGCTGTAAGCAAAAAATAATAGTTTATGAAGCTTTTTTGTTCATGTAAAAAAAACCTCAACAACTGACGTTTAAGACGCCAGATTTCCTAGGCACTTAGGGTTCTTTTTATAAAATCCCTTCTATTGCCCTGGGTAATCTAGATATAATAGGCCAAATGATGCTTGATGGTCTCCTGAAAATGGTCCCAGTACGTGAACAGTCAGCAAGATTTGGCCAAGTATGTCATAAGCTGAAGCCAATGCATTAATTTTTCAAAACTTGTTACTGTACATGAGTGGTAACTACTTTTTAATAACATTTTATGAGATTCGCCTCATTCAATATTTGTTGCTTCGTCAGAAAAATCAATGCAAATGCATTAGTTACTGCACCTGATTGATTTCTGAGGGAATGCTACAGAATCCTGTTTATTACAGTGGGGAATAATAAAATAATAATACTGTAATTAGTCATTTGTATTTGTCACACTTTTCATCCAAAGATCTCAATGTACTTTACAGTCATTTAGAGTCATATCCTGCTACACATATGCACAGCGAGTAGCACATTATTTGTTGAATAGCCTCACTGAAATCCATGGGACTTCTCACGGAGTAAGATATTACTCAATGTGAATGATGGCATATCTACACTTAAACCACTACAGCACTGCCACTGTAACACTTTAGTGTAGACTCTATTGGCGCCAGTGGAAGGCGTTCTCCCATCAGCATAGGTAATCCACCTCCTAGAGAGGCAGTAGCTAGAATTCTTCTGTCACCCTAGGGTAATCTACCCCTGGAATTAGGTTGGCTTAGCTACATCTCTCAGGGCTGTGGATTTTTCACACTCCTGAGAGATGTAGTTATCATGATGTAAATTTCCAGTGTAGACCATCCCTAAGAGTAGCAGAATTTGACCTCTCACTATTATGCTTCCCAGCCCCCTTGTGAGGTAGGTTGTATTATCCCCATTTCACAGATGGTAAAACTGAATGATAAGTCAGGTCTACACTAAGTCAATCCTTATATGTCGCTGGGGGTGTGAAAAATTCAGACCCCTGAACAATGTAGTTAAACTGACCCTGTCCCCATTTAGACTGCACTGAGTAGATGGAACAATTCTTTTGTTGACCTAGCAACTGTCTCTCAGGGAAGTGGATTAACTTCATCAATGGGCAAATTTCTCCTGTCGCTGTAATGAGTGGTTACACTGAAGCCACTGTAGTTGTCTAAGTGTAGACATAGCCAGAGTACAGTTAAATGACTTGCCCAAGGTTGTGCAATGAAAGGCAGAGCTGAGATTAGAGCCTGTGTCTCCTGGCTCCCATTGCTTGATCCAGAAGACCATACTTCTTCCCTAGCAGCAAACACCTTTAGAAACAGTAACAAAAGCATCAATATTCATATCAAAGCACCTTTTTAAATGATTACAAGGTTCTGGCCCAAACTGACGGAAGCAAGGATAAGGCCCCAGCTGAGGAAGGCAGAGAAGTGCATGCATAAATCCAACCTATTCAACTAAGGGCTTAAGAGCTTTGCCAAACAGGGATGCTTTCCTGAGTCAAGGCCTTAGTCCAGAAATATCCTGTCACACCAGGGATGTATGTCACTTTCATATCATCTCTCTCGAGGTATTTGTGCTATGTTTTTTCACTGTGATTTGACTGGTTTAGTGTACTTTTGGCTAATACTTAAATGTTATTAAATACAAAATTGTCATTAATGATGTTTAGACAGTTTATGCCAAGTTGGAATAGAACTGGGGAGGAGTCAAAATCCAAACCTTTTGAAAAAGTCCTGTATTTATATCTCCCTACTGTATGTTCCACTCCATGCATCTGACAAAGTGGGTTTTAGCCCACAAAAGCTTATGCCCAAATAAATTTGGTAGTCTTTAAAATGCCACAAGGATTCCTCGTTCTTTTTGCTAATACAGACCAACATGGCTACCACTCTGAAACCTGTTTTCTACCATATGATTCTGTGTGCAGAAATATTGCCATTGAATTCAATAGCTAATTCAGGAATAAACTTGTGGAATGAAATATATTTTGTAAACCAGTTCTCTCATTTAGCATTCTACTGCTCTCTACTGGACACTCCTTATCTTACACCAGCCAGTTTTCTTCGCTCCCTGAGTTCCCTGACTGTTTACCTACCAGAAGAAGAGCTCTTGTGTAAACTCGAAAGCTTGTCACTCTCACCAACAGAAACTGGTCTAATAAAAGATGTTCCCTCACCCACCTTGTCTCTTTACTTGCATAATATTTAACCTGGTCCAAATGCAAATGGTCAGAGGGGAAAAGAAGGTGGTCAGTGAAGCTTGGGACTCACTGTTGCTGCTGCTGGGAGGTATAAGGTACACCAGCTTAGCCATTAGCGACGTTGGTATGGCATTCCGAGCCACACTCTCTCTCTTCTGGTTCTCCCCCAGAATAGAGAAGGTTTAGTTTGTAGCTGGGGCACCAAAGGAGACCCAACAGCAGAGGCTGCTATGGGGATACATTGACTCAGTGCATCCCCCATCTGATCCACCTATGCTCCTCTTTCAGCTAGTGCAGCCCAGCTAGGGGGTTAGTGATGGCTCCCAAGCAATCGCCCAGTCTGGGGAATGCTCCGTTTACAGTGGGTCTTCACTGAGCTCCACATTAATGTTGAGGTTTATAAGATGTGCCTGTTAGACAATCTCTCAGCCACGTGTATGCAGCTTAAACACACCAAAATACAGATCTCATGGACAGACTCTCCTGAAATCAATCTGAATACATTCCCCACAATCACAGTAAAGGCAAATATCTGAATAAATATAAGAAATTTACCTCATCCCCTGAAGGCTCTGTCCGAGAATGGGGAAATTAAATCCAAAGTTGAGGATGTACTACTGAGCACACCCTGCCACCTGCTCCCAGGCATTTAAATCTAGGGCTTGTTAGAAAAGGTCCCCAACAGATCTCAACTACTCTTCCCCTCTGCAGAGTCCCAGAGAAGTGGGGTGGTGCAAAGGATGTTGGTCTGTCCTTTACAGGAGAAGAGATCAGAGCAGACTCCTATCTGTGTGTGGATCAGGGGCAAAGATAATGCCCAGAGTTACTGTAATTACATATACAGACATGGATGATACTACCATACTGAGCATAACATCAGTGGCAATTCTTGTCTAATGGCTCCAGCAAAAAAATCACACAAGGATGCTTACCCTACAAACTGTCAGGCACAGTGGTTATTGTTAAGGCCTATGAAACTAAAGCAGAAAGCTGTAAGAGACAAACATTCAGTGTGTGATTTGATGCAACCTGATGTCATGAATAGCTTAAAAGCATGAGAATTCGGCTCTGTTTAACTATTACATATTTTTGCCACCTCTTGCAAGTGTTGGAGAATCACACCCACAGAAGGTCCTGATGATATCCATTGTGTAACCCCTTCTAAATGCCCACTTCTTTTCAGAGCCCTGCAACTGCTATGTGTTTCTTTGGGGCAGGAGAGCCAGTGAGCTTCCTCTAGGGATGTGCCAGTGTTGCTCCAAGCTCATTGTGTGGGCAGGGCACTAATGTGCGCGCGCACACACACACACACACCTGTCCTGTAATGGGGTGTGCAGCAGGAGGTGTTGACTCAGCACCCTGTCTCTGAAATCCCCACCAGTACACATTACTGGGGACCTGACCAAAAGACAGGCAGTTGGCAGAGGGTGTCAATTACTCAGCAGAGAGGCTAATTGGATGGAATTAACCCTCAGCTGCTGGGACTAAATATGTAGACAAGAAGGAAGTGCTAGGAAGGACAGCAGGGAGCCTAAAGGAAGGCAGGAGTAGGCAGGATGCTAATATTGTACCTTTCCCCAGAAGCAAATGGGGTAAGTTGGCCACTGACAGTAAATAGTGTGTAAATAACACTCCAAGCTCTAGACAGGTTTAAGAATAGCAGCCGTGTTAGTCTGTATCTGTAAATAAAATGAGGAAGACTTGTAGTGCCTTAGAGACTAACCATTTTATTTCAGCATAAGCTTTTGAGGGCTATAGCCCACTTCATCAGATGCACAGAATGGAACAAACAGAGGTAAGATGCATTTATACACACAGAAAGAAGAAAAAAAAAAGTTGTAAATTACCATACCAGCTGGATCATCATAAAGCACCGTGGTGGCTCAGAACACCAGCAGTTGTGGTTGTCAGTTACTAAGGCTGGAAAAGACTCTCAGGAGACCACCCTGTGATGTGAAATGTCAAGAACGCCATCTCAGTCTTCACCGCTGGAGAAATGGAACATGTAAGACAGTCCTACCCAGGTCCTAGGCACCTAAACTGAACTGAAGGATCAGCAGGGGGCAGTGATACATAAACCCAAAAGACCTTACGGTTTTATAGAGATAAAACCATGAGGTGTTGTGAAGGGGCCATTGGTCCAGTAAGTGGGAGGAAGCAAAATCCTGGCTTCTTTTCCTCTCTGCCCTTTAGATACACTGACAAAAGGTAGATAATAAGACTTGCCTTTTTATTTTTTTGGACAGAGCAAGCATAATTACCAACGTGTGCAACAGCATAGATTAAGGCTCCGTTCTGCCTAAGCAAATCAACTGAGATCTAGAGGGTGACAGAAAAGCACCATGTCTTGGGCCTGGGTTTCATTAAAGTGGGAGCTGCCCGAGCCAGTCACTTCCCCCTGAGGGGAAGAGCCTGGAGGAATTAGAGGTGAGAAGACTGCAGACTGGGAACAGGCAATTGCAGCTAGAGAGCAGCTGTCTGGCCTTTTCACATCAACTGGAAGGTGAAGGTGCCAACCATTAGCTGGAAGAGAAACAGATGTGAGAAAGGAGACCAAGCTTCAGAATCATCTGAGCCAAAACCAGCTAACTCCCTAAACATCTCATTCCAGCCAACTTCCCTCAGCGAGCGAAGCAAAAGCGTCCTGTGACTGAGTCTGTCAAGGAACAAACGCCGGATAAAGAGGCTGTTTATTCTAGTTCATTTCCTATGACTGATTCTGTGACCTTTACAGCTGGCCTGTGTGTGATTCGAGTGACAGACTAGCAGTGTGCATGTCTAGCCCAGAACCATATAGCCTTTGGAAACAGAGTGAGCCTGCATGCTTTCCTAAAATCAGTGGAGATTGGAATTGCTAGGCTGAGTTCTTCATGCACTGTGCTAAAAATAGTGCTTGGTCACTTTGGGCCCAATCCTGAACCAGCAAGTGGATTCCGAATTAAAACAACTTTGCTTGCTTGACACCGTGCTGTAGCACACTAGGGGTGAAGGGAGAAATCTCCAGCTCCAATACATGTTAAAGAACCAGGGCACCCATGTATAGATACACCAATCTATAGGCTGTGGCTAGCTAGAGCTGCCTATGGAGGGAGGAAGTAGGTGATGTGGCCTGTTCCCATTCCCCCCAGATCAATTCATAGCAGGTATGGACACCTTTGCTACACCGCAGTTGAACACCAGTTGCCCATTTGTCCCTGTTCTGCAGTCCCATGTGGAGAGGCCTGGCATGACTGCAATGCCATTCAGGGCGAGCAGAAGTGTGTGGAGTCCATGGACTGGCCCCCAGCACAATAAAAATGCTCTGAGCCACATCTTCCCTTGATTATGCCCATACAATCCAGTGCAGATTATGCCCCGTTTCTTTGATCACGAGCCTTGTGCAACTACATAACAAGCCTCATGATGTGACCACTTGGGCGGGAATGGTCCTTAAATAAAATAAATTTCAGCCCTTTTAAAGTGCAGAAGGGATGAGGATGGTCATCATTTGACTTGCTTGTCTATTCATGCATTGAACAGGGCAACGAATCATGTGCTTCTTTTCCGTTTTGACATGTAACAAAAACAGGCAGAAAGGAGCAAATGGAGATAATTTAATTCTTGCAACCCAGTTGCATGCCTTTTTTAATAGGCTGACATTTCCTGAGAAATAATAAATATATTTTGCTGTCCTGCACAGCCCTTACAGAAGGGGAGTAATCATTTCTACTTGGCACATGGCAAGGACTTTCCAGGTGAATTATAAAGCAGCTCTTTCCAGAGCACACAGATTTCACAAGCATAAGAGCCACAGGAACAAGTCCTAAGACACAACTGCAACTGAACCTTCATTCTACAGCTTCCCAATTTTATGCAGGTTTTTGATGTTATCCCAAGACCTTAATAAAAATCAGGATCCTTGGCCTGTTCAGTACACTCACTGCTGTCAGTGGACATTCTGCACATGAAATGATGCAGAGCTCAAATCTTGGAGAACAGCTGCTACTCCAGGACTTGACTGTATTTAAAAGGTTTCTACCCATGGTGTTGGACCAGAGAGGTATTATCTGACTAATCCCAAAGGATCTCAGATCCCTAGCTACCCCCAACTAATGATGATGTGTTTAATCTTCTTCAACAAAAGGATCAATCCAATACACAGTGTCATTACCATAAACTGGCGTGAAATGATTTTTTTCAGAGCTTGCTTTGGACACAGGAGCCACAAACTTTTTAACAGGTTATTTTTAATGGGAGAAGCATAGAGAGAGGATCAAGGCTACACCAGGGTGTTTTATAGTGTGACATAAAGAAAACTTTTCTCCTAGGATAGCTACAGGTTAACACCTTTAGCTCCATTCTAGCTGGTTGTGTTCTAGCTGGCTACAGCACAAAGCAGCTGGAAAGTAGCCTTAAAGGGGAACCAAGTTTTCCCTTTGTTGCAGGCAAATCTTTGCATGGTGCAGAGCCTTGATGAAGAGGGTGTGAATAGGTGACTTCAGGGATAATGGTGATGTAACTTCAAGCAGTCCTGCTCCTAATGATAGTATTGATCCATTACTAGGTGAAATGATAGAATTACAATAATAATGCAGAAAAGGCAGAAGTATTCAATTCACAGTTGTGTTTTCTATTTGGCGGTAAAAACAGATGTGTAGTCATATCATATGATAACACTCTTTCCATTCCACTAGTATGTCAGAAGGATGTTAAACAGCAATTACTAAAGTTGACATTTTACAATCAGCAGGTCTGGATAATGTGCATACAAGAGTTTTAAAAGAGTTGACTCAGGAGTTCGCTGGACCACTAATGTTGATTTTCAATAAGACTTGGAATGTCAGGAAAGTTCCAGAAGAGTGGAAGAAAGCCAGTGGAATGCCAATATTTATAAAGGATAAATGGATTGACTTGGGTAACTATAGGCCTGTCAATCTGACATTAATTGCAGGCAAGATTATGAAGCTACTTATACAGGATTTGATTAATAAAGAAACAAAGGAAGGTAATATAATTAATGCCAATCAATATGGGTTGATGGAAAATAGATCCTGTTAAACTAACCTGATATCTTTTTTTGACAAAATTACAAATTTAGTTGATAAAGGTAATAGTATTAATGTAATATAATTAGACATCCTAAGGGATTTGACTTGTTACTATGTGACACTTTTAATTAATTTAGAAAGATATAAAAGTCACATTGTACACATTAAATGGATTAAAAGATGGCTAACTGATAGGTCTCAAAATATAACTGTACTCAGAAAATCATCATCTAATGGGTGTGTTTCTAAGTGCGGTCCCACAGGGATCGGTTCTTGGCCCTACCCCATTTAACATTTTTATCAAAAGACCTGGAAGAAAACAAAATCCATCAGTGATAAAATTTGCAGATGGCACAAAATTGGGGATATGTGGTAAATAATAAAGAGGACACGTCATTGATACAGTGCTATCTGGATTGTTTGGGAAACGGGGCACTGTCACAGGGTCCGGGCCACCCTGTGTTCTCTGCACTCTCAATAACAGGTCTTCACACCAGTCTTCAGTGTTTAACCCAAGTGTCTTTTATTTATAATACAAGTGCGTGGCTCCCAAGTGGTAAACAGTGCTCCTCCAATCCCCAGTTACCTCACTGTCTTGGTTCGTGGGCCCCAGACCCTTGAGGCATCTTGTACACAGCCAGGAGACAGAGCTACTGCCTCCTCTCCCACTGCCTTCCCCTCTCTGACCATGAGTAAGGGCTTTTTGTAGCCAGGTCAGCTTCCTTCCTCAGCTGTAGTCAATCACTCCCATTAGCCTGCAAGCTTAGGCTCATTAGGGCTCCCAGCTGGGCTCCCCTGCCAGCCTCTACCAGCTCCTGCCCCTGTGCCTCCTGCCAGGAAGCAGGGTTTAGGTTACAGAGGCAGGGCATTTCAGGGGGTTTTACCTCTGCCCTGCCACAGGCACAATCAAACAATATGCATTTCAATACAGCTAAATGTAAAAGTATATACCTAGGAACAAAGAATGTAAGTCAAACTTACAGGATGGGGGTCTCTCCTGGGAAGCCATGACTCTAAAAAATATTTGGGGGTCATGATGGAAAATCAGCTAAACATAAGCTCTCAGTGCAGCAATGTGGCCAAATAGGACTTGTGCAATCGTAGAAACAGGGGAATCTTGAGTAGGAACAGAGGGGTTATTTTACCTCTGTATTTGTTATTTTGTATATATTTGTATACAAAATAACATTTGTATTTGTGATTTTGTTATATTTGTATATTTTGTTTGTATTTGTTATTTTGTATATTATATTTGTATATTTTGTTATACAGAGGTTATTTTACCTCTGTATTTGGCACTGGTGCAACCACTGCTGGAATACTGTGTCCAGTTCTGGTATCCATAATTCCAAAAGGATATTGATTAATTGGAGAGAGTTCAGAGAAGAGCCACAAGAATGATTAAAGAATTTACAATGTCTTATAGTGACAGACACAAAAAGCTCAATCTATTTAGTTTAGCAAAGACAAGGTTAAGGGGTGACTTGATTACAGTCAATAAGTACCTACATGGGGTATGAATATTTAAAAATGGGCTCTTCAATCTTGCAGAGAAAGGTGTACTATGATTTGGTGGCTGGCAGTTGAAACTGGAAAAAATTCAGATTGGAAATAAAGCATACATTTTTAACCGTGAGAGTAATTAATCTTTGGAACAATTTATCATCAAGGGTCATGGTGGATGCGCCATCACTGACTACTTTTATATTAAGGCTGGATGTTTTTCTAAAAGATCTAGGAATTATTTTGGGGAAAGTTCTATGGCCTATGTCCAGGAAGTCAGACTGGATGGTCACAGTAGTTCCTTCTAGCCTTGCAACCGATGAATCTGAATCTAAGTTATTACCCTCTGCCAGTCCTGCATTGGGAAAATGGAAAAGTGGCATAGATCCTGGAGGCACTTTTCCCATTTCAGTATGCTTGGCCCAGTTGAGGATTGAGTCTAGTGAGTGCCAAGTGGATTTAAAACACTGCCAGACCAGAATTCTCCACATATGTTCTATCTCTGGTAGTGTTTGCCCCGCTGTAAATGACTACCACAAGGTGCAAAGCACAGGAGAATCAGGCTCTTGGTGTCTAACTGGGTCATTCCAGGAGGCACTGTGGGAGTGCATCAAATTTTTATGCTAAACTCTTTCTGTCCAAGTGTTTTTTGGTGCTCCCTTCAACATCCACAGCAGCTCAGTAGGGGCTGCTCCAGCAGCTAATCTTCTGATTTACTCAGGAAAAAATCTCTAAGCAGTGGTTCTAAAATAAGTTTCATCTGCTAAATTGCTAATAAATCACTGCTTAAAAAAACAATCATATATCTCCATTAAACCCATGAAAATAATCTTGAGAAAATCATCTCACCTCATTTTCTTATTTCCTTTCTTTTAGCATGGTCTAAATCCCCATTCTTGCCATCACCATAATCAACTGCCTGCCCTCTCCTTGCATTTGTGAAAATTGAGTCTGGGACACTTTCTGTATAAATTCACTAACAAACTCAGGAAACCCTCACTGGCTATCCTTATTGTTCAACTTCCCTAAATTCTCAGCAGTGATGCTCTTTCTGTTGGGAACAAAGGAATTGCCATAAGTGGCTCAGACCAATGGTGCATCTGCAGTCTAGTATGCTGTCTCTAACAATAGTTTTTACCAGATACTTCAGAAGAAGGCACAAGAAGCATTCTTTAGCTTCCCTTCTCATTGCTCTACAGTCTAGACATATTACTGTAGTGAAAGCATTTTCTTTTACTCTGGTGAAAATAAATGTTTTTCAACATCCTGTAAAAAGCAAAAAGAAATAGATCTTTTGTTGCAGTGGGTTCAGATGATCCACTAAATATTAGGAAATGTTCCCTAACTCTAAGGTCTTGATTGTGCAATAGTATCTCAAGGGAAGTGGTGGATGCTTCGTTAGTTAAGTCATTCAAAACTAGACTGGATAAAGAACTAGGAATGATACCTTATGGAGCACTGACAGAGGATGGACTAGGTCTCCCCCCTCTCTATCTGCTGTGAGTCTGTTCTATACATGAAGTTCAGACTGTAAGCAGCCTCTCTACAGGTGCGCTGAAGCAGAAGGGTGAGCAAGAAATTTATCCAACCAATATGACTGCCACAGCCAGCTGCTGGTAAGACTTCCATTGCGAATGGTTCTCACCATAGCCAGGCCATTAAGCAAAATTTTCCCATTGATGCAAATCCTGAAAGGAATCTGGCTGAGGGAATCTATTGTCCTGTTGATGTATGGCAAGAGAGGGTGCTTAGGGCATGATGTACAGTAGAATTAAACTGACCCACACAGATATCACCATTTGGGAGTGGACTTGGTGTCTCTAAACTTTATTTCATTACCAAGTACAAATGTTTTAGAGCCGCCATTTCAACAACTAATTAGAAATCATACGAACTGATGCCATGTGGTTACAACTATATAGATTTGTATTTATACTTAAAACACTTTAAAAAGTTTCTGGATTTTCAGGCTGTTTTGCCAGCTAAGGAAGTACTCATGGTAAGTTGTTAGTTTTTGTTTATGGCTCTTTTCAGAAGCTACACTGTCACTTTTTAAAATCATTCAGAATTTCTAAATCTAAAACTTCTTCCAAGTCTGTTTTCCTTCCTTTGCTTCTGTTTTCTGCAGCCTCGCACCATTACCCCTCCAACCAGTTTTAGTTCTCAGAATTTTTCCACTTAAATCAGGAATGTGGTGGACATCAATTGCTGCCTTTTCTGCCCCCAGCTGCCTGATCCAGTTTGTTTGCTGACATTTTTGGCAGTAAGGGTTCCTGGAAATTGAGATAATTTGTGGAGGAAGGAATTGGCTTTGCCATTCACAATCCTGATAGAGTTTCAAAGCATTTTCTGCTCTGTAAATGATTTCAGGTGATTGCCGCATTGTGTAAGATAACCCTGGGGGGAAAAAAAATCAAATGTTCCTGCCAGATGTTATTTTAGAGTGTTGAGCCACTCAATCAACTGTCCTTGGAACCAGAGGAAAGCCACAAAAATGAAGTGAATGCTAAGAATGAAAGAGCCACGGGCTTGAAAACCTACCCAAGCTTGGCGCTTAGGGGCAAACGTTAAGTAAGTTCTGTCAAGTGCAGTACATAAGCTGTGTGTTTTTATGGGGAAGAGAGGGCTCTTTACACTGTACACCAAACAATTTACACTGTACACATTAAAAATCAGTTTGCTGCTTGAGACAACTGTGGGAAAACGAGACTTTTTGGTCTTGTGGCTTTAGCTCTGCCTTCAATGCCTGAATATAAAAATGGACTGCTAGGGTACCCAGTTGAAAGTGAGGTCTTATGAATTAGAACCATAGCTGTATGTGTGTATATTTTATATACATAGTAATATAATTATGTCATGTATATATGCACCAGGGATGAGTGTGATAGATATTTATTTTTAAATATGTTTACATTCTAAAATATGCACACACAGAGATATACATAGTACTTGAAAACTAGTCTTTTTGTACTATATTTGGACAGCACTTAGCACAATAAGGTGTCGGTCCATGACACAAAAGGAATGAAGTAGGTAAATATTATACACACAGATTGACCAGCTCTACAGATATGTTATAAAATCAGCCTCTTCTTTGATTAGTAAATTGTTCATAACCCCAATTTCCTTAGAATGTGTTGCTATATGTAAGTATTCATGATATAGTTCACACAAATAATTTTCAGACTGTGGGTTCCTCACAACTACAGTGGAACCCCGCTATAATGCGACGGATGGGAGCCAAGAAATCCCATTGCGCAGAATGCGGGGTCGCGTTATAGCGGGGTTACACAAACTTACCATCACAAGCCGGTCAGTTTAAGTCTTGTAAAAAACAAACAAACAACGGTTAATCCCAGTGTATTTTAAACTCAAAAGTAGTAATTTAATTAATGTACATGAAAGAAATGTAAAATCAACTATACTGTACTATAACAACATACTAACATATTATACTATATTATGCTATACTGTAGTAACGTGAAATCAATACTATACTAACATACTATACTTGTAACATACTATACTTTTTACACATGTGAAATCATCTATCCTATACTAACATACTGTACTATACTAAACGTGAAATCAACTATACTATACTAACATACTGTACTAACATGTGAAATTAACTGTACTATACTGATCATTGCACAGAGTGCAAAGAATCTGGCTGCATGACTCCATGATTTTAAATTTCATTACTTCTTAAAAAAGCTCTCTAGTGTGGTCTGCTTATTTGCTGCAGACTGTTGGCTTCTAGCAAAGTCAAGAATGCTTCTAAGTTGGAGGATTTTTACTCTGTCCACGTCTTTAGTTTCCAGCCACCTCAAACCAGCTTCTAGGTGCTTTATTGCCTTGGACACTTTTGGTGGGGAAGCTGAGATGCTGTCACTGTCGTTGTCATTAGCGCCACTGGTTTCGGGCTCTGATGGTGGAGCTTCATTCTTCTCCCTGACATTTGCAACAATTTCGTCATCTGAGAGGTATTCATATGTGGGGCACATACCATCTGCTGAAAACCAGTTGAGGATGTCATGATAACTATGTTCATATTCTCTGAGTGCTTCTCCAGCTAAACGTATGTTGTCTTCAATGATTCTTGTAAATTCAGGCTCATTGTCATCATCATCATCATGTGTAAATGATGGAAAAGCTGGACCAAGACCCTTTATCCAGCATCGTTCAATGCAACGTGCAGAGATAGCATCCCAGGCTTTCCTGCCAAGGTAACAGACTTCTTTCAAGTTGAGTGATGACAGTGATGTGTCAATGGAGAAGTTGTTATCCACTACCATCCGCTTGATCATTTTGCGATGATGGTTTTGCTTAAATACTGATATGATGCCTTGGTCCAGTGGCTGGATTTCTGAGGTAGTGTTCTTTGGGAGATAAGAGACTTTAATCTTGCCATCTCGACTGATAAGATTTTTCCGCTGGGGGGTGGGCAGGGCAATTATCCAACAAGAGAAGAGCTTTTCCCTCCTGCTTGAGTTTTCTCATATGAGCCCGAACAGCTGGCACAAAAGTTTTATGAAACCAGTCTTCAAATATGGAGCTATTCATCCATGCTTTCTTGCTGCTGGTGTATTCAAAGGGAAGGGCATTCATATTAACATGATGAAAGCATCTGGGAGATCTCACTTTTCCGATCATCAAAGGTCTGACTCTGTGGCTGCCAGACTTATTGACGCAAAACAAGAGAGAGTGACCCGGTCCTTCCTCTGCTTAAAGCCTTCTCATTTGTGACTTTCAGTCCTGGTTGCAAAAGTGCAGTAAGGTAACATTTTAAAGCATAAACCAGTCTCATCACACTTGTAAACTTGATAGTCTGTGTGGCAACCTTCCTCCAGCAACTTTTTAAGCTTAATTGGGTAGGAATCGGCAGTCTCTTTATCGGCTGAGCGGATTTCCCCAGACACAAGAACTTGGCCTATAGTGTGCCTTTTTTTGAATCTGTCCAGCCAGCCATTACTTGCTTTAAATTTGGATTCATTTCCATTGATAAGAATCAAATTTCTCTGTTTGAGCTTTCAGAATAGTGCCAGAAATAGGAACTCCTTCTGAGCGAGCCTGGACAAACCATTGGTACAAGGCTGAATCTAGGCTTCCGTCTTTAGCAAACTTGACCTTTTTACACTGTAAACCAGTTTCCTGTTCAAGAATGCAGGGTAGACTACTGAGCTTTTCTTCTTCTTTTTTTCCACCCTCGCAGAGTGGACTCGCTAATTCCCAGATCTCTAGCAAGCTGAGTTTGTTGTTTGTTGTTTAGTTGATCCAGGGCATTCAGTTTCTCTTGCACAGAAAAAGACTTGTGCTTGCGAACTGATGTACCCATAACAGTAAATTAATAAAAAGTTTATATCCAAACACTATACACATGTACTGTACAACCTGAGAACTAAGTGCAATGGGCCACGAGTTACTTTATCCAATAAGACCAGAAGAACATGGTTTGTTTATAAATGTCGTAAAAAGAGTACAGCATTCCGGCAAAACGTGACCAGTACATACTGTATTACGGCCTTAGCGGGAACAACCACGAGAACCTCCAGGAAGATGCACTCCAGACCTTGTCATCTTCTGCATGAGAAGAACCACGAGAACCTTAGATGGGATCCAAGGTAAGGTCGCGTTATAACTGAACTCGAGCTATTTCAGGGCGCGCTATTTCGGGGTTCCACTGTATTTCTGTTGTGAGATTAGGTGGCGTAGGTAACCAGAATTCTTTCCACTCCCTGATCGGATTAATGTAACATTTTAAAAGAGGAGACTTACGAACGTCAAATAGCAAATAATGCACTTCCAGCATAAACTTTTGGATAAAAACCATTTTGTTTCAAAGTTTAGGAAGCTTCCAAGATTTGTGATCATTTTCCCAAATATTTGACTAGAGATTTTGGTTCCTTCAATATTTGGCTGCCCTGCCTGAGATGCTTTCTGGGGACCTTATTCTCAGTAAGTGCTGTAGTTTCCCCACATCCTGTCTGAGCTCCTGGCCGGGGAGGCGAGCTCCAGCCTCTTCCCTACAGCCATGCTGCCAAAAAGATGGCTGTGACCCAGACTGCCTGGGGTAGCCCTCACTGGAAATGCCAAGGTCAGGGCAGGCTGCAAAAAAGAAGAGCAGATACTCACAAGACTGGTGGGTAATACTGAAGTTGAACTCTCCAACCAGTCACCAACTGTGATTCTGATTCCCCATGCTGATTATCAAGAAGCAAAAACAACAAACAAATAAAAAAAGAATCACACAGCCTCCTTATTGCATTCCAGTTCTTTGGCTCCCAGTTAGCACACAGTCCAGTACAGTGAGAAGTTACTTTAAAACTTTGCTCACCTATACAAAATGTTCTTCTGGCCACGTTACCAGGTCAATATAAGTTTGGATCTTACTAAAAATACCATGCTGCCAGACAAACTTTTAGTGTCTAAAACTAAAGGTTTATAATAAAGAAAAAAGAAAGAACAAGAAGGGATATATTAAATGGTATAGCACTCTGATACATACAAAAAGACTTCAAAGTCCATATATCAGGTTCTTACCATACTGGTGAGTTTACTGGCTTGAAAGTCCCTCTAGAATACACCCACGGCTTGGATAGGTCATTCAGTCCTTTGTTCAGAGTAGGGCTGGGCAAACTTTTTGGCCCAAGGGCCACATCTGGGAACGGAAATTATATGGCAGCCATGAATGTTCACAAAATTAGGGTTGGAGAGGGTGAGGGCTCTGGTTGGGGGTGTGGGCTCTGGAGTGGGGCCAGAAATGAGGACTTCAGGGTGTAAGAGGACTTCAGGGTGTGGGCTCTGAGGTGGGGCTGGGGATGAGAGGTTTGGAATGTAGGAGGGTGTTCTGGGTTGGGATCAATGGGTTTGGAAGGCGGGAGGAGGATCAGAGCTGGGGAAGGGAGTTGGAGTGTGGGGAAAAGCTCAGGAGTGCAGGCTCCAAGCAGCGCTTACCTCAAGCAGCTCCCGGAAGCAGTGGCATGTCCCTTCTCTGGTTTCTATGTGGACACGTGGCCAGGCTGCTCTGCATGCTGCCCCATCCACAGGGACCGCCCCTGAAGCTCCCATTGGAGCACCAGAGGGGGTCGTTGGAATGAGGCCATTGGAGCATAGTAGGAGCCAGAGCAGGGCCATACCACAACTTCCAGGAGCTACATGGCGTGGCCCCTGACCCTGCACCCCAGTTGGAGCACCAGAGTGGGGCCATGCCATGGCTTCTGGGAGACATGTGGTGCAGCCCCTGACCTTGCACTCCAGCTGGAGCAGCGTAAGCCCCAGACCCTGCTCCCCAGCAGGAGCTTGTGGGCTGGCTGCAAATGGCCACCCCTAGTTCAGAGCTTCACTTTGTAGAAAAGTCACTTCAGTGGTAAGAAGCGGGACTGAAGACAAAAGGGAGATGATGCAGCTGCTTTTTATATTCCTTTTGCCATGCGGCTTGTACTTCCTTTGTTCCAAACACAAGCTGTCCAGCACATGGCATGGAAAAAACCTCAGTGTTCTCTCCATGGACATGTTCCTACATGCCTTGCTGAGCCATAAGGTGTCTTCCATGGTTCTTTTCAATGGGTTCCTTGTACGGTTGATGGCCCTTGATGGGCCATCAAACAGGCCAGGCAGTGCTGATGTCAATCTGTCTGTGGTGGTCACCGAGCAACACAGCACAAGCTTGGAAATACAGCTATACCCTACATATCTATAACTCATGATACAACAGTGATACAAACAGATACACAGAACGATGATTTGTAACTTTTCCACTGATCAGAGGGGTAGCTGTGTTAGTCTGTATCCACAAAAACAACAAGAGTACAGTGGCACCTTAAAGACTAACAGATTTACTTGTGCACAAGCTTTTGTGAGTAAAAAAAACCCCACTTCTTCAGATGAGTGGAGTCTTTTCCACTGATACTTTACATGGTATATCTGGTAAGATTCATTACACTTTTATAATATTGGTTTATCAATATCAAAGTGTCTTCCATATTCCATACAGTGCCACAGTGGCTTGTGTTTTTACTCATATGAGTTTAAAATACAGCTGGTGGATTTCTTTTTTTAAACTTGACTTTCCCTTGTGTCCCTTTTGCCAGGGTCAAAACTGTTTTTCCAAAATTGTTCACAAATTTAGTTCATTGAGATTTTTATCCAAAATGCTATTGAAATGATTAGCAACATTCACCAAAAAACTTCAATAATAAACCTCATGAAAAATTTCATTGCAATGGTTTGGGTAAAAAATTATTTTGAAAAATTTCAGCTAGCTTTAGTTGACAACATATGGGATGTTAAATGACATGTCAAAATACCACCCCTATCATTTAGGAGAGAAATGGGGTTTGTTTTTAATTTTCCATATGTGTTAAACCCATCATGACAGATTTTCATTATGAAATTGTAGAATACAATAATTATTTGCTAAGAGAGTGTTCTATCATGTTGTATGCCGCTATCATTAGACTGCAGAATAATCAAGCGTCTATAAACACCAAGTGCTACTTTTAAAATGCAAAAATGTCAGTGACAGGACATAGCTGGCTTTAATGTACAGGAATGACTACAGCATATAAAGGAAAAAATAATTCCAGAATGCACAAAAATACCTAGAAATTTAAGACTCTTAGTCAATTTAATGCTCAATATTCTTCTTGTGAGAGGGAAGAACAGAAAAATCTATATGATTCTTTATTTCCAGCGAGTACCTGGTAACCCCACTTTAACTTGGGGATGGAAAATCCTCTTGGCTGTGCCTTGAGCGTGCCTTTTAAGGCAGATCTAACCAAGACCTGGTTCACATATGAGCTTATTTCCTGTAGACTCTCATTGCTGTCAGTTGCTGTTGCTGCTGCTACAGAGGCAAATTCCGATATTAAACACATTTGACAGAGGCTTTGAAGTTGAAAATTAAAGTTCTATACAGATGTTTGACATGAAACAAGAGTCAAATGCTTAAAACTTCAGGAACCATCATTTTGGATTACTGAAGTGTGTTATGCACAAATGCAAACAGTGTAAATAGAATTCATCAGGCCCCGCAAGCCATATGACACCCATGTCAGTATCCAGGAGAGATACTTTTGCAGTACTTTCTTATTGACAGTTTTATGTCTTTGGTTTTCACTGAATAATTCAAAGAATTAAAATAAATCTTGCAAATGTTATATTTATAATGCTAAACTTATCTCTGCACTTTCCTCATTGTTTTCAAGACTATTTTTTCCCAAGAGAGCTGAGTACAAGTTAGCCTTTCACGTACTGATTTTTCTGAGCATCAGAATCCTGACGAAGATGCAAAGATGGCTGCACAACTGTGTTCTTAGGACATGCTTTGAGCCTATCTCAGTCGTGAGCATGGGGACAATGGGCAGCTGCTTCCCACCAGGAGTCAACTCAGGAAGGAACTATGACATAGGTTGCAATTTCTCCCTTGCTCCACAGGGGAAATGCCTTTTCAGGGTGCAATATACTTACCTCTAGTGCTGGCTAGTGTGTGGGGAGGGAGTGGAGCCATGGCACTGCTGGCACTGCTCTTGCCTCTCAGGATCAAGATAGGGTCCTACACAGACACACACAAGATGGGGTGAGGCCATATTTCACCTGATCTCTCTGCATGACTGCATAGGACAAGGGCATGATCTTACCCTTCCTTTGTACGTGCAGCAGAGTGCAAATTGGATATTTACAGGTGCAAATGAGCAATTAGATGAACCACTTGCTATCTGCACATATAGATGCACACTATATATACTGGCAGTCATGGCGAGTGTGCAAAGCAGGCATGCAGCTATGCAAGGCAAGTAGTTTTGCACACAACCGTTTTCTTCTGCTGCTTTGAAAATCAGTTTCTCACGCTTGGAAAATGTATTTTTTACTGACAGGCTTGTTTCTTTCAGTCAGCTGAGAGTGCCCTCTCCTTGAGGCTGTCCCCTGGTCACCCCCTGCAGTAAATAGGAAGGAATGAAAACTGAACTTGTCCTAGGTTAACCAACAAACTTGCCTGTATTTCCATGAATTAAGAGGTTGGGCTGAAAAATGTGGATGGACTCAGTCAGGCCACTGAGACTGCCAGTTGATTGCCCAATTTCACTATGGGCCCTGGAAAGCAGCTGCCTGCACACCACAGAGAGAGTGTTCGAGGATGGGAGTAGGGCAGGGGCAGGGGCAGTTGACACAGATTACACTCGGTTGCCCAGGAACGCAAATGGAAAACACACAGAGAAGTTCATAGAAAATGATAAACTGTTTATCGATTGTTCCATGCACGTATGAAAGGATCCCACTCTATTACGTTCTACAGACTTTTTAAAGTAGTACCTATAGACAGAACGCAATTACATTCTCTCTCTCTCTGTTGATTTAATCTCTGAATTTCTTTAGGCCTTTTTTCATGGAGGGGAGCGAACATCACACCCCTGTCTATGTGGCTCCTTTCCTGTGCCAAATCCTTTTACTCAGGCTTTGTGCTCAGGACAGAGATTTTGTCCTGAGATCTTCCACTAGCAGTAAGAAAGAGCATGTGCTGAGAATCTCAGATTCATATTTCATTCGTATTATTGCCAAGTGAGCTTGCAAGAATTCTACTGAGTGACTGTGAGAACACAAGTAATTGGCTATAATGTTTCTATATCTGCCACTTTTCGTTTTTGCAAGCTGTTGACATTAGTCCAGTGCAACTTCTTATTTTTTCCCATATGCTGATGTGTTAATTATTGACTGGCCAATATACTTAATTGTAGTTTAATAGCTACAAAGGCTGTTAAATTCACTAATGTATATTAGTTTGCTACCACATTTTCAGTGGACAAAATTTTCAAAAGTGCCAAAGTCCCATCGACTTTCACTTTGTCACAAAGGAGCTTTTGAAAATGGTACCTGCTGAAATTAAGGAGCAGCAAGCTAATTGACTTTCAGTGGATTTTTGGTTCCTAATTAACTCAGGCACTTTTGAAAACTGAACTGGGATCAGTATTCATGCACAATTAATGCCTAGCATGGCTTCCAGAGTACATCTTATCAATGAGTGCAAGTATAGTTCTTACGGCTGAGCATTTCTTACTTCTGTTCTTTTCAAGGGATGGCACCCCTCTTCCAAAGAGGCTGGCCCACCCCCTAAGAGAATATATTCATCTAGGGTGGATATCTAGAGGAGATTAAGGGCATTGGATGCACAAACCTCATTGACCTAGACACCTTTTAACATACCAATTTTAATGCACAATAAATATTTAAAATAGTAATTATTATACATTTAGGCCTAGATTCACAAAAGGACTTAGGTCAGGCATCCCAACTGCCACTGTAGGTACCTAAATCCCAGCATTAGGCCCCACTGGGATTCATAAAACCCTCACTCTGTGGGCACCTAACTCACTTGGCACCTATGTTTTTGCAGTAAAAGTCCCTTAGGCGCCTATGTTTCTGCCTCTGAACATGTGCCCTGCAGTCCCGTGCCAGGTATCCAGACTCCTATGCCCCAGAGTGATGCACAAACTGAGGAAGATGAGAGTTCCATCACCAAACTCACCTATGGGACCTGATTCCACAGGCAAGTGATTGGGCCACCATATAGGAGCTTGCACAAAGAGGAGAGAAAAGGAGCTCCTTCATCATTTTTAGCCTAGTGGCTTAGGTGGTGAGATCCCTAGTTCAAATCATTTCTCCCCCTCAGGTGAAGGGGGGACTTGAAGAAGGATCTGTCACCTCTCAGGTGAGTGCTCTAACCACTTGGCTATTCTCATGCGGGGCTCCCTGAGCCTCTCCTGTTGAAACTTTCCACCATGAATAAATAATTTTTAAAAAGTCATTGAGTAGGGGGACTGGATCCAAGGTCTTCCAACTCCCCGGTGAGTGCTCCAATCACTAGGCTATAGAGTCATGCTCAGGTGCTTTTCTCTCTCATGAAGCTGTTCCTCTGTGAATAAATCATCAGGAGAGAATGAGAGAGCCCCCACATCAGGGAAGACTTGAAATGGGGGAGTGAGGGGTCTCCCAAGTGCTCCAATCACAGGGCTGAAGATTCTGAGGGAGGTTCTCCTCTTCCCCACACACTCTGGCTTCTCACAAAACCAACATAGGTGCCCAACCCCAAGAGAAGGTTTGCAACTGACAATCCTCACCAAAAGGAGGTGCTTCCCAGTAGCCCTGATTTAAATCCTGCCCATCTCATACGGATAGGTGGCTAGGACAAATCCCATGCCTTGGTACCTCCCATTGGCTAGCTTATGTGGCTACCCACCTAGGACATTGCTCAGCATCACCACACCTAAATTTCTTTGTGAATCCAGACCTTAGTATTTATATTTCATTAGTGCCCAAAGGTTGCCAGTAACACTGGGGACCCCTATTGTCCTAGGTGCTGTACAAACACATAGGAAGGTATTATTATTGTCCCAAAACACTTTATGATCTTTAAAAAAAACAGACAAGTAGCCATTTTTGGTTCAGATTTTTGTTCCTACGGGCAGAAGACCCTCCAATGAGATTCAGACCCCTAAATCCTACAAGTGATAATGGAAACATAGACAACACAAAGCTGAACTGCCCTCATGATCACATTTCTTTCACCTATGTGGTGTGGCTGCTCCAAATTAAACCTAAGATCAGTAGAAAGGTACTATATTTTACCCTGAATAGAAATAGTGCTTGGAGTGATCTTTAGAAGGGGTTTAGGGCTTGAAGAAGCTCAAAAATCAGTGAAAACTGTAGAGCCAACAATTACAGGAGGGTAAGTGGGTGGAGAAATTTCTCTTACAAACCCTTTTGGAGCACAGAGGAGGGAAGGGAATACTGTAGTAGGATACTCCTGAAGCAAAGGGTCTTTTTGGACTATGGGATCTGTGTAAGCAGGGGAATGGTTCTGCTATTGTGAGGAATTTTTCTGACTTACACACTGCCCCAGTGAAGTGGGCTAGTGAAGGGATCTGAGTCCTCACTTCCCCTTCCTTTACCCAGAGGCCTGCCTGACCTCGAGGGCTCCCCTTCCACTCTCCTGTGTGGCAGAGTCCTTGTAACCCCAACAAGGCTGGGCCCAGGATTCCTGGGGAGGCTTGACCCCCAACCTGGTCATGGTCACTTAAGGCAGAGGCTAGGGTGTCCCCACTCCAGGGTGCTCTCTCTGCACTGGATGCTTCTGTGACCCACTGATCATTGTATTTGCTTTGAACTGTATGTAATGTATTAAACAGCAACCAATTTATACAAATAAGGAATAAATGGGAAAGGCTAAAGAAAAACACAAAACCCTGCTCTGTGGCACAGGGGCATCACAACCAGCATCTCTGGAATGGAAGGGAAGTTCAGTCTGTTCCTCACAAGTCCCAGGCCTCTCTCTCAGGCCCTGGCTATGCTGCAGGGATGCCGTGGGTCAGACACTTGTTCTGGCAGTGGCCACACCCTCACCCTGTCGGGGTTACACAGGGGTGAAAGTAAAATTGAAAACTTACCATTATGGGGGCCAGCTCCAGCTCCCCAGAAGGGGCAGGGCTGGGGGGGTCAGCATCCCAGCCAACCCTTCCACACTGCCTGGCCTACGCCACCCAGGGCTCCAGTGGTGATTTGAAGGGCCCAGGGCTCTTTTAAATCGCCAGCCCCAGGGCAGTTGCTCCCACCCCCATTGGCAGCTTGGGGCAGGGGAAGAGGGGGAAGGGGCAGCAACGAAAAGCAGGATCCTTTGCCGCAGCAGCACTTAAGGGCCCTGCTTTAACACTGCTGCTCCTTTTGTGCTCCCCCGGTCAGTGGCCCTGCTGCTAGGGATCCAGCAGCGCTTTAAAGCAAGGCATTAAGGGCTGGTACCAGCAGCCACTTATTACCGGTATGCCATACCAGCCTGTACTGCCTTCACCCCTCGGGTTACGATCCCCCTCCAAATCTGACCTGCCAGGCCTCTTGGCTGGGGGCATCTACCTGTGTTAGGTCAGCTGCCCAGGGTCCCCAGTCGCTCTCCCTAGCTGCTCACCGCACCCGGCTACACATTGCTCCAGCCCCAGCCCCAGCCCCACCACTCTGCCTCAGCACTGCTACTGCTCTGCCTCCATCTCCCTGGGCTGCTTCTCTGGCCCCTCTGGCTCTGGTTGCTGCAGCTCTTCCCCCAGCACAGGTCTGCTTCTGTGACACTGCTCCCAGCACTGACCTGTTGCCTGAGCTGCTTTTCAGGCCCCTCTGGATCTGCCCTAGCTCTACTCCCCAGCTAACCTGCTTCCTCCTTAGCTCAGCCACACTCTATTTGACCCAGGCAACTGATTCCAGCTCACCGGGCGGATGGGATCCCCCTGCCCTCCTGACTCCCTGATTAACCTTCCCACCCTGTCAATCAGGCTGACCTGGAGCACCGGTCTCTCCCCACTGCCCCAGGGACCAGCAGTCTAAGGGCTGGTCTTCCCTGGGGCGGGAATCGACTGAAGATATGCAACTTCAGCTATGTGAATAACGTAGCTGAAGTCGGCGTATCTTCAGCCGACTTACCCGCCGTCCTCATGGCGGCAGCGGTCAGCAGTGCGCTCCCCCCTCAACTCCAGCTTGTGCCTCGTGGTGAGCTGGAGTTACGGAGTCGACAGGGGCACCGCTGGCGATCGATTTCTCACGTCTTAATGAGAAGCGAGAAATCTATTGCTAAACGATTGATCGCTACCCGTCGATCCAGCAGGTAGTGAAGATGTACCCTCAGAGTCCTGATATCCCATCGACTCTTCCCCTTACTTTTAGTACTGGGAGCTAGCCAAGCAAAACACCCGCACTGAGTGTCAGTAAGGGGACAACAGTCCCCTTACACTTGGATGAATAAAGTTGTGATTAACGTATCCCTGATGATCTTTTCTTACCCCTCAAAGGGCTGGGTGTCAAGGCTCTGCTTACCACAGTTTAAGAAGCAGCACTGATTGGCTATCAAAGGAAATGTCTGCCCCTCCTCACACCTTGTCTGGAGGCTACTGGGGGTCTGGCAAATGGAAGGAGAGGACTGGTGAGCTCAGAGTATTTGAACCGTGCTGTTTTTCTTAGCTGAGCAAGGTGTGATTTTCCTGCTGTAGCAAATCTCTAAGGAGATGTCTGTTTCTCACACTGAAAAACATACAAGGCTGGTAATTCTATTTCACCCCTTTCAAATGTTGCCTCTCATTTTCCTTAGCGAAACTGGAATAATGCTGCCCTTTTTGCCTTTGTTGTGATAACTTCCTTGTTGATGCACCAGCATCTGCAATGGTGCCAACACAGCTGTGGGAATGCTCATAATGTCTCTCTCTCTGCTGATTGGTTCACTCTCCAGAAGCAGAATACAAAACAATGTAGACCCTATATTAACAATGCCTATGTGTGTGTATGGAGAAGGCTGGAGGGGGAAAACAAGAGTTTGTTGTCTAGCATAGCAATGACAATGTGGTGAACTGAAAACTTAATTTTTGGCTATTATTTATTATTATTTTCAAATGGCCACAATAAAATTCCTGAAGGGTGGGGGAGGAATCTGTCAGCCTACAACTAGACTTGGCTGTATCATATATGCAGAAAAGCGTACCTTTATGGATTTCTCTGCATCTGCTCTGCTATATAGAACCAAATTGGAGTTAAATGGGCTTTTAGAAAAAGTCATTATGGCCTAAATTGAACATGATTCGCAGGGAAAACAAAGCCAGAAGTGACATGTGAATTTCTCATTTTCGCTCATTCCCATTTTTGCTTGACTGGATACATGTCACACACTGTGCTAAAATGGTGTCACTGACAATGAAAGCATAAGACCACGCTACATTTTCAAAGTGGTGCTCAGGGTGTCAGCTCTATGACTAATTAAAATGAATGGAGTTGCATGGCTGAAACTCCCCTTGCTTCTTAGAGGTTATTTTGGGCCTGATTCTCTCTCACATAGGGGATGCCTACATTATAAGTGCTACAGCAGCACAGCTATAGCACCATAGTGTAGATACTTGCTACAGTGATGGAAGAGGTTTTCCTTTCGCTGTAGTAAATCCACCGCCTCCAGAGGCAGTAGCTAGGTTGACAGAAGAATTCTTCCATTGACCTATCTGTGCTACTTTGGGGCTTAGCTTGGTTTAACATCATCTCTCAGGGGTGTGAATTTTTTCCTGAGTGACATAGCCAGGTCAACCTAAGATAAATATGTGTAGACAAGGCCTTACACGGGTGTAAACTGGGAGTAACACCGATTAACTCAGTTGAGATATGCCTATAAAAGTGAGGCCTGTAAGTCACCTTCTGTAAATTTGTGCATGTATCTACACTCAAATTTGTCTCCCACTGAGGTAAGTGCCCCCATTACAGCAATGCAATAACACCATCTCCCCAAACAGTGCTGAGCCATAGTTGATGTACTGTGGTCGATTCAGTGTAAGTGTAACACTACATGGCCTATGTCGACCCTAAGGGCTTGATTACACTGGCACTTTATAGCACTGTTAAGCTGCCAGGACTGCTATAACTCACTACCCATCCAGACTGGCGAGGCACATAGAGTGCTACAAGTCTGTAGTTATACCAGTCCTGGTAATCATCCTTGCGAGAGGATTAACAGCTGTAGCATATTGGGTGCTATGTTTTAGCTCCAATGTAAATGGGTAGTAACAATACAGCGCTTTGAGTGATCTCTGGAACTGCCCCTAAACTATTTCAGCCAATTAAGCCTCTCTTCCCTTTGTTTTGAACTTGGCTGGAGGAATGCGGAAGTATGTTTTCAGAGCTTAGCTGAAACTTGGCAAATCTACAATGCAAAAGATTACCTTGTGAGCGAACGAGAAGGAGAAGAGTAGCAGGCCTTGCATTTCAAAGACAGTTTGCTGACACACTCTCAGCACGCCAAAAATCTACTCACTCCCCTCTTTTGAAAAGCATGTTGCATCCAGCTGAATGCTGGGATAGCTGCCCATAATGCACCACTCCCTGTGCCACTGCAAGTGCCGCAAATGTGGCCACACCAGTGCGGTTGTCGCTGTGAGTGTGGACACACTGGAGCGCCTTCCCTGGAGCTGTATCTGAAGGCAGGTATAACCAAAACCGCTATAAAGCTGTAAGTGTAACCAAGCCCTAGGAGTCCTCCAATGGCTGTCCCACAATGCATAACAGTGACTGCTCTGGTCACAACTGTGAACTCCACTGCCCAGGGTCTTGGAGACCAAAGATACCGATCCCCTTTAAAACACCTGCGTATTTTTGAAATACTTTTTCCTGCTTACCCTGTTGGTGAGCACCCCTAGCAGCTCTCCCTTGTTGTACACAACTGCCCATGCTGGCTGCGTACTCTAGCAATGCTCCTGCCTAGGAATGGATCTCCTGGACCTCTAGGGAGAAGAGACTGTGTAAGCATAGATATGGACTAGCTGTAGAAATGTGGGCATCTGTGAAAAGATTACACAGGGGATGATTTACCACAGCGGTCAGCGGCAGGTCTGCGTGAAAGCAAAGGAACTGCTCTAGCCATACCAAAGGCCAGGGAGGCCCACAGTCAGTCTGCTGCCCAGTGCCGTCCTGCTGTTTTTACGACAAGCCGTATGCCATATTTGGTGGAGACCCCACCAACACCCTGTAGATCACCATGGATATCTTGGCGGGTCCAGAGATAGAGATCCCTGCTGTGAACTGGGAGAAGGAGGAAGACACAGTGGGGGTAGGGGCAAGACTCCAGCTATGCTGTGAGCCAGGAGTCTTTTTTGAGATTTGGCTGTGCAGCCAGTCCCACGAGTGGAGCATGGACGGGTGTGTGCACACATTTTTCCCTTAAAAAGCTGAAATATAAAGAAGCGGCCCAGTCCAACCCAAAGTTAGCAGGAGACAGGTCTCTGTTTTCACTATTTTACTTGTATGAGAAGAGGTAGGGGTGCAACAACAGAGGTAGATTTATTTATTTATCATTCCCCTCTAAGGATAGTTGAGGGGGAGGGGCATAAGGAACTGTTTATGTTCATACGTATGTCCCTTGCATCCTCCTGAGCAATCTCTGTGAAACGTTCATGGAGGAACTCTGCAATCCTCTCCCAAACGTTTTTAGGGAGGGCTGCCTTATTTTTTCCTCCATGGTAGACCACTTGCCCATATCCCTTCCCGATGACTTTAGCAGGCACCACTGCAGTACACAGGCTAGTGGCACACAGGCCCAGGTGGCTTTGGGATGCCAGAAGCAGCTGTGCTTTCTGTGCCTTTGCAAGCCTCAGGAGCGAGATATCAGCTAAAACCAATGCCTCTGTGGAAACTAGTGCCACTATTCAGTGCCATTGGCATGTACTTGTACCCAGGGAAATAGGAGCTGAAATTTTATTCTTCTATTCCCCCCTTTGCCAGGCCATACTTATCATGCTCTGCAGAGGCGTGCCAAAGCTGAAGTGCTAATTAGCATGTCTGATTTAAAACTTTTATGGGAATAAGAGAGGAGCGTTCTGAAACTTATCTTTCACTTTCCATTGGGACTGTAAGTACAACAAAACATCTGGCTATATGTAGCTGCTGCCATTGCAGCATTGGAAAGTGCTCCCTGCCACCCCCACAGAATGCTTGACAGTGAGGAGGAGGAGGAGGAGGAGGAAGACGTGGACTGGGGGGATATGCTCAGTGAGATCCTGCAAGCCAATGTTGCACCAGATCTTGAATAGCAGACAGCCCAGAGAAGGAAAGAGCAGACAGCAGAAAGGCCCAGGAGTCCCAACAGGAAAAGAAGAGAGAGATGCACTAAGACATAATGGGGCTTCTCCAGCAGCAAACACAAACGCTATAGACTCTTGTGGACTAACAATCATGTGTTCACCATTCTTTGCAGTCCATGGAGAATTCCATTTCAGCAGCTCCCTACATCCCCCAGCATTTCACACGGCATTGTGGGCAGCCTTCCTAGCTCTACCACTCCATGTCAGGGACAATAAGGAAAACCACAGCTTCACATACACTGACCTGTGAGAACAGCTAGGGTATGTTTGGCAGAAGTTGACTGAAATGGACCTAAATGTTATTTAACATTCTAATTTCAATGTTCTGTTAATTTATTTGTGTTTGCGGTGAATTGTTTTTTAATTGCACATTATTCTTTGCACTGTTGTTACATAATTTTTTAAAAACAATTTCATCTTTATTACTTTATAACATACACACTGGAATACCTAGCACTATCAAAAGCACATGTTCATTGTAATTGAACAGGACCACAGAACTCATAGGTTCAATGCCAAATACATTGCAATAATCACGTATACAGCAAGCACCACATAATTCATGAGTTTATGAATATCACACTGTCTGTTAATGAACGTACACCAAGCACTAGCCAATTCCTAACAACCTCCAAAATTTCAGAGCCACATAGAGCACAGTCCACCACATCACATTACTATGGCTGACATTAAAGTGCTTTTCAAGGCCTCCCGCAGTAGCATTATTCTTCATTGAGCTCTTCTACTGGTCCTTGTGTCTGGCTGTTCAAAGTAAGCAGAGAGCTGCTCCACTTCCACCCTAGGCAGCAACTTTTCTCCCTTTGCCTCAAAGATGTTTTGTAGGGCACCACAGGCAGCGATAAACATTGGGATATTTTTCTCACTGAGATCTAATCTAGTGAGTAAACAACCCCAGCATCCCTTCATTCTATCAAAAGGACATTCAACCTGCTGAGCCGGTAGTGACTGTTGAGGTGGCCAGTGTATGGCTTCATGCACCAGGGGAGCAACGGGTAGGTTAGCTCACCCAGGTTCACTACTGGCATTTCCATATTGCCACTGGTAATCCACTAGTCAGGAAAGAATGTCCCAGCTTACAGCTTTCTGAACAGCCCTGTGTTCTTAAAGCTGCGAGCATCATGTACCTTCCCTGGCCAGCCCACGTTGATATCAGTGAAGCATCCCTGGTGATCCACCCACATTTGCATAACCACAGAAAAGTAGCTTTTTTTGTTGATGTACTCTGTGGCACAGTAGGCTGGTACCAAAATAGGGATATGCATGTTATCTATCGTCCCACAACTGCAAATCCATCCACAATGCCCTTCACATTGCCAAGAGTGATAGTCCTACATGACAATGCCTCCCACTGTGGATTTTCCAACTCCAAAATGATTTCCCACTGACCGGTAGCAATCCAGCATTTACAAATCAAGAAGGAGTAAGAAGTCTGAGACAGGTTGGGATCACATAAACCCCCTTAGGGTTGCCAGCTGATGTGCCAAGACTATTTCTGCCCCTGCTTCCTTGCCCAACCAGCTTGGGACTCCAGAGACTTGCCTGGTTTGAGCCAGGCCTGCTAGCTTGCTGCAAACCCAGACGCAAGTCTGAACCACATCCCCTAACAGCTGTAGGCTCAATTGAAAACAGGTTAATAAGGGTTCCTGCCTTCAACTTTCAGATGCTCAATTCCCAATGGGGTCCAAACCCCAAATAAATCCATTTTACCCTATATAAAGCTTATACAAGGTAAACTCATAGATTGTTCTCCCTCTGTAACACTTATAGAGAGATATGCACAGCTGTTTGCCTCCCCAGGTACTAATACATACTCCAGGTTAATTAATAAGTAAAAAGTGATTTTATTAAGTACAGAAAGTAGGATTTAAGTGCTTCAAAGTAGTCACAGAGAGAACAAAGTGAATTACCAAATAAAATAAAATACACAGATCTATCTCTAACAGAGTAATAAAACTGAATACAAATAAAAACATCACCCTCAAATGTTTCAGTGAGCTTCCTTTTAAAGACCAGACTCCATCTGGTCTGGGTCCAGCAATCGCTCACACCCCCTGTAGCTACTGCCTTTGTTCCAGTTTCTCTCAGGTATCCTTTGGAGTGGAGAGGCTACCTGTTAAGCCAGCTGAAGACAAATGGAGGAGTCTCCCAGGGGTTTAAATAGACTCTCTCTTGTGGGTGGACACCCCTCCCTCCCACTGTGTAGAATCCAGCTCCAGGATGGAGTTTTGGAGTCACATGTGCCTGCACGACTGAGTTCCTTACCAGCCAAGCCACATTCCTGGGGAAGCTCAGATGTGGACTGGCATCTCAAAGTTCATTATTAGCTTAAGTGGTTCTTGATTGGGCACTTACTGAGAATAGTCTTTTCTCAGGCAGCTGACCAACTGCTTCACTGAGGCTAATATTCATAACTTCGAGTACAAAAATGACACATACAAATAGGATGAATATATACAGTAGATCATAACTTTAACAGAGATATGTTACATGGCATATGTAACATTCCAATTGTAATACATATACATGTATAAGCATCTCCCCATGAAGTCCTGTGGGGTGCACCATCACAAAGTCAACCTTGTGTTTTAATGCCAAAACAAACTAAGAAAGAGGATAGACAAGTCACAATGGAGAACGTCATGACAAGAGAACTAGGGCACAAGACAAGTACCAAAATGTAGCAGCTCTTCAATCTTGCACCATGAGATAGGACAGTCTATTCTAGGGATCTCAAACACATGGCCCTTGGGGTTATTTCCTGCAGCCTGCCAAGCTCTCCTCTCCTGCTGCACCTCCCGCACCGTGCCGTGTCCTCACTCCTCTGCTTACCTCCAGGCACTTCCCGCCACCAAACAGCTGTTTGGTGGCACTTAGCACTTTCCAGGAGGGAAGGGGAGGAGCGGGACTCAGAGAAGGAGGTAGAAAAGAGGCGGGTCAGGGGCAGGGTTTTGGGGAAGGGGTTGGAATGGGGGCAGGGAAGGGGTGAGGCTTTGGGGAAGGGGTGGAGTGGGGACAGGGCTGAGGGCAGCACAGGGGATGCGTGTCAGTGAGGCAGCCCTCCAGCTAATGTACTTGACCTCATATGGCCCTCCTGGTGATTTGAGTTTGAGATCCCTGGTCTATTCTCACCTCTTTTCTCCCATTCATTCTCATTACATCCTATTTTTGCATATAATCAGAGGAGAAAAACCTCACAAGAGATACTGCCATTCTATATTTGCCTCATAGCTCCTTTGAAAAAAAGTGTTTTGTTTCATGTATGGTTTTCTTTTGTAGCAGCTGTTGATGGGTTACTTTGAGCAGCTGGCTGCATATTCTGTGTTAAAGTTGTTGTCAGCATTTATCTCTTTACTATGATTTGACCGACTAGAATTTAATTAACCTTGAAAAAACACCACCATATTAAGCTGAGCATCAGACTTCTTTGCTATTCAACAATCTCCTATCCCAAAGTCACATAAATAAACCAAATGATGCAGAGCAGCACAGCTATTACAGAAGGTCAAATGACGCAGAAAGAACAATTCTAAGTAATAACAGCAAATGAGAACATTCCAATCTGCCTGCTCCAGGCCTCTCCATCTCCTATCACAACAAACTGAGTGCACAAACTGTCCAATTAGGTTCAAAAACACCTGGCATGTGCAGTATTAACAAGTTGTAGTACTCATTTGTCTACAATTGGTTAATTTGCAATATCTATTAAAGGTTACCTTGGTTTTCATTAAAAAAAAAAAAGAACACAGAATATAGCAGACAGATATGATAGTGCCCACATTGCGGATATGACAGTACAAGCAGGAACCCGCTCCTTGCTTTGAGTCTTCCAAAGGCCATCTTCCTGTACTTACATTCACATTTTGATCTTATATTGATTGATACACTCCTTCCATAAAAAGGAGCGAGTGTATGTGTAAGCCAGTGGTCAGTGTGTGTTATGTGTCCCCTCTGTGCTGACCTGCAGCAGGTGGGAAGCCTGTAACATTCCCAAGCTCTTCGCTCAACTGCAACTGCTCACATTGTTAGCTCTGTGGTCTCCAGTTCCATCTGCAGGGTGTCAGCCTAGCTGCTGGCTATCACACATGCATGACCTTTTTTCTAGACACTCCCTTGACCCATTTAAAAAAATATAACAAGTAGCACAGACTATCTCATTAGCGCCCTTTTCACAATAATTAACATATAGACACAGTACTTACTGTAGTTGAGCCAGCTCCCTGCAGAAGTAGAGAAAGTTGTCCTTTCTTATTTGGAAATCCTGCAGCTATGGCTTGTTGTCCTCAGTCTCAGGAACCATCCTGTCATACTAGTCTGTGGTTAGAGTCCAGACCCAAAAGCAGTACTGGTAAAATTAGTCTTCCACTAGCTCACAGAGCCAATTAGGCTCCATTCAACCCCCCACAGCCTCTCTCACTGAGCTGTAGTGTAAGTTCTACAAACTGCTGGTCTTGGTCTCCTCACATTTATTGCAAGATCCCCTCCCAGCATGCCTACTGAGCCACATGGAGTGCTTGGTGATTACTTTTCAGGATCTCCCAGAAAAAGGTCACTGAACAAAGACTGAACTCTGGGCATTAAACCTGGCCTCCATACTGAGACTATGCTATGCAACCTAGGGAGCTATAGAGTTGAATGCCTCCTCCCACAATTCCTTTGGGCTCCCAAAAGGCCTTTCCAAATCTCCCACCAGCCACTGCTACAGGGAACTGTACCAAGGACAGGTACTCATAGGGTTGTGTACCTGCAGTGTCTGACTAGAGTACTGTGCATGGATGTGGGACAGAACTGCACCTGAAATGGGACGGCTAGTGTGGACACACTGAACCAATGCTGAACTAGTGCAGCCCCACTGCTTCAGTTCACAATGGAATAATTCTCCAGAATACACATGCCCATAGACAGTCACATTTGAACAAGTGAGTGGGTAGCACCTAATTAAGAAAAGGTATGTTTTGAGCCCTTCATGGAGGTTTTGATAGCAGTATCAGTTCAGTAAAGACTATCTTCAGCTGTGGTTTAGCAATGCTTTTCTCCTCTGGAAGATGATATACTTTCACTGTGCCAATAAAGATGAGACATTTTAATATAAGTCTAGGGAAATCCACTGCTGCAGCAAGGAAGCTGTGTGGTCTAGTGTATGGACTGCAAGATTAGCAGGTAGGAAGACTGAATTCTAATCCCAGGTTTCTTGCTGACCAGCTGTACAATCTTTGCCAGGTCACCCCAACAAAATTTTCAAACTTTAGCTGCCTGAAATTAGCCACCTAAATAAAAGTGGCCTGATTTTCAAAGATGGTGAATTACCTGCAGCTCCCAATGGTTTCAGTGCTTAGTACCTTTTGAAAAAAATCAGGCCTCCTTTATTTAGGTCCATAAATATGTCTTTAGATGTCTAATTTAGGCACTTTGGGTAACATCATGGCCCCACTGAAATCAATGGGGCCAGGATTTCACCTTTAATTTTCAAAATTTTGGTCTAAACCTCTGCACTTCAATTCCACCCCTCTCCCTACAATCCATAACATATGGGTTAATGATGCAAACTTTTGTGAAAGGTTTCAAGCTCTACGGATGAAAAGCAATATACAAATGTCAGCCACTAATTACACTATTAGCATCAGGTGAAGGACTATATGGTACAGACAGTAGGTTTGCATTTACTGGATCCTTTATTTTAGCTGAAGCCGTGAACGTTACCAACACACAAAAAATTCCAGTTACATTTCACCATCTAAATTTCACAGCATATCTGTTATGTCACCGGTAAGGAAACTGCAGGGATTGGGTCACTTTTAGCAGAAAGTCTCTCATCTTTGTGTTATAACACTGGGTACAACAGGAGGAGCTAAATTAAATAGGATTACACATGATATGTGTAGCGGCATCATTTCATATTTTGAGGGGTGGGGGAACAATTTTAATTGTGATTCCAGGAGCTACTTAGGCATCTGAAAACTTTAGAGGTTTTTTTTAGATAATAACTTAGATACAGTGCTCCTGTCAGTTAATTTCTAATTCCTATATAAAGAAATAAAAATATACAAACAGTAATTAAAGCCATATTTTAAGTTTATATGTAAATGTAGGAGATAATACAGAAAGATATTCCTAATCCCAAACTTTGAGGTATCAGTTTTGAAGCCTTAACACAGATATCAGAAACAAGTTTGATGTTTTGTAGAGAATCATGGAAGATTAGAGTTGGAAAAGACCACAGGAGGTCATCTAGTCCAACCCCAACTAAATCACCCCCAACCAGGACTTTGTACACTCCCTTTAGTAGAAAGAAATAAAAATAAATAAAGTCTGCGTACTTTCTCTAACCACTGTGTTTCTTGGGGTGACCAGACAGCAAGTGTGAAAAATAGGGACAGTAGAAAATATTACATATGCCCAATGGGCTCAGTTATGTTTTTTGTAGCAGCTCATATGGTGCTGTTATTGAAGTAGTTGCTATACACATGCAGTCAACATACATTTTGAGATTTACCCCTAATGTGGTAGCCTCTTTACATTTTCCAGTAATTTACCAGTTAGGCTCAGTGTAGTTTTCTGCATACATTGGTTACAAATACAGCACTGGAAATGGAACAATAACTTGAATAGACCCAAGCTGAGAAGCTGTCAAAACAGATGGAGGGTGGGAGGGACAGAATGAGATTGAACACCACTTGTTTGGTTTGAAAAAAGATTTTTTGGGCCCAAGTCATCCCTATTGCTTAGAGCCATGGAAGATTCAAGCTGGGTGGAACAACCCGGAGGGCAGAAGGAGGAGTACCACCTCTCTGCCATTGACTCCATCTGCTGGGGACTCAGCAGCAGACCCTTCAAGTGAATCAGGTTCTGCTGATTTCAGGGTTGAGGACAGGAATGAAGCCAATTGCCAGCTGTTTTCTACATTATCGTCCAGAGTTGTTCCTGTAGACACTGCAGTGGGAGAAGGTAATGCTATGATCAGCACTGTCACCCATGTTGTTCCCTCAGCTGCTACTGCGCAGCCATAGATAGCTCCACTGAGGGAAGCATGAAGGCAAATGCTCAGTTGGTGCACACACTGTCTTAGCTCCATGGAGCTGTGACAAAGTACACCCCCTGAGGATATGCCCCATGGTTCCTGGTACAGCAGTTGCTATCAGACAGGAAGCCACAGCAGCAGCATGAGGAGACAGCTCCTACATGAGGCTGCCTGCTGCCTCCATGAATCTGGGGGTTCTTCGTCTCACAGATTCCCAGGAACTATAGGGTTGGAAGGTCATATCCCCATCTTACCCTACCTCCTATGTGGCCCTTCCTACCCAAGGGGAAAATTTCAAGAAACTCATTTAGATCAGATGGGGTTTCCAGGGTCCTTGCCAACCTCCCACAGGTTTCTCTGCATAAGGGGAAGAGCTAGCCTTGTAGCAGGAAGTTGAGTAAAGCAAGCAATCCTTTAGAAAAAAACATTACCCATGCTGTATAACACCCAGAAACAATCCAGTTGCATGTGGCAATAGTACACCATTCTGTAAGGAGCAAATAACTCTCTAAAGAAATGATCTTTCATTGCTGCTTTGCCTTCCTGCTTTGGGAGATCTCTAATTTCCATCCGTTGTTAACTGGCAAATTCTCACTGGAGGCTTGCCATCGCTGGTTTCCAAAAAAACCCCTGCATGAGCCTCCGATAAAGGACAAAATATTATGGAAACTAGGTCTGTGCTTATGTGGGCGGCTGAATAACCTAACTGACTGTGACACCTGGATAAAGATCGGGAACTAAAATTTTAGAGCTGCTTTTAATTTTTTCTCCCTTTTTAACTGGAAATTCAATAATTCCATGAATTTGGACTTGTTCTCTTGCAGATATGAAAATAATAAGCCTCGATACATGTACTATTAAGAGCACAGCTTCCGTGAAATTAAATCAGGTAATCAAATCAAGGTTAAAGCATTTTGGGGTTTATTTAAAATGGCTTTTTAATCTTTCGAATGCAAGCCTAGCAGGAAATACTAACTTTTATAATATGTCCCTGAACAATGTAATTATGTAAGAGGAGGAGTTCCAGAGCTATATTGTGTTAATCTACCTAATTACATCATCTTTAGTGAGCTACATATAGAAACCCTTCAAATATTCCAGAATCTTTCAACTGATTGATTATATATGCTGACTCATAGGTTATCTCCCATAATTAATTTTTCCCAAATCAGAACATATATTTCCAGAACTAGATATACAAGCATGTGGGAAACAGGCATCCTGTACAATTCCTGTTACCCAGGAGCTAGATTAGAATCCCTGTGCCACACAAAAACAGCTTCTGATGGGAAATAAGCAGTCAGATATGCCATTGTAATGGAGTAAATGGAACAGAAAATGCTTTTGGACCAGCTCCTCTCCTGGTGTAAATTGTTACAGCCCCACTGACTTCTAGATTCTTTCTTTCATGTACAGTAATAAGTAAAGAAAGAAAAAAGCATAATATTGTCCTGGGAAAGGAAAGAATGTGTGCTACTCATCCTGTGTGCTCTTCCCACTCCACTCTC
Organism: Dermatemys mawii; assembly: GCA_007922305.1. Lineage (NCBI taxonomy): Eukaryota > Metazoa > Chordata > Testudines > Dermatemydidae > Dermatemys > Dermatemys mawii. The sequence continues at coordinate 68,550,976 of ML677349.1, forward strand.
CGCATAGCCCTGCCCCCTGGTGAGCAGACTGATTTCTTACCTTTAAAAGTGCCCTACACCGAAAACAGTCACAGCTACGAACGCCACAGGCTCAAACCAAGATTCTGGAAATGAACAGTTGTCAAATTTCGGGGCAGCAGGGTGGTGGTAGTGGTTTGACACTGGGCTCCAGATTCATGTACTGTAGACTCTCGATTATCCAGGATCGGGTTAACCAGGTTGTGGATTAACCAGGATGTAAAAAAAAAAAAATGCGTAACTCACAGGGCCGGCTCTGGCTTTGTTGCCTCCCCAAGCACAAAAAAAACCAAAACTCACCAGGGCTTAAGGCAGCCAGTGAACCAACACCCTCTCCCCACAGGGCAGGGTGGCTAGTGAACCAACCCCCCACCCATATTTCCTATGGATGGTGATTATCCGGGATTTTATTTACCAGGATTAATTTTTTCTCTATAGTCTTGTAGAATTGGTAGTCTACTGTATAAATGTAAAACAGAGCGGGTAATGGGTTAAGTGTGCTTGCCTCAATAGAATTTTTTTTACTGAATTTAGACAAGTTCAATATATTTAACTATGGTCTGCACTCATTAACTTACACTATATAATTAAGCATATATAGTGTATAGTCTATAATTAAGCATATAGTGTGTACTCTATTTAGAAAACATTAAATGCTAACAGTTTATTCCAGGTAACTTTTTCTTCCCGCCAATCACCATAATATGTTTCTTCTTTCACTATTTTTTTTTCTTAGGCGGCCTAACATCAAGATGCAATCATCTAAGTTACCCTGTTTTTCTTCACAGTTTTGATACTATGACTACTTCTGTTTAAAATCTGTCACATTTTAAAATGGGCCTGATCCAACATTCTAAAGCTGAATACACCTTGAGTTTGGAAAAGTTTCTACCTAGATCCAGATACTGCAGCTGGCCCCTATATCGATTATAAGAACTACACCTGAAGAACTTCAAACTCTAAGAAATATCAGATGCAAACCTTACAGTCTGAGTCCATCTCTAGTTCTACTAAAAACAGAGAAGCAGAACAGCAGGATGTAGACCTTCAGACTGTGTAAACTATCCTGGAATAAGTCATGATGATTCATTTGAGTGATCCTCTCTCACCTTTGTCAGCCAGTGTTTATGAAGCCCTATTAAAAGTAAACCACACAGAAGATTTCACAGAATGATATTTGCCCATCACCAATGATATTTTCAATTGCTTTCAGCTCATTAAAGTCTAGAAATCCTCATTCTATTTTGTGTGTTGAGTGTCTGAAATTTCTGCTGCAAGATTCATCCCTTTCCTCCCTTCTTTGCTATTAAATGCTGTTGATTTCATACCATGATGAAAAAAGCTCTAGGTTTAGGAGGTAGAAAAATTCTTGCTCATGCATTTCTAAAGCCCTAGAACCAGAGGCAGAGAAGTGCTCTCTCTTTATTTTTGTAACAGCTGTCTGAATTTTGATGGTTCGGGTCCTGGTACCCTTTCACTTTTCTAAGTGCAATCTCTTTTTTTTTTTAATCTATGATTTTTTAAAATTGAAAAATCAATGATCTGAGGTAGAACAGAGGAGATTTCACTTGTAGTCAGAAATCTCTAATCCTCCATGCCCTAGTGCTAGAGCTGACAGAGACAGAGAGCTTGTGCCTCCTCTATTCAGTATAGCTGCTGGGAATCAACTTTGACTTTGACTGCAACTTTGATGCAGGCTACGGTATCCCTGTAGTTGTCCTCACTTGCATCCTGACTGCAATGGCATCCAGGAACCTTCTCAGCTTCTCCTACTCCAATTTCCAGCATACAAATCCAGCCCTTTTTAGAGTGCCCCTGTGCTCTGATCTCATTTGGGGGTCCTCTTGCAGTGGGGATATGCCCTATGAGGGGGGTACTAATGGTCTCACTTTGCAGGCATGAAGGGATCCCAGGACAGAAGACTTCCCTTCTTAATACCTTGATAGAGGATTATGCCACCATCATTCTTAGAATCCATCTTTCCTTTGCTTAATGATGTAGCTGTAATATCCAGACACAGGCTATGTCAGCAACTTTTCACAGGCCCAATGTCGAGAGCTTGATCAGAGGCCCAGAGGCCTAGTAAACAGTGAACAATACTGGCCAAGAGGAACTGAACAAACAAGAGACAACCTTGCTTTTTACTAACATAAGCATGGTCAGCAAAACGCCAAATGGGGAACAGTAATTGGCATCTTTATCAGAAGCTGCAGGCAGACCAAAGTATTAAAGGGGTTCAACTTCTCCTGCGGAAATGATAGCCATACCCTCCCCGCATACCAGCCTTGAGTTCATGGAGACGTTCAAGCATGTCAGTATGAAAATGACACCCTCCCTCCCAGTTAGCAATGTTAGCCATTAGAAGCACACTGGGCAACCTGAAAAACAATTTCTATTGCCATGTACTTTTTGATGTCTTTTTGCGTTAACCCCCAGGAACGTATCTGCTGGACAATTAGAAGAGCCATCTCATTCCTATGAACCCCAAATCAGAACTCAACATCTGTATTTTATAATTATATACTTTATACATTGTTTAAAGGAAAATGCCTGTGTCCTAACAGAATGTTACAGGTTAACCTGAGACACTGAGCGGAGCCATTATGTAATCTTTTAGACTATTGGTTAACTGTGATTATCTTGTCTTGCTACTAGACCTATCCAGGGGCTCAGGACCTCCCACCCTGGCGCTTCCCTCCACCCATGAAGATTCCATATAGTCCATTGTCCAATTGGTGGGTAGTATCTCTCAGCCTAATTAACAAAGTGACACTCCGCCAGCGCTGTGTGTAATAAACCCATGTGCTTGACTCTACACGGTGTCCATTTTCATTCCTTCAGTAGCCTCCGCAATATATGTGAAGCATCAATGCTATTCTCATTCAATGCACATTTCCCCTTTATTGAAGATTTCTCTGGCAGCTTGCCCCATACACAAACACCTGAGACAGGCAGTGACACCACTTTGCCTGCACTTCATGTATTTCCCTCCTTTTTTGCTAATATTCAATAACGTATATAAATTGTGAGCTCACATCAAGACCCTTGAGGGAATGAAAGCTGGTGCAGCAGAGCTCCACTGAATCCAACGGAGCTTGAATTCAATAGAGCTATTCCAGTTTCCACAAGCTGAGACCTGGGCCCCTGCATTTTAAGTGTCTGTGGAGCTTGAGTCTGCATGCACAAAAACCAGCAGGACTCCTATACGATTCTTCTGATCAGCCAGGGCAGTTAGTATCTGGATTTGGTCTCTAGCCATGAGGGGCAGACAGTAGGCTTGACTCTCCTCTTGTATTTACACTGATGTAAAGTAGGAGTAACTCCACTGAGGTCAATGAAGTTACATAGCTGTAAAACTCTTGTGAGAAGAGAATCAGGGCCCATATCTTCTTCTGTCGTCTAAAACAATGCCAGGCAAACTGTAAGCACTCCAATAATAATGACTAATACTATATTTTTAAAAGTGTGGCTTGATAATAAATTATGCTTACTGTTGTTTTCTTTATCATCCATCTTATCTTACACACAAGAATCTCTTAGGTGGGGTGTGATTCCAGATTGCCAATAGCTTGGAAGCAAATTATTTATCACAAGAAGGGATACTAGGTGAAGGAACATATAACTCCATGTATTACAATAACTCATTTTAACTAGATATAAATAAGGCCATATCAAAATTGATGTAAGTTCTGTGTGCATGAAGTGCCTACCACAACGGGGCGTGACCTGAAAGCCCCTACTGCAATATAAGCATTAAATAATAATAGTTCCTGGCTGGTTTTCAAAGCATAAGAACAGAATTACTTTTATTTGTCACATCACTGGGTAAATGCTTAAGATTTAACCATAGGGTAAAAGTACTCTACAGCTGTAAAGTCAGTTCATTTACAGAGCTCCTTCCTTCCAAGGCAAATGTAATTGCTCACAACAACAGAATAAAAATAGCGGATCTAATGCACTTCCCATAAGCTTTCTGCAGAAATAACTTCTGCTGTTGATTCTCGTTTGCATTCTGCATTAACACATCATGGCCACACCACTTTTGAATCTCCTTCGTATCACAGTGTAACTGGATCCTTGCTAATTCAAAGGACTAACTTCTCTGTATGTTAAGCAAATTTACATTCATGTGGTAGGCCCAGGCTTGGGTGTTTCAAATCAATAATCAGAAATTATTCAGTACTTTGCAGGATTGCGCCCTTAGAGTGGGATGAGAAGACTGGAAGCAATTAACTTTTATATGTATGGGAAAGCAAACGTCATGCCTGTGGCTTGACAGATGTCAGCTTGCAGGACCCTGCTGGGGAGGTTAGGACATAATGTTCATTCATGGTGGTTTATGTGGAAAGTCAGATGAAGTGTGGGGGCTTGCTATTTGCTCCAATCAATGGTGTGAAAAAGGTTAGCATGCTGTCCTGAGAGGGATGGGGCAGGGGTCTCCAAACTACGGCCCAGGGGCCGGATCCAGCCCGCAGCATCGATTTGTCTGGACCCCCAGGCCCAGCTGAGCAGGCACATGGAGAAGCCGCTGCTGCCCCCCTGCACGAGCTGCTGCCGGCAGCCCCATGTGCGGAGGGGTGAGTGCCCCTGCAGTGCGGCTGGAGGAGCAAAGGGGTGAGTGTCCCTGCGACGCGGCCAGAGGAGCAAAAGGGGGGAGTTGCAGCAGCGGCCCGCGAAGCCCCTTCAGAAATCTAATATGGCCCTCGTCTCAAAAAGTTTGGAGACCCCTGGGATGGGGGAACAATGGAACTGCAAGCAAGTGAAGCAGAAATGATCCATGTGTGGGAGGTGGGGGACAGAAAGAGGGCAGCCAGCTTCAGCAGTAGACTGAGTATGCTCAGTAAATGTGAGCATGCTCAGTACAAGCCAAACAGCAAATCTTGGGTGGGGGGCACGTGACCCTGCATGCCCCTCTCCAGGTGGTTTTGAAAATGTAGGCCATAATACTGAACGTTAATTTCCAAATAACTCCAGGGAGAGGAACAGCCAAGTTGTGTTGTACCATAGTAATTGCTGCCATAGTCAATCCAAGAAACTCAGAATGCTTTGCTGTCAGCTCTATTCCACTCAGTCTCTGATCGTGAATTGCTGGAAAACTGCTACAGAAAAACAATGTACATTATTCAGCTCACTTTGATTTCTTAAACCACCTAGCTGCAGTGCTACGTCTCAGCATTCTTTGTTGTAGACATGGAAAAATTGCAGTTGTGTCCAACTTAGAACCATACCAGGGCACATTTAATCTCATGTCAGTTTAGAGGGAGGGAGATTTATTTTTAAGGTCTTGTTTATATCTGAAATAAAATTTTATTCCCCAGGTGACTTAGGCAGATTGATGAGATTCTCATAATCGTAAAAAAATATAATGTGACATAATATAATGGGCCTTAACCTGTCCATTTAAATCAATGAGAATTTTGTTATTGACATCTCTCAGTGTCAAAGTGGTCCAATGTATTAAACATTTATAAGCTCAGTACAATGTTGCACATGTAGTCCTGGTCTCACATTGGGCACTGCACTCTGTTCTTAGGGGGAAGGGAGATAAATACTGAGATCAACGGAATATTGTATCCATGGCAACTCACAGTTCGGTTATTGGCTTTTCAACATAAAAAAAGTAGTGACCTAATTAGTGAATTTTAAAAAATATACATATATTTTCCTTCATTTCTAACAAATGAGTTGGTAAAGGTGATATCAGCAAAAATTGACTAATGAGGGAGCATCCACCATTTGCAAGCCTGCCATATAACATTGGCCCTTTGTTACACCTGTGCTGCTCTTGGAGACTAACATAGCAATGATAATCAAAGAGGCATTTTTCCATTTCCAGTTGGCAAGAAGACTGAGACTTGCCATCATCCAAGCTTTGTATATACTGTGACAAAGCTCCAAGTTTGTACTTGTGGGTCCTGCGCTTCCTGGCAGATTTAGGGGCCTCAGAAACTCATCTAGGCCCCAGAGTGACCTCCCTTTCTCAGTATAACTGGCAAGAGTCACCGCCTAGTGAGTTACCTTCATCAGAGGCCAGTATGGAAGGTGGAAAAATGGGGGGAGCCCGGGCCCGCCCTCTACTCTGGGCTCCAGCCCAGGGATACTAATAGTATTAGCTAAGATGGCTGACCTTTTATCCACAAAACACAATACAATTCCCTGGGCTACTTCCCCACAGCAGTCCCTGCTTCTTCAAACTCCACTTCACCCTTACCTCAGGGCCTCCTTCCTTCTGGGTGATATGTTGTCCACCACTCAGTCTCACCAACAGCACAACTTCCTCTCACAGCTCCTGACACCCACAGTCCACCTGACTAACTGGGAGGTTTTTATCTGGATTCAGCCAGTCCCTGATTGGCTTCAGGTGTCCCAATTAGGCTAGCTGTTTCTACTCCTTTCTAGAAGGTTCTTAATTGGCCCCAGGTGTCTTGATTGGCCTGGAATAGCCTTTGTTTGTCTATCCAGGGAACAGGGACCTGCACATCCTGAGACTAATATACCTGCCTTCCAGCACTCTCCTATATCCGTCCGGTCTGACTCCGTCACAATACCTACAGTATGGAGACTATATGGCCTATCTACATTGTCACAGCTATGCTGGCATAACCCTGTACTTTAGGTGCAGTTTATTTTGATGGAAGGGGCTTTTCAATCAGTCTAGAATGCCTCCGCCATATGTGACTGTACCTATGTTGACAGCTACATTCTTTTATTAACTTAGCTTTGTCTACATTTGGAGTTAGGTTGGCATAACTATGTTGATCAGGGGTGCGGATTTTTCATGCCCCTGACCGACAGCTATATAAACCTAACTTTTAAGTGTAGACCGAGTCATAATCTCCTGAAGATTGGATTGCAGGCCTGTACTCAACATGGGGCTGCATTAACTAAACTGCACTCAGCATGGGGCTGGCTGAACAATTGGAGGAGTTGGTGGGAGGTTCTGTCAAAGTTTTGACACATATTTTAAAAAGTTTGTCAAAATTTCCCAATACATATTTAGATTTTTAGGCACCAATTTGAAAAGCAAATATTTTGACTTGGAAATGTCACTATGGTGTCTCATAGGAGTTATAGTTCAGGTGCTTCATGCTCCCATTCTCTATATGCAGAGCTTCATTGCTGGGCTACATCTCCCATGATGCACTATGGTCTCTCCTATATCTCCAGAGATATAGTCTGGGCAGGGAGCTTGGTCTATAGAAGAGAAGGGGAATATGAGGCAACCAAACGTCAGCTCTCGTGAGGCACCATTTCCAGACTGAAATATTTTGGTTTTCAGGCATTTTGTTCTTCAATTAAAAAAATAATTAAAATATTTCAGACACTTTTTGTGGAAAAAAAAATCAGTAAAAATAAATCAAATTTTCAGTTGAAAAACATTGTTAACAGAAATTCTTTAAAAGCCCTAGGCTGCATGTGGGCACTTCTTATCTGATCTCGTGTATTTATACTGCTGGTAGGGGAGAACATAGCTGAGAAAAGAGCATGTAACATTAGGACTTTTTGCACTAGCCACAATCTGGCTGGAGTTCAGAGTGTCTGTTTTAACAGATAAATTTAAAAAGTCACCTCCCAAACCAGAAAAGACTGCAACTAATATGGGGCTAGATTTCTCTCACCCAAGCAAGAGTGTAGTATTTTCTCATCCTTTATCTTAGTACTGTATCCCCAAAGAATAAATTCAATTAAAAAACGCTGGACTGTTTATTATTTTATTAAACTTTGTTGCATCTGGCTAAGTCATCTAAGAATAAACATCCCTTTATCACGAATGTCCCAGTTATTGTTAAGAGCAACATTATATCTGTTTCCCTGCACATCATCAGATTTCTTTATCAGGAAAAAATAGCAGGCTCCTTGAAGCAAAAAGAATGTTTTAGTTTCTAGTATACATTATTAATAAAACAAATAATTCATTGATAAATGTTAAGCAAACCCCTTATTGCCACAGATGATTAGTGCTTAAGGAAACAGATGTACAGACAAAGTTAGTGGGTACACTCAACTAGAGAAGTGAAGTGTCGCAACTGGAACTGGTGCGATTGCATGTGTGTAACTGAAACAGTGCAGAACGTCTTTGTTCTGTTTTGGTTGCATATGTATACACAGCACCCTCTGCAAGTGCTGCACTGGCAGTGTACTGTGGACCTCAAGCCTCCAGTTCCTAGTGCAACTAACCAACAGCCTGTGTGTAGCTGGTCCACGTGATAATTAATATCTTCTAATTGAAATAAAGCCAAAAGGAACCATTCTGCTCCTCTAGTCTGATCTTGTACATAACATAGGCCAAACTCTTCCCCGAATTCATTCCTGTTTGAACTCTGGCATATCTTTCAGAACAGTTTTTCATCCATTCAAACTTCTGATGGGATTTGAACCCAAAAGCTTTACTCCTAGGCCACAAGCCACTTTTAATACTAAGTCTCACCCTTGGGATATGTATTTACATAGAATCATAGAACTGGAAGGGACCTCGAGAGGTCATCTAGTCCAGTACCATCCACTCATGGAAGGACTAAGTATTATTTAGGGCATACCTGACAGGTGTTTCTCTAACTTGCTCTGAAAAAATCTCCAGTGATGGAGATTCCACAACCTCCCTAGGCAATTTATTCCAGTGCTTAACCACCCTGACAGTTAAGAAGATTTTCCTAATGTCCAGCCTAAACCTCCCTTACTGCCATCTAAACCCGTTGCTTCTTGTCCTATCCTCAGACGTTAAGGAGAACAATTTTTCTCCCTCCTCCTTGTAACAACCTTTTATGTACTTGAAATCTGTTATCTTCTCTTCTCCAGACTAAACAAACACAATCTTTTTAATCTTCCCTACATCATGTTTTCTAAAACTTTAATAATTTTTGTTGCTCTTTTCTGGACTTTCTCCAGTTTGTCCACATCTTTCCTGAAATGTAGTGCCCAGAACTGGACACAATATTCCAGTCGAGGCCTTGTCAGCATGGAGTATTCAGCATGGAGCTGAAGAATTATTTCCTGTCTTTCTTACAACACTCTTGGTAATGCAGCCACAAATATTTGTTATGTTTTTTTCAACAGCGTTACACTGTTTACTCATAGTTAGCTTGTGATCCGCTACGACCCACAGATCTCTTTCTGCAGTACCCCTTAGTAGGCAGTATCAAAAGCCTCACTAAAAGCAGATATACTGCATCTATCATTCCCCGCAAATGTGCACAAGGCTTGTTACTCCATCAGAGAAAGCTATTAGATTGGTTTGACATGATTAGTTCTTGACAAATCCATGCTGACTGTTACTTATCACTTTATTATCTTCTAGGTGTTTGCAAATTGATTGTTTAATTATTTAACCATTATCTTGCCGGGTACTGAAAGTAAGCTGACTGGTCTGTAATTCCCTGGTTGTCCTTATTTCCCTTTTTATAGACGGGCACTATATTTGCCCTTCTCCAGTCCTCTGGAATCTCTCCTGTCTTCCATGACTTTTCAAAGATAATCGCTAATGACTCAGCTATCTCCTCAGTCAGCTCCTTGAATATTCTAGGAGTTATTCAATCAGGTCCTGGTGCTGTGAAGACATCTAACTTGCCTAAGTAATTTTTATCTTGTTCTTTCCCTATTTTAGCCTCTGATCCTACCTCATTTTTATTGGCATTCGCTATGTAAGATGCCCAATTACTCCTAACCTTTTTGATGAAAACTGGGGAAAAAAGTCATTCAGCACTTCTGTCATTTACACATTTTCTGGTTTTGTTTTCCCCTCTCACTGAGTAACAGGTCTACCTTGTCCTTGGTCCTTCGCTTGCTTCTTATATATTTGCAGAATGGTTTCTTGTTACTGTGACGAGGCTCCGCTCACCAGGCTGGTATTTCCTGCTGGCCGCCTGTAGATGGCAGCCATGTGCTGCATCCCCTCCAGCTTCTCAGTACATTTCACTGGGCCACTTCCCTGCGATCCCAGCACCTTCTTCACCCTCACCTCAGGGCCTCAGATGCCAGTCCTAGCAGCCAGCCAGGATCTCCCTCTCGCTCCCCTCTTCCTGCCCAGCACTTCTCTGTCCATGGTGCTAGCTTCCATTCACCCGCAAGGCATCCAGTCCTCCCTACTTGAACTCCAGGGAGTAATTGATCCTGCTCTGTACCATGACTCTTTTTATATGGGCCTGCTGGGCCCTGATTGACTGCTCCCTACAGGAATCAGGATGACACAGCAGGTCAGGAGCTAGACTGCCCATGAAGGGAAGCACTGCGAGGCTCTGATAGGACTAGCTTTTCCCTGGCTGAGTAAGAAGTAGAAGGATTACTGAAAACTATTGTTATGGTTAACATATGAATGGTTTCTAATCCAGAAGTCAGAGGTGTAGTCAATCAGTGAGTTTTGAAGAAGCCTCTTGATACAGAGTTAGGAAAAGAAGCCAGGATCACCCGATATTTATAGGCAAGTGTCCTGAGATGAAGCTTAGAGTGGTAAAAAGGCTGTACTAGTGATCCAGGGGCACCAGTGTTGAATAACGTGCGTGCCAAGAAATGGCAGGTCATGACAGCAACCTTTGCAGATAGCCATGGTAAAATGGGCTACAGCTGTCCAGCCTAGAAGCAGTACCGGAACGGATAAGGGGATGTCTTCTTCAGAGGGAAAAGGTCAGTCTTTTGGCCAGCCAAAGGAGGAAAATGGCAAGTCACTGTTGGGATCTAGGACCAAAGAGACACATCTGGTAGGAAACCACATCTGAAGACCAGTGTGGCAGACATCAACTGATGAGCTCTTAGACATTTGCCAGCTCCTCAAGATGCTATCCTCTATCATTCAGCATCATCTCTGTGTTATCTAGACTGAGCTTTAGCCAACTTTAGCCAATGTGACAAGACAATTATCCAAATCAGGGTTTTGGAAAAGCATTCACATATGCAAATGATACCATTTTGTAGTCATATATTCTAATACACTATGCTGCTGGCCTGCTGGGTGACCTTGGCTAAGCCACTTCCCTCCCTGCACCTCAGTTTCCCCATCTGTAAAAAGAATGTAATGATACTGACCTTCCTTGTAAAGCACTTTGAGATCCATAAGAGCTGGGTTATCATCATTATGCAGACATACTATTGTAACTAATCATAGCAGTTTCTATCTCTGGAAAGCTAAGAGTTCAGGATGAGGGGAAGCAAGCAGTGCATTACCACAACGATCATCCTTAGGACCAATTTAATTCACTCTATGTTATGATTTAGAAGAATGAATATGCACTAAGATGATGAGCTTTTCTGACAAGATGAAAAGTGGAGCTGCCAGTCCACCCAAATAATATTCAGAATGATGCAGATAGATTAGGAGTGGGGGCAGAGAAGTGGCTTATTCACATCAATTCAGTGTAAGGAAATACTAAGTAATGAGGCTAGGGAAAAAAATAAAAAGAAGTATGCTCTCAGTGGCCATATGCTTAAGGGTACTGAATAGAGAAAGCACCAGATGGTATGGTTCAGAATTTAAAGTGAAATTGTTTGGGTTTATTTGCTATGCTAACACAAGAAAGATAGAATAAAATACATTCAAGGAAAATTTCCTAATCTATTTTATTAAAATGGCCAAGTTGTCTTCATTGCCCTAATTTTCTGCATCCTGATTCTGGTTTCAGTAGTGGCCATGTTTTGAAATAGATTATGGACCTCATCCAGGATCCTTTTGCTTAACAATTATTAAAGCTTGCTTAAAGAGATTAAGCCATTGCTCTGTCTGATCTCTGGGAAAAAGAAAAAAATAACACTGGAGAGAGATGTCTGTGCTGGTACTTAGTTTCTGAGCCCTTTGAAATGCAAATTATTTGTATTAACTCCTGCAGTCTCAAATCTCTCTCAGATAATTTGAATTATCTGCAAATGCTTGGACATTGTGCCAGGTCTGGCACCGCAGCACCCCTTTGTGGCAGGGGTGGGATGGGGTGTCGGACGCTGGCCACTCTCTACGCCTGTCCCACTACAGGCGTCCAGAGGCAGCCTAACAGCCGGCTTCCATATATCTCCTCCCCATCGCAGGGCAGTACGGCCCAAAGGCCAGAGTCTATATAACCTCCCCCTGGACTTGAGGCAGCATGGCCCAATGGCCAGAATCTATATGATTTCTCCCTGGTCTCAGGGCAGTGTGGCCCAATGGCCAGAAGCTATACAACTTTCCCACAGTCTCAAAGTAGTATGGCCTGGCAGCCAGAGTCCATATAGCTTCCCCCAGTTTCAGAGTAGCGTGGCCTAGTGGCCAAAGTCCATATAGCTTCCCCAAGTCTCGGGGTAGAGTGGCCTGACCGCCAGAGTCCATATATTCCCCTTGCAGGCAGGGTAATGCGGCGTACTGGCAGCAGTAGTAGGGGGACCCAGGCCCGCCCTCTCCACTGGGTCCCAACCCAGGGCTCACCTGTTAGTGGGGCTCTCTCTGCCCCTAGCTCGGCAGGGATCCACCCACAACACACTGAGCATTGATATGTCTTTAAAACTCCCCGGGGTTGCTTTCTACCTGCACTGCCTTGCCTTCTGCATCCGGGGGTCCTCCGGTCTGTTCCCCTTCAGGGCTGTTGTCGAGCTGGGTCTCAGGTCACGTTCTGGCTTGGCTGGACTCTGGAACTTCAGGTCCTGGCTGTCCCTCCGCAGGAGCTAGCAATGCGCCTCCTCCCCCTCCGGCAGTCAGCCCCAACTGAGCTGCTTTGCAGGCTTTTATACTAGATCTCCAGTTGGAACATGCCCAGCAGAGCTTCCGGGGCATGGTTTCCTCTGCTAAGAGGGAAGGGTTAACCCCCGCGGTACTAGTGCGGGGCCGCTCAGCTCCGTCACAGACATGTAGTATAAATGTACCTCTCTAATCCCTTAAATTGTTAAAGAACAGATTTACTGTCCATCTTTCAGGCTTGTCACCTCAGCCTTGCCTTTGGGAGGGAGGAAGAGAAGTGGAGCGATGGTGCGCTCGGGGGAGGAGGAGGCGTTGTAGCAGAAGTGAGCTGGGACCGGGAGCAGTGCCTCTGCCCCTCCCCCCCAGTTACTTTCTGCGTCCCCCCCAGCTCATCTCCGCTCCACCGCCACCTGGTCCCCTGAGTGCACCCATTCTGCTTCTTCCCCCTCTCTCCCAGGCTTGCTGCATGATTCAGCTGTTTTGCGGCAAGCCTGGAAGGGAGGTGGGGAGAAGCAGAGTGGCGGCGGCATGACTAGGGGAGCAGGTGGAGGCAGATGTCAGCTGGAATGGGGGCGGGGAAGGGCACAGAGAGCTGCTGGTGGGTGCTGCTGAAGCAAAAAAAAGACCCCCTTGAAATGTGATGCCCCAAGAATGGCCAGAATGCCACCCCTTCAAATGTGCCACCCCAGGCACATGCTTCCTATGCTGGTGCCTGGAGCTGGCCCTAGAAGGCGTGCATATATGTGCGCGCATGCGTGTGTGATTTCTTATACTTTTAAAAGGTAAACTGAAAAAACAGAAATGCCATAATACCAAATGGCATCATATCAACATCCATGTGGTTCAACAGCAGAGCCGAAACCTTTAGCTCCACTGCACACACCTCTGCCACTTGAGCTAATAGAGTATCTCCGGTATTATCAGTGAGTCTTAGGGAACCTCTTTTTATTAGTACATGTGCAAGCCTTTCCACGCAGCCCAGTGCCTTGTGCAGTGGATTTATCATTTTAGCCACTGAATGCCACGAACTAGCTCAATTGCTTCTTCCATTTAGCCTGACTCAGAAGTGACTATCACCCATCATGTTCACCAGTTTCAAGCAAGCCTATGATTGCCTATAGATCAAAGATTCATCTGCTGGCAACATCAACACTCCCTAGCACAGCATTTAACCTCTTCCTCCCTCCAGCCTCAGGGCTATTCTACACTTGAAATGTTACAGTGGCAACCTGCAGCACTGCAGCATCACCCCTGGAGTGATTCAATGTAGACACTGCCTATGCCAACAAAGGGTGGGGGTTCTTCCATCAGCACAGGTAATCCACCTCTCTGACAGGCAGTGGCTACGTAGGCTCTGGGCATGGCTACACTTGAAACTTCGAAGCGCTGTCAGGGGAACGCTCCTGCGGCAGCACTTTGAAGTGCCAGTGTGGTTGTGCACGAGCACTGGGAGACAGTTCTGGTAATCCACCTCCTGGTAATCCACCTCCACAAGGGGATTAGCTCCGAGCACTCAGAGCCTGGCTCCCAGCGCTTGGATCCTGTCTACACTGGCGCTTTAAAACGCTCAGACTTTTTGCGGTCAGGAGGATGATTTTTCACACCCTGAGCCAGCAAGTTAGAGCGCTAAAAATGTCAGTGCAGCCAAGCCCTCCATCTACACCTGGCATTAGGTGATTGGCTTACCTATGTAACTCAGGGGTGTGGATTTTTCACACTTTGAACTATGTAGCTGGGTTAATTTAACTTTCAGGCTAGCAATGATAGCACAATCCAGTGATTGTAACATTAACATTCATAACCAAGGAAGGGAAGGTAGTGTCATAAGCATGGACTGGGATGTCAATTAGTGCCTCAGACAGGATGTGGCTGCAAAGCAATGCAGAAGCGCTTTAGCAATATGTTAATTTAAGGATCAGATAGCACTTTGGTGATAAAACCCTTACACCCAGTGACCGTTTTTCAAGATATTACCTTTGGGATGAAAGGTAGAGTTTGTTCTCCATTCATATGTTTAAACTGTCCCAATGGCTATGACCTTGAAAACATGTCTCATATTCCATATACGCACTGTGATCAGTGTACTGCATATATACACATAAAGGGCACGTTTGACTTTTGTTAGATGAGCATATCAAAATGTAAAGCTATTTACTTCTCATTCATGATAGAAATGTTTTTCTTCTTTGAGTTCAGGTTTTTTTTCTGCAGCTTTGTTACATTAAAAATACCAGCAATGAATTCTAGCCCTGACAAAAGCTGGTTGAAAAAGGGAAAATATTTTAACAAACTTTTTTGCAAACATATAGTATCCCTTCCCTCAAACAAAATATGACAAAAATATTGAAGGCAGCTGTAGTTCTGACTTCTGTGGAGAACTTTAGCAGTCTTCAGAGGACAATCATAGCAGGCTGAAACCAAGAAGTGCAGCTCTCCCAATACTAACTGAGAAGATAAGGGATGATGCCTTTTATGTAGAGGTAATATTTCTAGGTACTCTAGCTATAGCTAATGTAAAAAAAAAAGCGTAAAAAGGTTGCTGAAAGTCCTGTGATGACTTCTGAAGAATTCATAAAGCAGTAAAGGACAGGCACACTATTTTTTGTTTTCTTCTTTAATTAAAAGCATCAAGTGGCTGAAGATAGAAGGAAAAAGGGGACTAAGAACAGAACTCCAGAGAATATGTACTAGAAAAATCATCATGAAGAGAAGATAAATTAGAGACATAAGCCACCCAGAACAATCTATCTTTTGAGATAAGACTCATGAGAGCATGGAGAGTGGTATTTTCAAGTGTTCACAGTAAAACGCCCAAATGACTTCAGTGGGAGCAAAGTTAGGTGAATGCCAAGTGCTTTTAAAAATCCCACCTCAATGTAGCTGAGACAATAGACGAGATAACAATACTTTTTGTTCTAGTCTATTGAACCCTGATGACACATCCAGTAAAATCAAGACAGATGATAGCCAACTAGGCAGTAGCCACAGCAAGTCCATTGTGAGTGATCAGTAGAGTGATTTCTATCAAGTGACCTGTTCTGACCCCTAACTGACAATGAATAAAATGAGGAGGATGGGGCGGGGGTTGGAACTTGGTCCAGGACAAAGCACTCCAACAGTCTTCAGATGAAAGGACACAAAGAGACAGAAAAAAATATTAATTATAAAAGGGTCAAAACTGATTATTTTAGAAGAACAAGAATAGTTAATGAACATTTGAGTTCTGGTGGGCAGGGGGAAAAACTTGATACAACCAGTCGGGGTGTGTTGAGCAATGGAGTGGACTAACAGAGGAAGCCAGTGTCACAATATCTGTAGAAGAAACTGAAGAAAAGGAGGAAGAGAGGAAGGTATTACAATTCCTTCTCGTCTCATTAAGACAGAACAAAGTGTACGCCTCAGGCATAGACACTGTCTGATCTGAAGAACAAAATTCAGGCGGTTTGGAAAAAGGAAGAACATAAGCAACACGACATTGCCTTCTTAGCTGGTTTACAAAAGTCAGTTGTAAGTGGGCAAGTAAGTTGGTTTAACAAGCTCTCTCACCTAGTAGCACCAGCAAGCACTTGTTCTGCATCGACACAAACCCCCATCAGTATCCTGCATAGCAACCCCCAAACTTCCCTCTAGCAGTGGTTAAAATAAGGCGAAACAAGAGGAAAACTCTCAGCACGCTATCCGGGGAGGAGTTCTCCTTATGGTTTTAGCAGCACAGGCCAGACAGGAAGGGAAATGCTACCTCTATTTTTAGCACAACTGCACTCTTGTGTGATTTCCCATACTTTTAACCTTTGATGCAACACCAACACATTCTTCAGCTACACCCATCATCACCAATATCTCCTACCAACAATTACAGCTACAGCATTTAAACATCACATTCATTTTCATTATATTTTATGTATGGTGGGAAACTCTTAGGTATTGTGGCCTGTTATTTAAGCTTATGGCTTAAGCTATACGACTTATCTTCTACATACTGCCTAATTTTCATCTTTGCTTGGCTCTGTGATAATTACTATGTTAATATTCTCCTATTAAAAGATACTACAGTAGTTGTCCCCAAGTACAGAAGGATCACTATTAAAGGCTGCAGTGTTCCAGAAATTCCTTTGAACTTGTGTGTTTTCGTTCCAAATCTAATGTTTCAGAGTGTTTCAGCCTCCTTTTCACTCTCTCCTCACCCTTTTTGCACCAGGTACCTTCAAAAAATAGCTCTTGGGCCTAGCACAAGCCAACTATTTGGGATGAAGAACTCATTAGAGAGCAGTTTTCACAGGATTTCCAATCTGTGAAGAAGGAGAAACGGGGGTTGGAGGATGAGATACCATAACAAACTGGAAACGAGACTCATTTTAGGAGGCCAAAGAAGCTGGACACCCCCTTTTGAACTTTCTAAGCCTTAATTAATTGTTATGTTTTTCATATGCAAAGAACAAAACATGCACATTTAACTTGGATGATTTTTACTTCAGATTAGATAAAGCAAAAGCAAATGCAGTGTGAGTGTGAGAGTTAGTGAGAAAACAGTGGCATGTAACTTACACTGTAACAGCAGCCATCTTGAGTTCCCCGACTCCTACTCCTCTCAGCCAGCAGTCAGGAAGTGAGACTTTACGCTTACGCATGCATGTAGTGTGGTGTGAGATTCTGTGGTTGACCCACAGGGCAGGGGTAGGAGCTCTACAGGGGGATGCTGATTGATTCCCGCTGACTCCCTAAGGCAGGCCTGATTATTACTGTTTATTTTTGGTGACACCCACAACTGTGCTAGTAGCCTTCCAAACAAAGAAATAGGCATGATTAGCTGTCTCAGGGGGTCACGCAATCTAAAGCCAGACAACCAAATAATCAGAAAACAGGTAACGAGAAGCTCAACAACTATGCCATATTCAGAAATATATGAAAACGGGAAATGTAAATGATACCCTATGTACTACTGTGGCATGACATTGGCAGGTAGGAAGTTTCCCGTTGGGAGCGCAGTAGAGGTGGGGTTTTAGAGGGACGAAAATGCACGGAGAGTCATTCCATACATAAGAGTCAGCGCAGAGATGTTTCTGTGAAAAGCCGGTGTGGTTCGTTACTCCAAATGTGATAGATGGGAGGTGAGGGTGGCTCTTAAGGGAGAGGGAATGAGGACACAGGAAATCCTGGAGGAAAACCCTTGAAACATCAGCACTCAAACAGGACAATTGTACTGAGGTTTCTGTTGTATTAAAACGAGTAACTCAAGCCAAACACCAGGGAGGGTGTACCGCGATCAGTGACTCAAGGTCTGCATGCTGTGCTGAGGACAGGGAGTGACAGTGCTTATCTATTGTGACATCTACCCTGCACTCAGAGGTACCTGCACCACCCTTTTGAAATCTGACAACATGTATTCACTGGAGCAGATCCTTAGCTAGTGTAAATTGTCACATGTCCATTTATTTGGCACTATGAAAATGTACATCAGCTAAAGATCTGCCCCACTAATCCCTAATTTCATGGACATTTGAGAGAATGACCTGAACTCAAATGCCAGCAGGGATGAACACTTTGGAGCTTTCTGGTCATTCAGAATTTGCAGATGGACCTAATTTCTCCAGCGAAAGTCCATATATAATCATAGCAAAGAACTGGGGGAGCTCAGGGACCAAGCTCTTGTATAGACTTGAAAAAGAAGTATAGGATACGGGAGGAACTTACACAGATCTCATAGGAAAGCCTACAGATTAATGCACACACGTTTATAGTGTTGGGAAAAGGGTTTATTTTGTAAGTGAACTCTTTCTTTTGCTCTGTTCCAAAAGCAAGCAACGGAAAACAGCAGTGTAGTAATCCAGTCCCAACCCATTCAAATATTCAAATATTCAAATATTCTAGGGTCAGTGAGGACGAAGGCAACTGGAATAGTTCCTGTGGTAGGTGCACCCCAGTAACTGGCATATCCAGGTAGCATGAAAGCAATATATATAAAATATAAACAATGCTAGGAGGATGATCAAGCACAGTAAAAGTTTGAAATTGAGCTCCAGAGGTTTCCTGCAGTGAGAGAGAGACACACACACACACTGATAAAAAACATTCAGGCAAGGCAACAGAGAATCCTAGAAATAAAGGTCTATGGAATTATCTAGTCTCTTTCTTCACTCTTAAACCCCCCCCCTCGCCGACTAATGAAGGATTCTTCCTTCCTATTATTATTTGTATTACAATAGATCCTCTTGCTGAGATCAGGGCTGTACTGTGCTGGGTGTTGTCGAACACATAAGAGACAGTCCTTGCCCGCAAAGGGTTTGTAATCAAAATGTATGAAACAGCGTGAGTGGGAGGAAGTAAGTGGTATCCACATTTTAGAGATGGGGAACTGAGGCCCAGAGAGATTTTGTGACTTGTCCAGTGTGACACAGGAAGCCAGGAGACTAGTGCAACTTTCTGGGAAGAAGAGGATGCTCGCCGTTGCGCAAGGGTGATTGCAAAGGGGAATACTGCATTGGCCGTGGCAGCATCTTAGGAGAACCTCGAAGGAACCTACCCAGCCCAGGCAAGGAAAGCATGTACTGTAAAAATTTATCAATGGGTAAACTGAGGCATAGCACTGTTACGTGACTTTTGCAAGGTTACACAGCAAACCCAATGGAAGAGCTGGGACAAGATCCCAAGCCCCAATCCCTTATTATCTCAGTCCCTCGGTGCTCTAATTTTAGATACAATTGTTTTTCTCTTGCTGTAGGTATTATCCCACAGTGCCTCTCCAAAGAGGTTCCAGTGCCAATCAGGGTAGCCTTAACCCCATGGCTCTCAAACAAAAGCTAAACTGCACTGGATATAATCAAAACATATCACCCACCTGAGTAAAGAGAGCCTTTTGCTTAGGCAGCTATTGACTAATTTCTCAGGCTGCAAACAGAATAAGGGAAAGAGGAGATGTAAACTGCTTTGAAATCATGTTTTCTTCTTTCAAGGATAACAAATAAATAAAGAAACGCTGCAGATTTATAAATCTCAACCATCCTAGAGTGATTAGCAATTGGGAAAGTTCTAATGCAGAAATTTCAGCCCAGGGAGTGGGATGATGCAATAAAACACAAGAGTTTAAAAAAAAACCTAGTCACATAAAAGAGTTTGGTTTGCATTTTCTCTGGGCCAGGGCACAGGAGCAGCAAGAGGGACATTAGCATAGTCCAGCCTTACCAAGTTTGCTTTGGCCACCTCATGCATCAGTGATTCCGAGTGGACCTCCTTCTGCTCCATTGGCTGGCTGTGAAAAACAAAATAGACACCAAAATAGAATCTAGCTGACTCTTCTGCAGCTGCATCAGCTTAGAGCAGCAGTGCTAAAGGGAACAAAAACTATGCTTCAGGAAAGAAAGAAGCTGTGACCCAATGATACACAGGCACTAATATATAGATTGTGAAGGGGGTGTTTTTACACAATCACTTTTGAACAGATCTGTGCCACTTTAGGCAAAACAAGATAGCAGAGAGGAGGTATGGGTGGCTGAGTCTGTCAAGAGCCTCCTTATGCAGGATTTCATATTGGATATGGAATTTTATTTTATTCTCCTCCTGGGGCGTGCACAGGAATTTAAATTTGACCGTTTTTGGAGGGGTACGTTGCAGCAGCAGCGAGATCTGGTTCAGCAGCTGGGGGCTGGAGCAGCAGTCAGGGCTAGGACTGGGGCAGAAATGTATATTTTTAGATGAATATGTGCATACTCCTATTCCCCTCACCCTCGATTTCTTTCCTTCTTGAATCTCAAGATTTTGTTTTTAAATTTACAAGCATTTGGTTTAGCAGTAGGGTGGGGAGAGAATCATCCCTTGACCCACAGGCCTAGAAATGAGCAGGGAAATCCTTAATGAAGACACTCCATCTCTCAAAGGGCACCAGGCCCCAAGTGCAATCCCATCCCTCAGCTATATAGGGAAGCCAACAGGAAGCAGCAGTGGAGCAACCTGGAAGCAGGTAGAAGCCAACTTCCAAAAGCAGCAGCGGAGCAAGGAGAGGCCCATACACTGCACCTTCATGAACGCCAATGATATCAGCAGACCACACTGTACAAGTAGAACTCCGGACATTCTTTTCAGTCTGCTGATTGGTTGTCTAATATACACAAGGTCCCAAGGACATCCCAAAGTTCATTTCATGTTTCCTTTTCATCCCTCCAAGTGACCTTGTCCTTCGGTGCTGGGACTCTCTGGCTTTCATGTGCTGCCTACCCAATGGTACTGCACATACTCTAAACTTCCACTCACTAAAACATGACAGGACAACAGTGAACCAGGAAAACAATGTTTTACTGGGAAAAAAATACTTCAGAAGAGACCCTTCAGGAAGGGCTAATGTTCACTGCAGATACATACACAAATGGGTAAATTTCTCTGTGCTTAAAGGTATTTGAGCAAGAAAATAAGCAAGGGAGTGCTAACAGGCAACACTCAAGCCCTGGTTTTATTGAACTCACGGGACTTATTTTTGTGCTGATGATGAGCAAAGGGTGGGTTGGGTGACACATCCAATGCTTAGAATTATGTGGCTAAGACTGTGTATTTAGAACCAAAGATGGCCATGAAATGATCATTTGGTGTCTTAGACCTTGGAGATTTTGAATGTATATGTGTGTGAAAAATTACAGTATGAACGTGAGAACTGGGAGGCAGCTTATATGAGACACTGGTGGCTAAAGAGACACAACTGTTTTACGGGTGCGCTAAAACTGACACTACCTGTCTGACAGCTTTGCTGCTGCTTTTGCTATTTTTATCCATCCTTCTTCAAAGTACTAATATGAATCGGGTGCACAATGTAAATGAAATAGACTAGAAAAGGGTATCCTGAATCTGTTCCATAGTTTTCTCTCCTCAGAAGGAGACAGTCCGCACTTGGAGTCCAACTCTTTCCTGACCACCCATATACTGAGAAAGTGTAAATTGAAACTTCTATTCTGTTAGTGTTTAAGCTTTTTCAGGTAGGGACCAAGTTTGTCTATGCTTTATAAATGCCAAGTACCTGCATGATTCTATGTAAATGCATAATAATAATAATTAAAAACAATGAATAGCAGCTAATTTAGGAATGAACTACCTGAAAGTATTTTGGGTAGTATTTTTTAAAAGTAATATAGAAAAGTAGGGCTGGAAGGGGCCTTGAGATGTCATCAAGTCCAGCCCCCTGTGCTGAGGCAAGACCAAATAAACCTAAACCATCCCTGCCAGGTATTTGTCCAACCTGCTCTTAAAAGCTTCCACTAATGAGGATTCTATAACCTCCTTTGGAAGCCTAGTCCAGATCTTAACTCTCCTTATAGTTAGAAAGTTTTTCCTAATATTTAACCTAAATCTCCCTTGCTGCAGATTAATCCTGTTACGTCTTGTCCCACCTCCAGCGGACCCAAAGACCAGCTGATCACTGTGATCTTTATAACAACTCTTTAGTGATTTGAAGACTGTTATCAGGTCCCCCTCAGTCTTCCTTTCTCATGACTAAAGATGTCCAGTTTTTTAAAATCTTTTTTCATGGGTCAGGTTTTCTAAACCTTTTATCTTTATTGTTGCTATCTTCTAGACTCTCTCAAATTTCTCCACATCTTTCCTAAACTGTGATGCCCTGAAATGGACACAGACACAGCTGAGGCCTCACCAGTGCAGAGTAGAGCAGGACAATTGCCTCCTGTGTCTTATATACAACACCCTTGTTAACACATCCTAAAGTATTAGCCTTTTTTCAATTGCATCCCATTGCTGACTCATATTCAATTTGTGATCCACTATAACCCCCAGATCTTTTTCTGCTTTATGACTGCCTCGCCAGTTATTTCCCATTTTGTACTTGTGCATTTGATTTTCCTTCCTAAGTGAGGTACTTTGCACTTATCTCTATTGAATTGCACCGTGTTCAGTTCAGAACAATTCTCCCATTTGTCAAGGTTGTTTTGAATTCGAATCCTGTCCTCCAAAGTGCTTGTAACCTCTCTAAGCATGGTATCATCTTCAGATTTTATAAGCACACTCTCCACTCCATTATCCCAATCATTAATGAATATATTGAATAGTACCTGCCCAGGACTGACCCCTGCAGGGCCTCACTAGGTTTAATTTAACAGCAAACTATTGATAACTACTCTTTGAATATGGTCTTTTAACCAGTTGTGTACCCACCATATAGTAATTTCATCTAGATCACATTTTCCTCATTTGCTTATGAAACTGCCATATGGGACTGTGTTAAAAGCCTACTAAAATACAGCTATATCACATCTACTGCTTCCCCCCATCCACTAGGCCAGCAACCTTGTCAAAGGAGGAAATTAGATTGGTTTGGCATGATTTGTTCTTGAAAAATCCATGTTGGCTTTTCCTTATAATCTTATTGTCCTCCAGGCGCTTACACACTGATTGCTTAATAATGGATTGCCAATACTTACCATGCAATTAGTTCAGAATTTTTGAGCTCCTCTTGCAGGTGATTTATTTGTATCTGAAGACTCTTAAAAGTTAAAAAGAAAGCAAACACACACAATTGTGCCTTTTTCACATTTGGAAAATCGCCAGTCTAGTGCTCAGTACAAGTCAATTCTCCATTCATTAGCAAAATACTGACAACAATATGATCTTTATAAATATTCATGTCTCAAACAGACTACGATAAACAAATTTACAGGAACTCCCATCCTTGATCCCTTGTGCTCACCACATTACCACGCATTTCTGGGGCCACACACTTTAAAGGTAAAGTTACTGCTTTCTGCATGGTGGTGATGGATAAAAGTGCTCTCTAGACTATGTCTTTGGGGTCCTACAGAGGTTATTGCAATGCAAATTCCCTTACAATAAAATCTATATTATGTTTTACCCTGTTGCTTCATTGTTTGTCATTCTTGTTATTCATTTTGGGAAGGGCTGAGATGTTATAGGGATAAGGGTCTTATAACTACTTAGACAGACAGAGATTGTATATTTTGACTGGTAATAGGATTTTACACCTCTATAATTTTGCCCTGTTCTGCCACTGTTCCTCTTGTTTCAGATATTTCGTGCTTTTCCTGAAAATAAGCAAAAACAAATACATGTTACCGGAGGAAAAACCTCAGTTGTTTCTTTTGATCTTAAAACATTTATTACTCTTAATTATACATATCTTAAAAGGAATGGCTATTAGCACAGCTCAAGTGTAGCAGTTTTCTACTGATCAGTAGTTCTTTAATAATTACAATTTATACTGAAATAGCAACTATCACTCAAAGATATCAAAGTATTTAAAGATTAATTAATCCTCACACTCCCACTGTGTAGCCATTATAGATGGTAAGTAGTACTAAATCCATTTCTCAGCTCAGTAAATGGAGGCAGGTTAAGGTTACTAAGTTCCCCAAGGACACTCTTGTCCAAAGTCACCCAAGTCAGTCCAGTCCGGACAACAGAATGTAACGTCCTGGTTCCTGGGCCCACACTCACAAACTCATTCATTCAGTGGCAGACTATGGAGAAATTGAATAAATCAGTCAGTCTTGTTCCTTCTCACTTTCTTGAAACATACAGTAGGTTTGGGACTCTAAGGATACGTCTACACTATGCACATTGTGGTGGCTCAGCTGGAGCACTGCGACTACGCCATTGTAGCATTTCAGTGTAGACATTTACTACAGCGACGGAAGGGGTTTTTCTATCACTGTAGTAAATCTACCCCCTTGAGAGGCAGTAGTTAGGTAAGTGGAAGAGTTCTTCCATTGACCAAGCTGGGTCTACAGTGCGGGTTAGGCTGACCTAGTTAAGTTGCAGAAAGTGTGAAATTTTTCACAGACCTGACTGAAGTAGCTAGGTTGACTTAAATTGGCCCAGTTAGCATTAAATCCTTCCTACAGTACTACTCTGCAGACTTGTGAGCTTGGTTCATGGCAACCAGAAGAATCGTGTTGCCCTTTCTTAATGTGAAGAATTGAAACTACAGCCATAGGTACAACTTAACAACCTTGACAGAGACTCTGCCTTGACAGGTACATAATTTTACTCTTTTGACCAAAAAATAAAAAAGCACTGTTCCTTACCAAAAATGAATATTCAAATCTACAGACTAACCAAAGAGAAGAATCAGAGGGGTAGCCGTATTAGTCTGGAATTGCAGAAGTGACAAAGAGTCCTGTGGCACCTTAAAGACTAACTAAAATTTTTTTAGAGCATAAGCTTTCGTGGGCTAATACCCACTTCGTCGGATGCATGCAGTCCACGGATGCATCCGGTGAAGTGGG
>ML677349.1:68576254-68757729 GCA_007922305.1 Dermatemys mawii
CCCACTTCACCGGATGCATCCGTGGACTGCATGCATCCGACGAAGTGGGTATTAGCCCACGAAAGCTTATGCTCTAAAAAAATTTTAGTTAGTCTTTAAGGTGCCACAGGACTCTTTGTCACTTAACCAAAGAGAGAACGTCCATCAGACTAAAATGCTCCATCAATTGTGTTCCGGGGTGTTCCGGGGTGCTGGAACAATTTGTACAGTGAGGGTGCTGAGAGCCATTGAAGCAAACTGTAAACTCTGTATGTGATGGAAACCTTTTCAAGCTATGGGGTGCTGCGCAGCTAGTTTCAGCACCTATGATTCTGTTTATTCAAAGTAACTTATGAGGAAACTAGATGGGCTACAGAATACAGAGATTTTCATATTAAGTGACTCATTCAAATTCTGTGTCAGGAAAGTCAAGGCCCAGATTTTCAAGGAGACCTCATTCATTGTAGAGGCAAAACAGGCTGTTAGCCATTGAGGTACTAATATTTGTGCCTGTGATGAGTTAAGGTTTTGCAAGTTCAAAGTGTGAATGCAAAATGGGTGGCCAGGCAGAAGCCTGGTGAAAATACATTGTCATTGTTCAGTTCCCAACTAGGTGGTCCTAGTCCATTTCCTAATGGACAAGAGCACAAATCATAACAGCAACTTAATCTAATGATCCCTTATTGATAGTATCAGAAAAAAGAGTAAGAAATCAGTGGGTCATGCAGACTGGACTCCGCTCTCATCCTAATGTCTTGTCTACACTAGCTTTATCCTTCTAATTCCTCACCATTGGAGCACCATTGGCTAAAGTAGTGCCAGCACTGGTGGGAAAGTTGTAGTCAGGTCAGTAATAGCCATTGGTGATTTGATCTGTGTTGTCTAGACCTGCTCTAAGCAGAGGCAAATAACATTGTGATTAAAACTGGTGGCTGGTGCACACTGGTGCTCCCACTATGACTACCACTGGTGGAGCTTTTCAATGCTAGAGCAACAGTGGGTAATTTTGAGAAAACTGCTTGGGTGGAGCTGGTCCCTCCTCTACAGGGGTGAGGTATATTGGTTGAGCAACAAGGAAGTTTATTGTACTGCTGCTATATGTGTTCTGTGGATAGAGGACTTCAGTCTCTAAAGCAGAGAGGCTGGCACTTTTACGAGCACTTATCTCAGAATATCAGACTATTTTTAATAGTTTTACTGCAAGTTATCACACGTAGAGATTTCTGCCAAAAGAATTAATTTCCTCCTTCATAAGTAAAGGCATGTCTTGTTACCTTTATAATGTCCTCCTTCTTTTCTTCCATCTCCCTCTCGCACTGCTGTAAATACATCTAACAAAAAAAAAAGCGGGGGGAAGGGGAGTATGTGAGGTTGCGTAGGGTCAAGCACAGAGAGAAATCATTGGTTTATCATAATGGCACAATCCTATCTTCAATATGTTCCTATAAACACGTACTAAGGAAAACTCTCTCCACAGGAATTCTCATTATAAGTATAGCCTGTATTTTATAATTTTTAAAAAATTATTAATTCTTTCCATGTTAATTGCTTGCCAAAATCTTTTGTTCTGGAAGAAGGGAGATGCTCCGTATGTTTATAGTTCACAATAGCTCCTTTCACATTAGAGAGAATTTAGGTAAGCAGCATATATTTACCTGAATCTGGAATTCTGCCAAGAAAGAGACAACAGCTAAACTAACACTTTATTCTTACTTAAATTGAAGACTTTACCCAAAGTGGTCAGGGTCCTGGGTTCGGGGCCATCCTTAGGCATAAGCCGCATATGCAGCCACATAGGGCACCTGAAAATTTGGGGCATCCCTGGTTATCTCTGCGTGTGATAACTTAGTGTCCACCCATCGGTGTCTTCCTATCCCTGTTCTGACCCTTCCTGCAGGTTTCCACAGCTAGCTGCTGCAGCCTGGTGAATCTTCCTCAGAGGGGATCTGGTAACTTAGGGCTTGGTTACACTGGCACTTTATAGCACTATAAAGCCCCCACGAGCGCTATAACCTCCTCCCCATCCACACTGGCAAGGCACGTAGAACGCTATAACCGCTGAGTTATAGCGCTCCTCGTAATCCACCTCCGCATGGGGAATAAGGGCTGTAGCGCAGCTGCTGTAGCACTACAGCAAGAATGTGGACACCCACTGCGCTACAAGTGATCTCTTGAGATGCCTAGAGCCATTTAAGGCAATTGACGTCTCTTCCCTTTGTTTTGAACTTGGCTGGAGGAATGCGGAAGTACCTCTTTAGTTTCTCTCTTAACTCTGCAGATAAGCAATGCAAATGTTTAAGGAGGGAGCCTGTGTGAAAACAAAGCCTTCTGTGAACGGAGGCTCGCTGACAGGCTTTCAGAAGAACGGAAAAACCAGTGTCTCTCTCCCTCCACATACACACAACGCGTCCCCCCTCATTTAAAAAGCAGATTGCACCCAGCTGAATGCTGGGATACCTGCCCTAATGCGCTGCTCTTAATGCCGCATTAAGTGCCCCAAATGTGGCCATGCTATACCGCTGGCGCATCTGAGTGTGGACATACAATAGCGCTATACATATTACTGTATAAGGGGACCGCTATAACCAATAGCGCTATAATCTTGTAAGTGTAACCATACCCTTAAAAGTGAAAAAGCCTTCCAGCCTGACAGACCTAGTAGCACAACTTTGAAACTGTTAAAGAGCCATTTGAGTGCGTAATGAAGCCATTAACAAATGGAGGCATTTGCCAACCCCCAGGTATATACTGTCAGTTTCTGAATTTACTGACAAAACCAGTTGTGCATTACAGGCGCGTATTATCATACGCGGGGGTTCCGTTCCGTGGTTAGCGCGTAAAGCGAAAACCGCGTATAGTCAAAACTCATTGAGTTGAATGCCGGGCGAAATCGCCTGCACTACAGATGCAGTTTTTAAATTGTTGTTTTTCTTTTTTTTCTATTTTTGCCGACTGCGTAAAGCTGAATTCCCGCATGTTAAATGCACCTAAGATGTGACTCTCCTGTACTGTAATATTTATTCAGAACATGTTAGTCCACCGGACCTTAGTTTAAAATTTGCTTTAAAAATATTTCATGAGTGTGTTACTGAAGGGGATAAAATCACATCTCTTTAAAATCCTTGCATAGATTTTTAGATGCACAATCTGAGTATTAATCTTTAGCTTTAAATGCTTGGATCTTCAGATATATAGTTTTTTAAATAAATCCTCCAAAAGAGCACCCTTATCTAAAATACACATTTTAATTTTAATTACTATAGTACAAAAAAATTGCTTCCAGTCTTCCTGTCCTTCCCTTTCTCCCTTCACCCTCCCACAACTCCTGTTGAAGAGAGCCCTTATAGGGACAACACCCCTTTCTTGTCAGATAGCTGGACAGACGAGTTTCCCTTTCTTTACTTCTGACTATTTGATGAACTATTTTTAAGAGAACCATCTAGCAAAATTAGTACCTTACTAAGATATAAAATCCTTTGTTACTCCTAAAATCTTTGGAAACATTTTTAAAGGTGGTAAAATTTCATAAACATGTCTATTCTTATGGAGATCACATAAAGCAAACTAGTGTTCCCCTTGTTCATGAATTTTGTTATGAACACATTAAACCTCCGTGACTGATTAATTTAAAATAATGTCTTTGTTTCTGTGAGTTAAATAAGTAGTAATCTGGAATGATTACTTTATGAAGGCTTAAGAGTACATTTAAAATATAAAGTCAGTTTAGAAATTCTGATTAAGAAAATGTAAAACAGAAGAGCTGCATCATGTATTCCATAATATTTAATGTTGTATTCAGCAGGACAGCTGGCTTGCCTTTACTACAAAGTTTTTGCAAATAAATCTCTGACAAACTTCAGGGCATATCAAAAAAACCTTTGACTGACATTTTTTATTCCCAAATTTAGTGCTTTTAATTAGGTACCTTCTGCATGTCCAGTCTTCATCATCTGGCATGCAGTGGAAACATGCTCCATTTTCTTTAGAAAGAAATTTCAGAAGAGTGGTTTTTTCAAATGTAATTTGCCTCATTTGAGTTCAGGGATTTGGCTGAAAGCGGGTGGTTAGGGATGGGGAGGGAAGAGAGGAGGGAGACAGTGGGGAGAGGATGGGGCCTGGGCAGAGTGGGTGCAGGGCAGAGGAAGGGTGGAGTCACAGACAAAAGAGGTGAGCTAGGGAACTAGCCTCCCCAAGAAGCAGCTTCAACCATTGCCCATGACAGCAGGTAACAGTGGGTCAGCTCCTGCACACACAGTGCACGCTGCAGTCTCCTTAGGCAGGGGCTAAGAATTTGTGCCGGTGCCACGCATTCTGTGTGAGGGATAGGGGGTCTCTGCGGGGAACTATGACTCTTCACCGGGCTGGGTGGCTCGGTATCCATTGCTGTATCATCTATCCCCGCCTTGGGCTGCAAGCCTGGACTGCCGTCAGGCATAGGAGCACCAGTTTAATACTACTGCACAGGGCCCCATAAATCCTAAGGACGGCCCTGCCTGCATTTGTGTTTCATCTAAAAAAAGTGCACTGCTAGAAGCACAGTGTTTCTTGTCACCGTGCTGGAATTCTCATTCAGCACTGACTCAGAAGCCACATAATGAATATCCAGTACTACTTTCTAGGGTATTTTGGTGTTGGGCTGGAACTCCACGTGAAAATACTGATCAGGCCTAATGTGGCTTAGGAGGTGAAATGCAATGTGATCATATCCCACAGTGATATTACTCCAGGCCAATCCATGTACTGCACTGATACATTAACAATATATATATGTACCGTGTATTATTTTTCCACTTGCCTTTAAGTGATTTATCCTTTCTGTACTTTGAAATTCTCCATGTTTATGAATCTTACATTCATGGAATTCAGAAATCTGCAATTTAAAACCAAATATTACCTTAAAGAACAAATAAGAAGAACCCTATTCTGGTCAGCAGAAACTTCCTGAGCCTCCAGGTCTATAGCTCAAAATAAGAGAGGTTCCGCATGAGGCCTGGAGATCTGAAGCTGTGTGCCATGAAAATGTAAAAATGCCTTCAAAGACCTTTCTCCACGGGGACACTCATTTTAATTATGCTTCTCAGCAAGGACGTAATATGATGGTGCAAAGTAGGACTGAAGGAATCAGTTTTGTTATTCTAGAGCTCTGGAAAGTTGAGCATTTCCAGATTGTCATGAGGTAAGTCTTAAAACAGCTAAAAATTACTTTGGTCAGTTTGCTGGTCCGGATTAATTACTGTGAAGTTTAACAGAAAATGCTATTAAAATATATTAAAAACTTGGATTTTCTTCCTGTTAGCGAGGCACTCCAACTTCGCATCAACGAACTGTCAACGTGGCAGCTTCCTTTCTGATTATTCTTTATTCTTCATTACATTGTATTTCTTTGTAATTTTCCATAGTAATAAGAACTTCTTCTAGATTACTTTGGAATTCTCTTAAATTAAGCTGTCCAACACCTACAGAAATTCCTTTTTCACATGGACAAACAATCATAGAGAGAAATTCTGTCCCCTTTAATGGGGAAAGCTCCCACTGACTTCCAGGATTTAAAGAAGAGAATTTAAATTACTCCTCCCTAGTTACACAATGAATCAGTGACAGAGACTGGAAAACAGCCCCTTTTCCTTGACTCCCAGATACATGTAATGATGTCAGTGGAATTACACTAGAGTTAAAACAGTGTAAGTGATAGAAGATTCAGGCTACACCCTCTGGACATAACTTTGCTTTTCCTTATGCTAACTTTTCTCATTTCAGCATGGAGTAGCTACACTTCAATGTTTCCCTTGCCCAATATAGTAACTCCATCAGACTTCATTCTCCAACCTCTTCTACCTTCTGCTGCTCGAAATCTTGCAACTTCTTGACCTTGGTAAAGGTTGACTTCACCTCATCAATCTCTCCCACCACTCTTTTCCTAGGCACTGGAGAGCTCTGAAAACTGCAAGACAAAATGTCACAACTAAGAGTACATGATCAACTGCAGTCTGGGAGATTATGTACTTGTTTCAGGAAAAAATGTTAGGGCAAGCCTGAGAGGATTTAAAACAAATATTCGATGATGTAAGATCATATTTCACACTAGTTTCCTCTCCCCACTTCCAAATGTCATTTATAAAGCTGTTTAGATAAAATTAATATAAAGTAAAAACTGAAATAAGGATTTAACCTCCAAAAAGAAAATTTGAGAAACTGTAGTTAACTTTCAAAAATATTTTTTTCATAGTTGCCGATTTCTGCACTTTTCTATACTGTATTCTGACTTGGACCAAGAAGTAGGCATAGCATAATATTACATGAATAGCCTTTTTCCACATTATTTCTAGCCCAACCACAACCAGAAAGTACTAGTAATCTCAAGGTAGAAACTGCTGCATTATTTCCCAACTCAGGAGTTTGGAGTAGTTTGAGAAGTATCTAAACTTTTTAGGTGCAGTTCATTAACACCACTCATTCTTCTACCACAAAGTGGTTATACATGGTATCTTTGAGAGTGTTTACACTCATCAGATTAAAACGAAGCCAGTTCTCACAGGTGAATGCATGAAGTGGGAGCTACGTTAGAAATAATAATGAGAAAACCTATCTACACTGCTTTTACCTTGTGATCTTTTCCCGGAAATGTCTGTTTTCACCCAAGAGTTTCTGGTTTTCTTCAACAAGTTTGGAAATCATTTTACTGAGGTACTTCTTCTCAGTTTTTAGTCTCTCAGTGGCTAGTATCAGATCTGAAATCATTGTCCTCCTACAAAAACATTTGCATGTCACAATCTGCTGATCTAAACTAAACGCTAGTGATGAGCTGTCTCCTAGAGAGTTGGAATGAGACATTTGGATGAACCATATAACTGCCATTTGTCATACCCAACATTCCTCACAATGGGCACTTTCTTTTGTGCTTAGGAGCTCTTGACCTTGGCAAAACCACTCGAAATATCAAGTTCTAGCAAAGATGTAGCACATTAAATGTTATGACAATGACTGTAACGTATTTGTACAAACTCCAGATACAAAAATGATATATGCAAACAAATAGGATAATCATATTCAGCAAAACATAACTTTTCCATCGACACCACACATGACATATTTTGTACAAGACATATCATAATCATATCACTATAGTGAATATAAGGTGTGGAGTGTCACTTTGGGGCACAGAGTGTCACAATGATGTATGGAATTTATCTGTGTTTCAATTTTTTTCTATAAACAAAGCATCTAAGTTGCCACAGTAAATAGGCATGAAAGAAATTAATTTTATAAGATGGATAGGGGCTGTTGCACTTCCAGGTACCAGGTCAGCAAAGCACTTGAGCACGTAAATCATCACATTGACTTCTCTGGGATTTTTTGCTTAAATGCTTTTCCTGGATAGGGGATTTATTTGAAAGCAAATCAGAAATCTACAAAATTACACGTTCCAATAACAAATACATGCCACTATTTTATTTTATTTTATTTTATTGTGACTTTTATTTTTTGTGCTTCTCTAACAGATGAAGTTTAGAGCCCTGGAAAATCTATAAAAGTGCAAAGGCCAGTGCATCAAAGACCAAAATTGTGTTGTCTCACCATGGAGTATCTCCTATTACATGAAGAACATGTTGACCATCACTTTAGCTAAAATAAGCCAACACGGAATGGATAAATAATACTGTGACGGTGTACCCCATAAGGCTTCAAGCAGGGGTGCCTATAAATATATATATGACATTACTAGAATATGGTTTTGCTACATATGCCATGTAACATATCTATGTAAAGGTAATGATCTGCTGGATCTGTTCATTCTATTTGTATGTATGTGTCGGTTTTGTATTCAAAGTTATGAATATTGGCTATGTGCTTGGTTAGTTGTAAACAGACTTTGGAAAGTAGCTGAGCAGCTCTCTGAGGAAAGACTACTCTCAGTTAATCCCAATCAGGAACCAATCAAGCTAACAATGAACTCTGTAGATGCTCGTCCACACCCGACCTTCCCCAGGAATGTGGCCTGGCTGGTAACAAATGGAGTCTGGCTCAAACAGGTGAGTGGACCATGTGCTCTGAAACTCCATTTTACAACTGGATTCTGCATAAGAAGGAGGAAGGGGTCTCCACCCACAAGAGGATGTCTATATAAACCCTGGGGAGACTCCTCCATCTTGTCTTCAGCTGGCTCAAAGAACAGCCTCTCCACCCCTCAAGGATACTGAGAGAAAACTGGAACAAAGGACAGAGACTGCAGGGGGTGTGTGAGAGATAGCTGGACCCAGGCTAACAGGGAGATTAGCCTGAAAGAAGAAATTCACTGAAACATCGTTGGAGGGTGAGGCTTTTTACTGTATTAGGGTTAGATCTGTGTGTTCTATTTTATTTTAGTTGGTAATTCACTTTGTTCTGTCTGTTACTATTTGGAACCACTTAAATACTATTTCCTGTGTTTATTAAAATCACTTTTTACTTATTAATTAACCTGGCGTACGTGTTGGTACCTGGCGGGGGCAAACAGCTGTGCATATCTCTCTATCATTGTTATAGAGGGTGAACAATCTATGAGTTTGCTCTGTATAAGCTTTATACAGGGCAAGACAAATTTATTCAGGGTTTGACCCCATTGGGAGTTGAACATCTGAGTGCCAGAGGCGAGAATACATCCTGCGTGTTTCCAGGCAAGCCCATAGCTGTTGCGGGACGTGGCTCAGACCTGGCAGGGTACTGAGGCCTAAGCTGTTTGGGCAGGAAAACAGAGGCAGGAGTAGCCTTGGCACATCGGGTGGCAGCTTCTAAGGGGGTTTCTGTGATCCCAACCCACCACAAATACATTTAGCAAAAACCAAAATTGTACAAAGCAGAGAAGCTTATACTGACACAAAAATGTGTAGCTTTGGAAATAAGAACTTTTTTTTATACCAAAGTAGTCTTAAGATGTCTATAATGCACCAAAACAGAATCAACCACCAGAACTACCTCCGGGTGGCAAACAGTGAAAGTGGCAGCAAACCATGTTGCTATCAGCTAGCTTATCTAAGCCCAGCTAGAGAGAGGGATAGGAATAGGAAGGAAATAGCACATACATATGGGTGTAGTCTCACTTCCCAGCTCAGACTGTTACCCAAGGGCATTAAAAAAAATCAGGCTTGCTATTTAGCAGAAGGCATTTTATACTACAGCAATTTTACTGTGTATCCCTAGTTGGCAAAGATAAATACACTTACTGAGTTGAATAGACCCAAAGATCTAATAGCCCTATTCTATAAGAAATGGAAATTACTTGGGAACTGTAAAATGGCTAAACACAAAAAAGGCCTGTGTAGTGAAGCATAGATTTACCTATCGCTGTGGCTGAGATGCCTATCTTGGCAAACCTATCATAACATTTTTTGCCACACTAATGGAGGTGCAGAGCAGTGGAGTTGTCTAAGGGCAGTCTCCGAGGAGATGCAGATACTGCAGGTAGATATGGTGTTGCACGTTGAGGCGTGGGACAGGTTTGACTGAACCAGGTTGTCGCTGGAAGTTGTGACTGAACAGATCTGACATTATTTCCACTGGTCCATGAATGTACTTATATATGCCTCTGGTTTATTTTAAATGGAAGAATGTACTTTTTTAAAACTATCATGTAGTCTATCTTTGTGAATCCTTTGCTCTACATTTTTAGGGGTTCTGCTCCTTGCTAGACTCTGGTAACTCTGGTAACTCTTCCTCTTGAAGACCCAAAACCTGACTGTAACAAGAGAATTAGTCAACTTATGTCTAGAATAATTAGCACATCTTTTATATATGTTAAGAATAAGAATCTATTCTTACAAAATCTAGGCTTTAATGACACTCCAAAACACTAGAGAATCTAAATGAAGACTGTGACAAAGCTCTGTCCTTGTTTCACTGCGTCCCATGCTTCCTGGCAGATTTTGCTAGCATCAGAGGCTCACCGTGATGACGTAGCCCTTCTCTCTCTAGAGCAGCGGTTGGTAACCTTTCGGAAGTGGTATGCAGAGTCTTCATTTATTCACTCGAATTTAAGGTTTCGGGTGCCAGTAATACATTTTAACATTTTTAGAAGCTCTCTTTCTATAAGTCTATAGTATATAACTAAACTGTTGTTGTATGTAAAGTAAATAAGGTTTTTAAAATGTTTAAGAACCTTCATTTAAAATTAAATTAAAATGCAGAGCCCTCCAGATCACTGGCCAGGATCCGGGCAGTGTGAGTGCCACTGAAAATCAGCTTGTGTGCCACCTTTGGCACATGTGCCATAGGTTGCCTACCCTGCTCTAGAGGCAAGGGTCACAGCCTACTGAGCCATTTTCATCATAAGCCAGCAAGGGAGGTGAGGAGAAGCAACTCTCTCTCGCACAGTCTCTGTTGTCTCCCAGTCTCAGTGATTAATCGAGGAAGGGACAGGGGGAGCCCGGGCCCGCCCTCTATTCAGGGCTCCAGCCCAGGGACCCTAATAGTATCAACTATGGTAGCTGACTGTTTGGAAATAGGACGTTTACAATTCCCTGGTCCACTTCCCCACAGCAGCCTCCGCTTCCTCAAGATCTACTTCACTCAGGGCCTCCTTCCTTGCATCTGATATGGTTTGTACTGCTTAGCTCCTCCAACAGCACAGCTTCTTCCTACAGCTCCTGACACCCACCCCCAACTGACTAACTCGGAGGCTTTTAACTAGTTTCAGCCAGCTCCTAATTGGCTTCAGGTGTCCCAATCAACCTAGCTATCTTTCCTGCCTTTCCTGGAAAGATCTTAATTGGCCCCAGGCATCTTCATTGACCTACAGCAGCTGTCATTTACTCATACTGGTAACAGGGATTTGTTTAGCCTGGGACTAATATATCTGCCTTCCACTACTTTTCTATAGCCATCTGGCCTTGCCCCGTCACAAGACCCATTTAAAGAGTATATATCTCTATATAGATATGTATCTGATACTGAGGGGGGAAACTACACAAGACTAAATGTTTCTGGCTCTGCACTCACTTCCATGGTGCTCCAAAGGTAGAGGAGGCCATGACAATCCTGATTCCACACAAAAGAGATATTAGACATAGGAGTCTCCTATCATCTACTCTTCCAGGTAGAAGCCATGCCTGGACTATAAAGGGGCATGAGAAGCTACTGTGACATATGTGGCAATTTCCTGAAACATCCTTGTGTGATGCTCTGTACCTTGGGGGAACACCCAGTACCCCCATGTTCATCCTTGTAAAATGATTGTGTGGTATCCAATGCAAGGTTTGTCATGTTGGGTGTCTTCAGAAGGCTCACGATGCACTGAGCATTGTTGTTATAATGATGTTATAGTAATTGTTGTTATAGTAATGTTATATGTTATAATTTCATGTATATAGTTATGAGGCTGAAAATGTGTCTTCAGGACTTAAAACAAGCCCAGGCAAAAACTCTCCAAGAGCAGAGAGGCAGTTCATACCTCATCAGGGCATGTATGGGATAAATCCAGCCCAGCCTCACAGGAACAAAGGACACTGGCCTAGGCAGCAACAAAAGGGTCTGTTGGACTCTTGTGGGAGTCACCCCTCTTCCTTTGGTCTGTCTAGTACTGCGATGAGGTAATACTCACCTGACTTTGAAGGAGGCAGGGAGCAAAGCCAAGAGGGGAGGAAGAACATGATAAAAGGGAGAGATGTTTGCCATGCTCTTCCTCTCTCTTTCACCTACATCTACAGGCACCACACCAAGTAATTGAAGCAGTGATCAAAGGAGAGACCCTGGCTGAAAAGCAAGCAGCCAGCCTGTGATGAGACGCATCTAAGTTTGTAAGGACATTGAAAGTGTTAAGACAAGCTTAGAATGCGTTTTGCTTTTATTTCATTTGACCAAATCTGACTTGTTATGCTTTGACTTATAACTTAAAATCTATTTTTATAGTTAATAAATCTGTTTATTCTACCTGAAACAGTGTGTTTGGTTTGAAGCGTGTCAGAGACTTCCCTTGGGATAATAAGCCTGGTAGATATCAAGTTCTTTGTTAAATTGATGAACTAATATAAGCTTGTAGCATCCAGTGGGCATAACTGGACACTACAAGACGGAGGTTCAACCTAGGGTTGTGTCTGGGACCAGAGATATTGGATAGTGTCATTCAGTTGCACAACCCAAGGAGCAGCTTACATGCCAGAGCCTGTGTGTGAACAGCCCAGGAGTGGGGGTTCTCACAGCAGAGCAGGGTAAGGCTGGCTCCTAGAGTTGAGGATTGGAGTGACCTAGCAGATCACCGGCCCAGATAACGCCAGAGAGGAACGTCACACCTTGAAAAAGCCTTACTGAATTAAGTTTCATGGTCTTTGGAGTCAATTGTATTAAATTCAAAGTTTGCATATTATTGTGGGCCTAGATGATTAAAGAGCTATACTGATCAATGTGCCAGATAAGAATGTTTTTTGGGACAATATGTGTGAAGAAGATTACTTGGGAAATATCTAGGGGAAGGTTAGTATGAATCCCTCTCTCCTCCACTCAGTGTATGCAAAAACCCAGCTGTTGGAAGCTATGCCCTGTGGAAGGGACTATTGTCTAATGATTACCTGTTCCTGATCTCTTAACAACAAAGGTCTAAACTGTAAAAAGGAAAGATTAGCCTATGCACAGGTGTGCTTGTTCGGAGCAAAAGTTGTTGTGAACATGTAACCATGGAAAAATTCTTTGGGTTTTGAAGAATTGCCTTCTACCGGAGTGTCTGCTGGAATTAGGCTGTGCGTGTGATTTCTGGTGAGCTAATTAGCCTGTGCGTAGGTTCTTTTATTGGTTTTAATAGGTTTTCCGTGTAATGCTTTCCCTTAAGAATAAATGTGCTTGCTTAGAAAGAACTGTGGGCAATTATGTTGTTCATAAGCCTTTGGAGAGAAAGCAAAGCACAGATGCAAATCTGTTTAGGCGGTCTGGCTTGCTAGGGTTAACACAGGGAACTGTGCAGCCTGGGAAAAATCCCAGTCACAGAGGAGAGAGATGTGTGTCTCTGCCCAAGAGAGGTGATATCTGAAAAGCCGGGAGCCTAGAGTGGATGCCCCTGCTAGACAATGGAGGGGGAATACGGGTTCAGTTGCCCTGAACTGTGACAGCTATATTTTAGATCTTTTCCATTACACAGGCGCCATCCGATATTTCTCCTCCTCCCCCCCAACCTTTCCTCTCCATCGCTGTCTTCAGAGAGTAGGCAGGGTGGAAGGACAGCAAATGGGACACGGGACAATGGGGAGGGGACAGGGTTGGTGCAATTTAAAACAAAATGTAACTGACAAGATGCTTTATTGATCTGTGTCTATCTGACTTGCCTGTTTAGAACATGAGCTGTTCAGGACGCTGACTGTCTCTGATGAGGTATATGTGCAGGGTCTGGTCCCATGGGGCCCAGATCCTGATGGTGGGCCTCTAGGCACCACTGTAATACTAATATTACTAATAAAGAGAAAAAATAATAGTTTTTATTAAATAAATATAATCATACTGAATGTTAAATATGGTCCTTAACTAAATCTGGATCTAAAAAAATGTGTTATCATGGTCTTTGCATCTTTCCCATGACATGGATAATCACCATCAGAGTTTGGCGCAGATAATATGGCTCATGCTGCCTTCTCGCAAAGTGGAACTCCAACTTTGTCGAAAGGCTTTTAGGCCTTATTTCTTCATTCTCCTACTATTTAGCAAGTTAGAGAACTTTATTCAAGTGTCCAGCTTTGAAATGAACTCTAGGAGGCAAAATTAATGTCATATATTTAACTTAAACTCTCCCATTTCCTGATTTTTTGAGTGTTTAACTCTGCTACCTCAGTGTTGCACAGCATTACGCCGTATGCTTTTAAATTATGCTTACCTTCTCTAATTCTTGTTCAGCTTATCTCCTTCCTCTCCTTGCAACACATACAAACCTTTTTCTACCATCTTTCTTTGGGACGTCAGATATAGTCTATAGCTCTCCACAATGTATTAGACTCCTTGCAATGAAAGAAAATGGACTGAGTGCATACATTTTTGTACAGTATGCTTATAGAACAGTTATTCCATCTCACATTGCCCTCAGCCTGTTGGTAGAGCTGGTGGTGTTGATATACTCCATGGCCTGGGCGGGTCATCTAAACAATGTATGGAGTAGTGTTTGAGTGTTATATGGTACACCTGTCATCTGAGCATAGCATTAGGATAGCTAAAATGTATGATCTCTTCAGGTTACCAAAAGAGTTTGTGCTGCATATGTGAAGCAGCTCACCAGTTTCAGCACTGCTCTGTGCCCTTCATTAATTTGGAGGAGATTTTGAACTTGCAGTTTTATTTTTTACCAGACTGATTTATAGTTTATCAGACTGTAACATTTCTTACATTTTCTATTTCTGTTACTTGCTCATATAGCTAGCCAATGCCTGGATCTTGTTTTTAGTAGATATTGTTTATTTAAAAAATTCTATTCTGTTGTCCAGCTCATTATTTGAATCCATTTATTATTCCTTGTTTTAAGCTAAACTCAGCAACCATGACAACCACTTGCCTGAATCTGAACAGTCTGAATAAGGATATTTTTATGTCAGCCTTGGTTAAATTTTTTCATCTGAGCTCCAACACCTGAGGATATTGACTGTTTGCTTAGGACTAACAGGTGCTGAGGGAGAGGTCAACTCCCACTAATTGCTGAGCAACTTGCAGGGGAATGAGCCAACAAAGTTGATTCAACTGTGGAAAACTTTTGAGTCAAGCAAACTTGAATCAGTTATGTTTTCAGCTTGCCTTACAAAAGCAAGCTACCCAAAATTAGAGCTGAAGAGTTACTAGAATAGTTAATCCCGTGACGCCTACAGTTGACTCTAAGCTGCCCCACCTTCCCACACCGACCAATAATATCAATGTGGTTCACCAAAGAACAACGTCAGAAGAACCACTCAGACAGAAAATGGAAAGTAGGTGGTGCAACATCTGCTCAAATCTAGCCTCCAGCATGAAAATGTTTTGTAGAACACCACCAGCACGGCTACAAAACCACACCATATAGACTATACACTATATCTGACGTCCCAACCAGCTGCATTATTCAGACATCAGACCCAGGCATCAGCTTTGCGAGGAATCTCGTTATATTCTGCAGAAAAGATCAAACAGCTGCACGAGGAACTCAGTGAGGCAGAATACCCAGAATGATTGGACGCCTGTTACTGCTCTCTGCTCCACCTCTGCTATGATGTTTAGCCCACTCATGAACATTGGAGACTTGAGAAACATTTGTTCCTTCAGTGTTCCTTCTGGCTGGTGCAGGTTAGCAAAGAGCAACTGTGTCGTCTGCTAATGGAAATTGTCAACAGCATCCTCAGAAAAATAAACCCGCAGTCTTTTCAAAAAACAACAATACTCACCCCCAATTATCTGGTTAGCTCACAAAAAGCCAAAATTTGGTAAACATTCTCTAAATTATCACCCTGTCTCTCATCTGCCATTCCTAACAGAATTCCTGGAGAAGTGATCTGAAATCAATACAGTGAAATTCAATAAAGACAACTGAAAGTATTGTACTTTAGAAGGAAAAACCACAGAAATCACACAAATACACAGTGGGGAATAACTGGCTGGGCAGCGGTACTGAGAAAGGGATCTGGGGGTTATAGCAGATCACAAACGGAATCTGAGTCAACAGTGTGATACTGCTGGGGAAAAGGCAAATGTAATTCTGATGTAGTAATGGGAATGTCATATGTAAGACACAGGAGGTAGTTGTTCTGCTCTGCTCAGCAA
The DNA here is from genome assembly GCA_007922305.1 of Dermatemys mawii. Classification (NCBI taxonomy): domain Eukaryota; kingdom Metazoa; phylum Chordata; order Testudines; family Dermatemydidae; genus Dermatemys; species Dermatemys mawii. Next base: position 68,591,960 of record ML677349.1, read on the forward strand.
TGAGGGGCCTCAGCTGGAGTTCTGTATGCAGTTTTGGGCCCCTCACTTTAAGAAAGATGTGAACAAATTGGAGAGAGTCCAAAGGAGAACAACAAAAATGATACAAAGTTTAGAAAACGTGACCAATGAGGAAAGGCTGAAAGAACTGGGCATACTGAGTCTAGAGAAAAGACTAAAGGGGTACATGATAACAATTTTAAAAAATAGGTAAAAGGCTGTAATAAAGAAGAGGGTGATCAATTGTTTGCCATATCCACTGAAAGCAGGATAAGAAGTTATGGGCTTAATCTGCAGTAAGGGAGACCTAGGCTAGATATTAGAAAAAACTCTCTCACTATATGGATAGTTAAGTTCTAAAATAGGCTTGCAACAGAGGTTGTGGAATCTCCATCATTGGAGGTTTTTAAAAGCAGGTTAGACAAACACCTGTCGGGGATGGTCTAGGCATACCTAAAGCTCAGCACAGAGGGCTGGATAGATAACCTCCCTTCTAGCCCTACTTTTCTATGATTCTCTTAAAACAATTGGAAAATAGTGACAACTAAGCTCTAACAACATGTCATATGTATCAACTTACTCAATGTCTCAGACCGGGACACAGCATAGAGAGACAGCCCTACTAGCATTAACGAATGACCTTCCCATGGCAATGGAGGTCATATCTTAATGCTTATACTACTCAACCTCTCCCTTGCCGTTGAAGAGTTGGACCACAGAGAGCTGTTGACCCACCTGCAGAGCATAACTGGAATGGTACAGCACTGCAGAGGCTCCAACTTCTCCAACAGGACACAGTGACAGTGGACAATTTCTGCTCACCTCAGGCAACCCACAATAGTGGCATCTCTTGAAGAATTATGAAATTGCTCCTTTCTCTTCAATATACATCAAACTATTTCGAGTTGTGGGGAGATGCCATGAGCTCTGGTGCCAACAACATGCCAAGGACATTCATTTGTGTATCATTTTCAACAGATGCAGTCATGGCCACCATAAGGATGTCACAATGCCTACAGGAGAGCAGCACCTAGAGGAAGACCAGCTGTCTCAAACTCAACCCATGCAAGACCAAAGTGATGCTGGTTGGAAGGGATGCTTTGAAAAACTAACAAGATGCCAACCTCCCTTTCCATTGAAGAACTCTGCCCCATTTTAACAAAAGGTTGACAAACCTCTAGGTCCTGTTCAACTTAGCACTAATCGCAGGTTATCAAGTAGTATGGCTAACAAAAAAGCTACCTCTGCCATCAGCTAGATAGGAAACGTCACTCTTTTTTCTCTTGGATGATCTACACAAAGTGAATCATGCATTCACCTCCTTGACTGGATTACTGTAACTAGCTATTACTAAAGATGAAAGCGATGCAGAAGCTCCTACTTGTGCAGAATGAGGGTATCCGTAGCCTCAGTAGGACAGGCTACTATGAACACAATGCCGCAGTTCTCAGATTCCTCCACTGATTCCTACTGCTGGTTCGAAGCCTCAGTAGTGAACATCAAAGCCACCAATAATTCAGGACCTAGCTACATCTGCAACTGAATCTCCATCCGCCATCCACAAAGACTGCTGTGCTCCTACAGGACAGTGCAACTAACAAACACCAAGGTGAAATACATGAAAACAGGAGAGAAAGTGTTCTCAGTCAAAGTGGCTGAATTTTATTTTTAATAAGTATATTTGCCAACTGAATCAATATACACAGTGCAGTGTTGTGAGAAGGAAGAGCCAATCATTGCGCATCTTGGGATTCTCTCCAAGTTCTCCCACAGCTGTGGAGAGCAGCATCATGAATAGGTCTATGAGCTCTCTGTGCTGAGGAATGGCAAACCAGCACAGCAGTCTGTCCCCCCACCCCGTACTGTAACAGCTGCTGTGCTCCTAGCGCAGGGTAGAATAAGAGCATTCCAATGATTTGCTCTTTGTTTGTTCCCCGAATGGAGCAGCACACAGATACTTCCCAGACCTAAGAAAGAGGCAGCAGAGATTAAAACACTCAGCAGCGCAATCAGAGCAGGCATTGTGGGATACTGGCGGAAGCCAGTTCTGTCAACAAAACAATCAGCAGTGTCCACACTGACTCTTTGTCGACAATAAAGAGAGGGGAAAAGACAAAAGTCTCTTGTAGGAGTGGAAGTTTTTTGTTGCCAAAACTGGGCATTTTTCACAACAGAAGTCCCATTGTGGTGTGTACACTCTTGCTGTTTTGTAGCCAAAAGACAGTTTTTGGTAACAAAACTTAGTAGTGCAGGCAAATACTAAGAAACAATACTTCGCCTCTCGCAAGTACTGAGTCTGTGTACAAAAAAATGAGAGAAACAAGGAAGGTGAGATAGTATCTTTGATTGGACCAACTTTTGTCAGTGAGAAAGACAAGCTTTCAAGCTACCCAGAGCTCTTCTTCACGTCTGAGAAAGGTACTCAGAATGTCACAGCTAAATAGAGATAGTTCAGCCTAAGTACTCAGCATATATTCTAAGGGACCTTTCAAGGCACAATCTGTAAACCTTAAAAAGGGAGGTTAGTGGGTTATAGATTGTTGTAACCAATTAACCGTCTTTTTGTCTTTTGACTACAGCGGTGTTAATACCTTTCACTCATGCAATAAAGATAACAACATTTCATTACCTCTGCATTGAAATACTGGAGTGATTTGTAACTCAAACAGCCAAAATTGATCATCTTGGCAAAGCAGTTCCATCATGCTGATCAGCTAGGCAAAGTAAACACATCTATGCAAACATGATCTGCTCCTGACGTCTCTTCTCCTCCATGCATTCCTAGATGTCAGGAGAGAGCTCCTTCAGACCCTGCTTACAGTAGAAACAAACTTTTGGTTTTTTTTTTAAATAAGAAAACGAAAACTTTTGCACACACACTTATCAGTTCATCTTCATTTTCCTACTCTCCTGTAGTTTCACACCAGACAGGACAGGAAATACAGAACAAAAACACGATAGCTGAAGGGTATACTGGTAAACAGTTCTGTTTTAAAGATAGCTTTCGAAACAAATGTTGTGGTTGGGACTGTGCTCTTTAAACAGTTTTGTGGCTTTTAACTTTAACTGATGATACACAAGAATCAGAGAGGTAGCTGTGTTAGTCCGATGAAGTGGGTACTAGCCCACGAAAGTTTAGGCTTCAATACTTTTGTTAGTCTTAAGGTGTCATAGGACACTTTGTTGCTTCTGATGATACACAGGTTGCAATTATTATATTTGAAAACTTGAAAAAATGTTTGCAGGCCTTCAGATTTCTAATCATCTTATTGAAACAAAAAGAAAATGTAATTTGCTGATCACCACAACCAAGCCATACTGATAAATTACCCTGCCTCCTCCTAGCCAGAAACTCAAAAGGTAATAATAAAATGTTTTTTAAATACGTCAGAAGCAGGAAGCCTGCTAAACAACCAGTGGGGCCCATGGATGATAGAGATACAAAAGGAGCACTTAAAGATGATAAAGTCATTGCGGAGAAACTAAATGAATTCTTTGCTTTGGTCTTCACGGCTGAGGACGTTAGGGAGATTCGCAAACCTGAGCCGTCTTTTGTAGGTGACAAATCTGAGGAATTGTCACAGATTGAAGTGTCACTAGAGGAGGTTTTGGAACTAATTGATAAACTTAACTGTAAGAAGTCACCAGGACCAGATAGCATTCATCCAAGATTTCTGAAACAACTCAAATGTGAAATTGCGGAACTATTAACTAGGGTTTGTAACCTGTCCTTTAAATAGGCGTCTGTATCCAATGGCTGCAAGATAGCTAATGTAACACCAATATTTAAAAAGGGCTCTAGAGGTGATCCCGGCAACTACAGACCGGTAAGTCTAACGTCTGTACTGGGCAAATTAGTGGAAACAATAGTAAAGAATAAAATTGTCAGGCACATAGAAAAACATAAGTTGTTGGGCAAAAGTCAGCATGGTTTCTGTAAAGGGAAATCATGTCTTACTAATCTATTAGAGTTCTTCGAAGGGGTCAACAAACATGTGGACAAGGGGGATCCAGTGGACGTAGGGTACTTAGATTTCCAGAAAGTCTTTGACAAGGTCCCTCACCAAAGGCTCTTACGTAAATTAAATTGCCATGGGATAAGAGGGAAGATCCTTTCATGGATTGAGAACTGGTTAAAAGACAGGGAACAAAGGGTAGGAATAAATGGTAAATTTTCAGAATGGAGAGGGGTAACTAGTGGTGTTCCCCAAGGGTCAGTCCTAGGACCAATCCTATTCAACTTATTCATCAGTGATTTGGAGGAAGGGGTAAACAGTGAGGTGGCAAAGTTTGCAGATTATACTAAACTGCTCAAAATAGTTAAGACCCAAGCAGACTGTGAAGAACTTCAAAAAGATCTCACAAAACTAAGTGATTGGGTAACAAAATGGCAAATGAAATTTAATGTGGATAAATGTAAAGTAACGCACTTTGGAAAAAATAACCCCAACTATACATACAATATGATGGGAGCTAATTTAGCTACAACCAATTAGGAAAAAGATCTTGGAGTCATCGTGGATAGTTCTCTGAAGATGTCCATGCAGTGTGCAGCGGCAGTCAAAAAAGCAAACAGGATGTTAGGAATCATTAACAAAGGGATACAGAATAAGATGGAGAATATCTTATTGCCCTTATACAAATCCATGATGCGCCCACATCTTGAATACTGTGTACAAATGTGGTCTCCTCATCTCAAAAAGGATATACTGGCATTAGAAAAGGTTCAGAGAAGGGCAACTAAAATGATTACGGGATTGGAACGGGTCCCATATGAGGATAGATTAAAGAGGCTAGAACTTTTTAGCTTGGAAAAGAGGAGACTAAGGGGGGATATGATAGAGGTATATAAAATTATGAGTGGCGTGGAGAAAGTGAATAAGGAAAAGTTATTTACTTGTTCCCATAATAGAAGAACTAGGGGCCACCCATTGAAATTAGTGGGCAGCAGGTTTAAAACAAATGAAAGGAAGTTCTTCTTCACACAGCGCACAGTCAACCTGTGGAACTCCTTGCCTGAGGAGGCTGTGAAGGCTAGGACTATAACAGGGTTTAAAAGAGAACGGGATAAATTCATGGAGGCTAAGTCCATTAATGGCTATTAGCCAGGATGGGTAAGGAATGGTGCCCCTAGCCTCTGTTTGTCAGAGGGGGGTGATGGATGGAAGGAGAGAGATCACTTGATCTTTACCTGTTAGATTCACTCACTCTGGGTACCTGGCATTGGCCACTGTCGGCAGACAGGATACTGGGCTAGATGGACCTTTGGTCTGACCCAGTACGGCCTTTCTTATGTTCTTATGTTAAAATCACAACGGAACACAAGCTGCTGGATTTATTATTCATTTTCTTTACAATCAGAACACAGTGACCTTTTTCACCAGTGTGCTGATACTTCTGCTTCTAGAGAGAACAAACATTTAGAATTTTTCATAAAAGTAATGAAGAACATTGCTGACATCACAGTCAAAAGTATCGCAAACAGTTCCAAATCAGAGAATTCTGACTGCAAGGCCCCTCTCCCTCATCTCTCCTTCCTTTACTTCTCCAAGACGTCAAAGTGGTTAATAGTCAATATACATTCAGAGACAGGGACTGGTCCTACCTTGAGCAGGAGATTGGACTAGATGACCTCCTTCCGTCCCTTCCAGCCCTTAGATTCTATGATTCTATGTATTTTCAACTTGAAGTAAATGTTTAGTGAGGTCATTAGATTTCACATGTTCAGATGAGCAGTTTAATACTGTGACTGGTTATAACACAAGAATAGGAATCAGGCAACCAGGACTCTAATCCTGTTGTTTTCCCCACATTTTCTATGTAACGTTAAACAAATCCTCTAAATGCACTGTGTCTGAGTTTCCCTATCTGTAAAATGGGGATAATAGTACATCACCAAGTTATTAAGAGGAATTCATTTGTGCTTTCAAAGCACTTTTGCTCCCCAGATGGATGTCAGGTGATGAAAGCAAAATAATAAAGTATTATTGCTATTGTTTGGAAAGTATGATTATGCCATTTGAGGATTAACGTGATTGTAAGCTTTAAATCCAGGATGGTTACAATTTTATAGAAAAGGTTTCATAACCAAAACCTACCAATAATTAGAAGAATAATTTTCTTATTAAATTAAAAAAAAGCTGCCTAGCCATCATTAGAAGCATTCCTAATTTTGTTCATTATTGCCCTTTATCTTGTATGATCTTTACACTAGACTAGACTAGAAAATTAAATGACCTTTCTGGTTTCTCTAGTTTTAAAAAATATATATCCTCATAAAATTTTGTGGAAAATCAATATTCTTGTTTTGCACATGCCTTGAAAAATATCATCACCTTTTATTATTCATATTGCGTACTAGTTTTGAGTATAGATAGCACTTATCTGCAGCTCTAAAAGTGCTTTACAACAGGTATGTGTAAACTAAGGCAAAAGCTAAGTGCTACAGTCTTTTGTGGTATAGTAGGCAATAGAACAAGTCATCTAAAACCATTCTATGGCATTCACTCTTAAGGCTACTCCTCCTTCACTCCTTTCCTTGTAAACTGGTTGAAGAAAATATGAAGGATTCAACTCCTTCAACCTGGTCTAATATTATAAACTACACTGCCATAAGATACCACAGAAACAGGGATAATTCAAGTGTTGCCCTTTGGGCTGTTTAGTAACTGGATAACGAGCTGTAATAAGAACATGTCTGTTTGTAGCTTAAATTAAACCCTACACTACAGAATATAATATGGATAATATAGTCCTAAGAGTTAAAACATTTAAGAATAATAACTTGGTTGCATCTGCTGAACCGACCTATGGGGCAGTTAGCACAAATTAAAATAACAATAGCCATAATACCAAATTATCTATTTCAAATGTTATCAGGTGCAATGCAGCAACATACTTTAAACAAGCAAAGGAAGTGGAGTAATATTTCAATATTTCTTGCCAGATTGCTATATCTAACCCTAAATTATACAAAAAGGCTGTTAGACTAACGTGCTCACCATAAGAACTTGACAAACTTGACTGTGTTCATGCCAGTCCTGTGGGCACTTACTGTGACTATTCTAGCAAATGGGTTTACTGGCAGGAGGATTCACAGAAAAAGCACATTTTCAGCAAATATTGGAGAGTGCTTGGTGAAGGAATTATAACAACTCTCTAGCTCACCCCCCAAAAGTCCCCATCATGACAGGGGCTCCTTTAGCACTCTGCAACACACAGGGATGTGAAAGCATTCTGTTAAGTCTGTATACAACAATAAGAATAGGAGGAAACTGCATGGACATAGGTTCCAAATAACTGTGTTTATTAACTATATTTAACCATACAAAGCCTAGCTACATTTATATACAGGCTCTCCATCAGCATTCTGGTGGATTCTCCAATAGAAGAGAGGGAGGCACATAAGAGGACTCAAAGAGAGAGAGAGACACTCACCAGGGAAGAGGCACTGCAGGGTTTAAGTTTTGCAAAAGACCTTGAACAGATCAGTTAGAGCCCCAGGTGACTTGTATACACCATGCTTATTGGTAACCGCACAGCCTCTAGGCTATGTGGATTCTAATACTAATTACAAAAATGTTTTCTTTCTATATAATCTTGTGTATATGAGACTATGTGTGGCAATTGAAAATATTTTACAAAAGGATTGCTTTGACAAGTTTTTTTTTGTACGAGCCTGAAGCAACAGAATGGGCCAAATTCTCCTTACCACACTCATATCAGTAATACCACAGAATTTAAATTCCACTTACTTCAAATCCCCCTGAATTTACTTATGGCAGCAATCCTATTCAAATCAGACACAGATGGTAAAAAAAGAAAATTCAACTTTGCACCGCTTTACACTTACGGACCGACAAAAACTGAAGATCAGCAGGAGCCCTGATGAGCTGTTTAACCAGTACCACAGAATGAAGAACAGCCGCAAAAGTTACACTAAGCTCAGATCTCACTCAAGAACTGAATCAAATTTTAAATGCTGGCTTGCACCCCAAGCTACAGATTAGAACTTGTTCACTCTCTCACATGCACACTTTCACACACCATTCCCCACGCCCCGTTACTTTTGAACCCTTTTTTATGCAGGGGCAGTTGTTTTCAAAGAGATGTCTGTTATAATGAAAATATTTAATGCATATTAAAATATAATAAGACACTTAGAAATTTTACATCAAGTCATAGGATCAGGCACAGAGTGAGTTTGTCAGACATCCGTTTGTGGTTTAATGGTTGTGACATCTCAGGAACCATAAACATTTGGTCTCAGTTCTTCTGTAGTAGCTGTTCGTACTGGGCTGAATTCCCAATGAACTCTGTGAGTCTCCTGATAATATCTGCATACTTCTGCATAATGAATGTGAGGTAAGCACTTTTAATTGTATCTAACAGTGATACTGAAGTTAAGATCTGTTCTCAGGAATGAGATGACAAAGCAGCTGAGCTGTCCTCTTAAACTCAAATGAGAACACTTCAGCTTTGAACTGAATTTACCAGATCCTGCCAGGGGATAATTTAAAAAAACAAAAAACGCTATCAGGAAAAGCTTTAGGATAAAGTTTAGAAAAAGTCACATTTGTACTTAGGCTGCAGTAACCTAGGTGAATATTGTGCTCTGTGAAGTTTATGTAAGATAAGTACGATAATGTTAAAAGTTGATACATCTGATGAAGTGGGTTCTAGCCCATGAAAGCTTATGCCCAAATAAATTGGTTAGTTTCTAAGGTGCTACAAGTACTCCTTATTCTTTTAATGTTAAAAGTGTTTACCTAGTGGTCAGGGCTTCATGAGCAGGAAGTCTGGCTTGCTTTTATCATAGCGTCTACTGTGACCCCAGGGGTTCTGGAACACTTCGTATAGTGGGAGTGCTCAGAGTCTTTGAACCAAACTGTAAACCCTGCATATGATGGAAACCACTTCATGACACGGGCTGCTGCTGCACCCCCAGCACTCCTAGTTCCAGCACCTATGCTGTGACCACCAAAACCTCTTAATGCCAGCTGGCAAGATGGTTCCAGGAATGTCCTGATTCTGATGTATACATTCTGGTTCACCAAAGAATGTTATGCAAGGTCTTAAATTAAAAGCTGTGTCACACTGGTCATCCATACCATTGTGAAATGTACGTACAGACACTAAGTAAGGAGTGATATATATGTATGGAAAACATGTCCTTAGAGTCTGTATCAAGGTATTACTCAGCAGCAAAGGTAAAAAACTGGTTTTCTCTTAGATAAAAAATGTTTCTCTTCATGTCAGGATATAAATTAAGCATTGTAAGCTAACACAATGGATGTTTATTTACAAATGAAGTAAAATGTTAATGAAAAGATGTAAAACTAACATGAAAAGAACACACAGGAAAAAGCAAGCCCTGGGTTATCATGTTTACAAATAAAGACAATGGGCTTTAGGGTATTTCTAGAAGACAAGGAAGACACCCAGGCGCCCTTCGCTAAGGAAGAAAACAAGGCCTTTTGCATTCATGAAGGTGGGGTCTCATTCTGTCTTGGTTGAAAATGCCAAAGAGAACTTTAGGTGACAGAAAACTTACTTAGACATGAGGTCAACCTATTAGTTTAGTTTCTAGAATGTGTTATTATTTTGTAGCCATTTGTTTGCAATATTCTTACTCATGGTTCTAATCATAAATGTATTCTTGTTTTCACCATTAACATATCTGAGTACTGTCAAGTTAAGCAAAGTGCTGGTCCTGAGTTGAATTTTGCAAGCTAGTGTGTGTTGTTCCCTTGGGAATAGCAGATCTGGTCATTCTGGGAGTGTTTAGTAGATAGGGGGCTGGACATTGCATGGAACGCTCAGAGTATTCAGGGGCTGATGTGTGCTTGTATATAGAATCAGGGCCGGCTCTAACTTTTTTGCCACCCAAAGCAAAAAAAAAGGGGGGCTATAGGAGCAAGAGGGAGGGTGGTGCCCAGAGAAGTGAAGGGTGGGGGTCGGAGCAGCTGGAGGAGCGAAGAGGGCGGGGAAGGATGACCAGAATGACACCCTTTCAACAGTAGTCAAGATGGCTTGTTTTCAATTCATTTCAAGCTAGAAGGTTGCAGCTTTTTTTCTGTTGTGAACCTCACCAGTATAATTCAGGCCTTTGTCACCTCGAAACTAGACTTTTGTATTTAGGATGTCCCTTAAAGCTAGTGAAGAATATGTCAATCTTGCTAAGAGGCAATTCTTGCCACAAGCATATTTAAGCAGTGCTCAGTTCTGCACTCTCTGCCTGTAGTTTGTGGATAGTTTAAGGCAGGCCTGCACAACTCGGAAAGCAGCGAGGGCCATATTACTGCAAAAAAGCCAGCTGCGGGCCAAAAAGCCCTGCCCTCGTCCCCCCCCCACTATCCCCAGCCCATCGCTTGGCTTGCCCCCACCTCTACTCACCCCCCGCAGGCCGCACCGTGAGCCTGTGCGGGCCGCATGTGGCCCCCGGGCCGCATGTTGTGCAGGCCTGGTTTAAGGTGTTGACTCTGATATTTAAAGCCCCAAACGGCTCAAGACCTTCCCACCGGAGAGACTGTCTCTTTTGTTAGGATATTTTGCCACAATTAAGATCCGCAGAAGCACTTGAACCAGAGCTCCCTCATTATAAAAAACAAGGGAACAAAGAGGCTATGCTCAATGAGGGCTCCTTTGAAATATAACGCTGCCCCTTGGCCCAAAATAGCCTGTATCTGCCGATCTTCAGGGCATGCTCCAAGGCACATCATTTTAAGAGGGCTGTTGAAGATGCACATGTTGTTCAGGACTAACGTGTAGGAAAGTGGGAATTGTGTTTGTTTATTTTGCTTTGTCTTGCTGAACAGTTATTAGTATGATCGTGTGCTGCAGGGGTGCTGTGTATTTTGTTATACTGATGTGATGCTTTCTTGGAGTACCTAGGACTGTGAGTTACCTCGTTACCCTCTGCCTCCAAGCATGAAGGGGCCTTTCTAGGGGTTGCTGTGAGCCAGCTCCCTACCACAGTCAGTCTCTCTGCCTCTTGAGCACTCTCCTCAGAACTCTGCCAGCCCTTTCTGTGCCTCCAGGGAACAGTGTTTATACCCCATTCCAAAGTCCCTCTAGCAGCATCCCTTGCCGGGTCCAGCCCCTGTCACTGGACACACAGAAAGAACCAGGTTCACTGTCCCCAAAGGGAACAGCATACACATTAGCTTATTTGATTTAACTGAGGAATCATACGCTTAATATCATAGCACTGAGGTGCATTTATAATAAAAACAAGGATAATTTGTTAACATAGAACAGAGATTCAAAGATTCAGATAAGTAGTGAGTAAATACACTGGAAACAGAATGGTTACACACAAAACCAAACCTAAAACACAATCCTCAAGGATTCAGTTTTTGACAGAGCTGCCCGTTTCCAGTCAAACCAGGATCCAAGTTTTCATGAATACCCTACAAAGGTGTTTCCTCAGTAAATGATCAGAGGGGTAGCCATATTGGTCTGGAATTGCAGAAGTGACAAAGAGTCCTGTGGCACCTTAAAGACTAACTAAAGTTTTAGAGCATAAGCTTTCGTGGGCTAATACCCACTTCGTCGGATGCATGCAGTGGAAGTATCCAGGGGCAGGTATAAATAGGTAGGCAAGAACCAGGTTAAAGATAACAGGGTGGGTCCAATGAGGCTGAACAACCCGCCAACCTCAAGCATATTCTCTCCAGCAACAGCACACTGCACCATAACTCCTCTAACTCAGGAACCAATCCATGCAACAAACCTCAATGCCAACTCTGCCCACATATCTACACCAGCAGTACCATCACAGGACCTAACCAGATCAGCCATACCATCACCGGTTCATTCACCTGCACATCTACCAATGTAATATATGCCATTATGTGCCAGCAATGTCCCTCTGCTATGTACATCGGCCAAACTGGACAGTCCCTACAAAAAAGGATAAATGGACACAAATCAGATATCAGGATTGGCAACATACAAAAACCTGTAGGAGAACACTTCAGTCTCCCTGCACACACGATGGAAGACTTAAAGGTCAGCATTTTGCAGCAAAAAGCTTTAAGACCAGACTGCAAAGAGAAACTGCAGAGTTGCAATTCATTTGCAAATTTGACACAATCAATTTGGGACTGAATAGAGATTTTGAATGGCTAGCTAACTACAAGAGCAGTTTCTCTTCTCTCACTGTTCACACCTCCAGTTCAGCTGCTAGAGGAATACCTCACCCTCCCTGATTAGAGATAACAGCTGGTTCAGCCTCATTGGACCCACCCTGTTATCTTTAACCTGGTTCTTGCCTACCTATTTATACCTGCCCTGGATAATTCCACTGCATGCATCCGACGAAGTGAGTATTAGCCCACGAAAGCTTATGCTCTAATACTTTAGTTAGTCTTTAAGGTGCCACAGAACTTGTTGTCACTTCCTCAGTAAATGGATACCAAAATGGCCTTTTGTTCCTTCTTGTATTTCCCCACACTCTTTGCTTTGAACCCAGTGACAGGATGACCTCCTGTGTTTTCCTTCCTGGTATGCTTTCCAAGTTGTCTTCATATCCACATGTTGACTTGAAATGAAAATGTAGCTCCCATTGTGTCTGGCTTACAATATTTAATTTATATCTGAACCTAGGCAGATGTATGAATATACAACCCTTTGTCAAAACCAGATTTTCACCTCTGCTGGGGAATAACACCTTGACACAAATGATAAGGACATATTTTCAGCATATAGATATAACTTTCAAAATATAATCAATTTACACATTTCACAATGGTATCAATGACCATCATGATCCTGGCTTTCATTTAAGATCTCCCATGGCATTCTTTATAGATAAATACTGTCACAGCAATGTGTTAGGTGTAATGAGTTTGCCAGGCCTGGTAGAAGTTGCTGTTACTGAACAGGGATCCTTTTGCCAGCTGGCATTGAGTGGTTCTTAGGGTCACAACTGAATTATTGTATTTTAAATAAACTGTCAGAGCCACCTAGACTTTCATAAAAGTGCCTCTTGTTATTTTGCAAGTGTAAAAAATAAATATATAAACAGATGAAATACTTGGAATTCAAAAGTGACATAGGTTACTCAGTCTGGGAAACTTCTTGTTCTTTCATTGGCCATTGATAAGGTCATACAAAATAAAAGAAAATATTAATTAAGAACTAGGCTCTTGCTGGAAACAAGTCTTTCTTGGGGGAAAAAACCCCCCCTCCAAACAATCCATTGTTGGATTTTAGCTCAGCAGCTAAGATTATTTTGGGGGCTGTATGAGGGGTGTCAGCATTCCAATTGTCATTATTGTTAAGGAATATCTGAGACAGGGAATTAATTGGGAGGAAATGAAGAGACTGACCGTGTCAAGAGATGGTTTCTTGAGCATGGATCTGAAAATCACTTCTTTAAGAAAAGCTGGCATTATGCCCTCCTGTTAGAGAAGTATTGTATTCTCTCTGCTAGCTATCAATTACCATGAACAGCAGGGATTTAACTCATGTGGCTGCATGCACATCTCTTTCTGTCAGCACTAGTAGCAGAAGATAAATCAGAGAAGATGTTGCAATGCTCCACCCCTAGCCTCAGACACAGTTTTGCAACCACAGATGCAGACAGCTAAATCTGAATCAGAGAAATTTTACCTACAAAATAATGTAAAAGTTCCTGAAAGGGTGTAACAGTTGACACTGTCACCAGATGCAAATAACAGGATTTCATCAAGTTGTTTAACACCCAGAAGAGCTCCCACAGTTCAAACATGAACTCAAGATGGAAATGATTTTCCTTCATGTTAAGTGCTGGATAAGGAACGATGTAGGATTGGAGTTCAGATGTCCAACACTTTCTACATGGGGAAAGTGAACCCACAAATTACATAGGGATTCTTGTTTAATGCTGAGTGGGATTTTTTTTCTTTGTCAGCTTAATATAGACAATGAAATCTTTTTCTCCCCCCAAATCGAATTAAGAAAAAAATCTGGAGTTGAGCCAAGGAGACACTGCATTCACTTTGATGCTGTCACACAACTGAAAAGAGAAAAAAGTAGATTGAGCTAATTGCTCCTAGGCAAGGTGATGCCTTTTGGTCCCAATTCAGTAAATCAATCAAGCACACACTGAATAGGGGCACTAGTCTCTCGGGAGGGAATGGTGAAGACCCTAAATCCATAGTCAATGGAAAGACTTCTGCTGGTGTCAATTGGCTTTGGCTAAGTGTCAGGGCTTGTAACGTGGCAGTCTGATCTAGTGGTTGGAGCCAGGTATGGTGTCAGGGTCAGAAACCAAAGATCAGAGTCAGAGTCCAAAGCTACACCAAAGGTCAAACCAAAGCATAGATAACTGGTGCCTCCTGATACCGGGGAACGAGGGAACAATGTAAAAGGGGCAGGGGTGGGGGGAATGTGACTCCCTAATTTGTTGCCTCTGAGAGGAACTTTCAGCTCCACCTCTCTGGGCCAGGTCATCCAATCCTGCTGGCTCCTGAGGGGCTCTGGCCACAGGACCAGGGAGAATGTGCCTCTGGGCTTCGCTGGGACTAGCCAAGACTCGCAGCATTAGTGTCCCCTCAGAGCTCACAGACACCTCAGCAGTGGAGGTGCAGGCAATGCCTCTACCTCCGGCTGAGCGGAGACCAGGGAACCTGCTCCCGGTGCCTTCCCTAGAGACCCCCCCACCCTGTGCCCAGCTTGTGGCTGTCATGCTCTCCCAGTCCCGCCAGAGTTACCTGTGAGAGGAGGGAGGCTCTGTCCTTCTCTTGCTGTGCCTCGCCACTGGAATATTCGGTCCCTCTCCCAGGCAGCCGGGCCCAGGCGGGGACAGGAAAGGAGACGCTTCTCATCCCGGCTGAAGGTGGCTGCTCTGGGTCACTGTCCCTGTGCACTGCTTGAGAGAGAGCCCAGCTGGGGAGGCAGCAGCAGCCCATCCCTTTGGCTCTCTACCCAGGTCTGGCTGCCAGGGATGGGGCAAAGCAATCTGGAAACATGCTGGGGTGGGTGGGGGAGCTCTGGCTTGCTTGGCGTCTGTCCCTGGCAGCAGGGGTGAAAGTGAGCCAGTATGGCATACCAGTAAGAACCTGTACCGGCCCGTATGCGGCCCACATTAAAGCGCTGCCATGGCAACGCTTTAATGTCCCTGCCCCTTTTGCCTCCCCCGTGGGCGGCCCTGCTGGTAGGGTCTGTACTGGTAGGACTGCCGACAGGGGAGGCAAAAGGGGCAGAGACATTAAAGCGTTGCCACGGTAGGGTCCATAACGGCAGGGCCTCTGATGGGGGTGGCAGGCATAGCAATGTTAAAGCACAGCCCGGCAAAGGATCCTGAAGTGCTTTAATGTTCCTGCCCCTTTTGCCTCCCCTGTTGGTGGCCCTACCAGTACAGACCCTACCAGCAGGGCCACCCACAGGGAGACAAAGGGAAAAGCTGCTCCAGGCCCTTTAAATCACAACTGGAGTGGAGTAGGCCAACCAGTCTGGAAGGGCTGGCTGGGGGATGCTGACCCACTAGTCCTGCCCCTGCCACCTGAGACCATGTCCCTTTCAGGGGCCATCGCCAGCCCCGGCCCTGTACTAGTAACTGTCTGTAGTTACTTTCACCCCTGCCTGGCAGTCAGGCCTGAGCGGGGAGCAGGCTGCCGCCACCTTCCCAGTCATGTTCTCACAGGCAGCTGCAGCACTGCACAAAGCAGCGACCTGGAGCGGTTGGCATGAGACGTGGCTGGTCCCAGCCCCTCCACTCCTTGCCAGGGACCAAGAATGCTGGGGACAGGCGCAACAGGAGAAGAACAGAGTCCCTCTCCCTCTCCCAGCAGGCCAAGCAGAAATCTGCAGGTGCACCTGGGCCCACAAACCCTCCCTAGCTGTCACCTATAAGCAACAACCCCTAACAACTATGTGCTTAGACAAGGGGTGGGACAGGAACATGAAGCTTTATGCCTGTTGATATCCAATCAGCAGTCTACTGCTGGTCACCTGACCCTCCTGAGTCACAGCAGTTGCGTCTGGTAGTGATATTAGCTGCAGTACTCAGAACTGAGGTAGCACAGCGATGAGGCTCTTATTTAGTAACCATCTAGCCTGGGTTTATGATTGTAGTGCCCGCAACTAAGGTGTAGCACTTCTCATATCAGATGCAGTATCCTGCCAATCCAGTTTCAGTGTGAGGAGGCTGAGGAATTAACACGCTCCTGGACTGGCACACTTGTAAACTCCCCAGGGTGAAGGCTGAAAAAGCAGGGAGGACATGTAGAGAATCCAGGCTTCAGCTTCTACAATGTTCCTGTTGCAGCAAGAATGCACACAGATCTCTAAGAAAAGCTGGTAATGAGATTATTGTTAATGCAATTAGTTTCACACTTTTGCAGCTACTCACATTAAGGTGCTTAATCTAACATGCACACACAGATATTTACCATTAGCCTGGAATAGAAATCTCAGAGTTTATCATTTTACTGCAACACACACTGTGTTGGGCCAAACAATCTGTCTGTAATGGAGCAGTCAGATGCTTACAGTGCTTTGTTTAATTATGCATTCTTTAGCTTCTCTAATTAGGAAAGGCTATTGCACACTACTGTACTTTCAAAATACAACACAGAGCTATTCCTGTGCTGTAAATCCCCTGAAAGAGGTACAAGGAAGAAACCTTTCATCCATGCCCATTTATCCCAAATGCTTTCCCTACTGTGGTGACATAATAATTTATTTAATATTTATTAATGTTGAATCTTCCGTATCTATTCTGTTTACCAATGGCACTTCTACAAGGCTATTCCCGTGGTATTTTTAATACTGATACTTGAGTGTAAAGGAGATAGATCAGGAGGATTCATACAGCACACTTTATTATATTATGCTTCATATATATTATGTTTTTGCAGCATAAAAGACGTTTATTACGTGAATTAAAATTTGATGCACATTTTATAGCCATTGTATTCACCTCTCTAAACAGACAGCAATAGGAAAATATTGAGGGAATAAGAGCAGGAGAGCAGTGGTTTCAATAACAGTTTTGATAGACAGCAGTGTGAGACTTGCTATTTTGACAGAACTTTTTCTTCTTTTGAAAGAAACTTCTTCAAAATATGCTACCTGCGGAGGCAGGCAGGTTCTGATGAACCCACATACATTTGAAACAAATGTTAGGGTGGATACCATCTTTTTGAAAACACAAGTGCTTTCTTTTCTTGGAATGGCTTGTAAGGTAGAAGTGAGTCTATTCCCTGCAATCTAATCTCATCTTTAAGATGGGAGCAAGTGTCCTTTCCTGTCAATCACTCTTCCTTCAATGATTTTTATCATGCTGCTGAGAACAAGTTCTGATAAGTGAATGGCTGTAGTGGAATTTTGATGAAAAGCACCTCTATTGAAAATCTAATGATATGTGACAGAGGTAAACCAGCAAAAACCTGCAGGAAGAGATAAAATTAAGCAGGTGATATATTGCTGGAAGTGCGCCGTTATTAAAAATAAATAACAGCCTTTCTGAAAATATCAGAGTCTAGATTGGAGTTTGAGTTGGCATTTTGTGTAAATTGTTCTGGATGCTTCAAATGCTCTCAGTAATAAGTGACTGAGGGCAAAGCAGAATGTCAGTAGAGAATGTCAATAGACACAGGAAACGTTAGGGTTGGTTGTTAGAGTCAGAGCTGTTATTTTTATAGATTTGTGAATTTAAAAAAATTCCGTTGTTCATTGGTAAGGAGAAGTACAATGGATTGTGATGTGTTTTAGTGGGTAACCATCTAGGGTATTGCCCTTACGACAGTTCTGGTATAGGGAACAGCTGTCATGAAATTTTATGTGGGTGTTTTTGGAATTTTATTCTTAAACAAAAAACTGTGAGTGACTTTCGTGCTTGTGTAAGTGAGGCATTACTAACACTAGTTTGGCCCAGACATAGAGCTGCTGGCTATCACTATATAAATGTTCTCCAGAGAATTCTGCCTATTCTCCTCACTCTTGATCTGCAACATCATAGGCATTTCTGTTGTGGGCCTCTTGAACAGAGACAGCCAGTCATGATGCATTGTCTGGTGGTTTTGTGAAGTAGGAAAAGGGAACTAGCATGAGACCATCAAATGTAGTTCACATGTGGTATCAGTCTGAATTTGAACCCTTGCTATGATAAGATGTATGCTGGTGTAAAGCCATGGTAGGTGAGAGCAGAATCATGATCATGGGTTATTATTGTGGGCTTGTCTACATGGCGAATTGCACTGCAGTAAACCAGGGTGCGAATCTATAGCACACCAGCTGTGCTACAACATACAATGAAAGTGCCATAAAAGCACTGTAGCACTGCAAATGGTTGTGAAGTACTTCACTGTGTAGACAAGCCCCATGTCTAACATGAAATAAGAGGCCAGTCAGTGGTAGATTAGCTACTGGGCTGACAGGGCCCGTACCCTGGGGGCTCTGGAAAAAATCCGCTGACAGAAACCTGGCTGCCAGGTGAAATGGGGTGCAGGAAGCCCCCACACCCTGACTCCACTCTGCAGCAGCAGCACAGAGCGGCCGGTCGGGGGGGGGGGGGGGGACCCTTCCCTGGTACCCTTGACCCTGTTCCTGGCAGAAGCCATGGGACCGTGGGATGGGAGAAGCCCCACCCCACAGCAATCCCTGACCTCATCCCTGGCAGAAGCTGCAGGACAGAGAAAGACCCCTCCAGTGGTCACGACCCCTTCCCCATCCCAAAGCCCTGGGCAAGGGTAGCCTCAGTGCCCCCAGCCTGTCCCTGGCAGAAGCCGCAGGCAGCCGGGAAAGTCCCTGCACCCAACCCCACTCTCTGGCAGAAGCGCTGCATGGACAGGGCAGGAGAAGCCTGTGTCCTGAACCTGGTCTTCTGAAAAAGCACGAGGGGTTGCAGAGGAAGCTCCAGAATCTGGCCCGCCCTGTGACCGTTGGACTTGAGCAGCTCTAACTCCTCGCTGGGTGTCATCAGCTTGCAAGCCTGTCCTCTAGAATTGTGGCTGAAGCATGAAGGGGCATTTGAACGTTTAGCATATCTGGGACTTAAATCCCTTGCAGTGCCGCCTACAAAAGTGCCATGCTGACGCCTGTTCTCACTTTCAGGTGACAATGTAAATAAGAAGCAGGCAGCATTATGGCCCAGAAATGTAAACAAACTTATTTGTCCAAGCAATTGGCTGAACAAGAAATAGGACTGAGTGGACTTGTAAACTCTTAAGTTTTACATTATTTTGGTTTTGAGTACAGTTATGTAGCAAAACAATGTACATAGGTAACCTGCGCCTTCATGATAGAGATCACACTATAGTATTTGTATGGGGTAAATTGAAAAATACAATTTATTTTATCATTTTTACAGTGCAAATATTTGTAATAAAAATAATATAAAGTGAGCACTGTGCATTTTGTATTCTGTGTTGTAGCTGAAATCAATATATTTGAAAACACAGTATATTTATAATTAATTTCAATTGGTATTCTATTGTTTAGCAGTGCAATTAAAACGGCGACGAATCACGATTAATTTATGTGAGTTAATCATGTGAGTTAATTGCAACTAATTGACAGCCCTAATCAGAAGTAATCACTAATAATACAGTATTATACCTGAACATAAAGGGCCTGATTCTCATTTCACACCATTCAAACAGTGGAAAGGGGCCTTAATGCAACAGAAAAGTCAGGCCAAGAAGATTTAGTAATCTGGGCCAGATCCTCAGCTGGTGTCAATTAGTGTAGTCTATTGGAGTGAATGAAATATTGCTGATTTACACCAACTGAGTATCTGACCCAGATGCCCAAAGGACAGGAAATAGTGATTCTGCAACCTATTATCTATTTGCATTTGTTTTATTTGGCATTTTATTAAAGCACTTCCCTATTAGTCACCAGTTTAAAATAATGTAGCTTTCTAGCACCTGCATTATAACACAGCTGGAGTTGGGTAGTATAGCTTTGCTAAAATAATCACATTCTGTTTGCTGCTCAGTATGTTGCTGATGGAAATGTAAACTTTCCCTCCCGTAATCTATTCTCTGCAAGGCGGTATGTAACACTTTGGGCGGGGGCAGGGAGTTAATGTCCAAAGAAAAATATAGATATATATATATTGCAGCAAAATCTTGGCCATTAGCTTAGTGATGATAACTGAATTTCAGCGAGGTGTACCTGTATCTTCCGTACCTATCTAGGGCTTGAAACTAGACACCAGCCAAGTAAGCCTGGGTAAAAATCAGATTTTCTGTCCCTAAGGAAATTCCAGGGTATCAACATATGTTTTAATCTAAAATCCGGATGAAAAGTTAAATATCAACATTTTTGGAATGGGAAATTTCTGAAGAATTTCAGTGCAGAAATGTTGAAACACGGTAATGTAATCCAGCCAGGGAGCACAGCCCATGAGGAAAGATGGGACCCTGAAGCAACCAGTTCCCATGAGGTCCCTTAGCCACATGCTGTTCAATGTCTAACTGGTTTGAAACAAAATGTGTCATTTCAGTTCAACGAACCAAAAGGTTTTAATTCAGATTGGTTGAGTCCAACAGCAAAACATTTTGTTTTTATTTTCCTACATGGAAAATCATTTTTTAAAGCAAAATTGCAACGTTCCAATGGAAAATGTTGGTTGTGCAGAAATTGCATTTTCTATTGAAAATCAGAGAAAATTTCCACCAGCTCTAATACCAACCAAAGCAATATTATATAGGCTTGTTAAGGACTGGGCTGAGTGTGGCACTGCATCTCTCTTCTCACAGAATCCTAGAGATAAGCAACCAGTAGCTCATTTAGTCTGACCTCCTATATATTACAAACCATCAATTGCAACCTCCACCAAACACAACCACCACAATTAAACTATTTCTATTATGCCCTCTCCATTTTCTGTAGAATTTATGCTCTAATTTAAAACAAAGTTTACTACCCATAACCTTGTGAATATAGCATTATCTGAGTCTGCAGATATACAAAGGCATGGACTGCTCCCATTAAGCATAGTGGCACAGTGACCTTGAAGCCTAATGAAAACAAATGAAAATGTCAACGTTGTTGCATAATTTTCACAAAACACAGTCAGCTAATGTGGGTTTATATGCTAATCTTGAGAATACTGTGACTATTGCCCCCATCAGTAATCTGACTCCTGGATACACAAACATACTAGAAGTACCGGAGGCAGAAGACAAGGCAGAGGGCTAGCTGCATAGAGCACTAAACTGGGACTGAGGAGACCTAGGTTCTATCTGCAACCCTACCATCAGCCTGCTGAGTGACCTTGGGCAAATCACTTCTCATTCCCCATGCTTCAGTTCCTCCATCTGTAAAATCAAGATAATGTTACTAACTTCCTTTGTAAAGTGCTTTGAGATCTACTGCTGAAAAAGAGCTAGGGATTTTTTTATTACTATTATCTGGGACCTGAACATCTCTATGTCATTTCCCATTACCAGAATTACTAGGACTATGTAAGCCAAAAAGCCTTTAATGCCACTGTTTAGTGTCCCATTGTGTAATACCACAGAACTACATTGTATCATGTGTGCTGACTTACTGTGAAACAACAGGATGTAATAATGTAAGATGGTATCTAAATGGTGAAAGCTTTGCACTCATGCTTTCAAATCCAGTATTCTATATTCTCCCAAACAACAACTGCATTAGAAACCCGTGAAAGGCTCCTTACCGGCAAAACCCACTCAGACAAAATCATAATAATAACGAAAGCCAAAGTCAAGCCACAGCTCTTAACACACACACATCATTACACTTTCCATTGTCACTGACAGACTCTGACCCTCCACCCTCCACAGATAAAGAAACAGTCTGCATGTAACCCTCTTACATAGCCCAGATGTTATAGCAAAAGCTCCTATTTCTGCATATACACTAGAAATGACAGATTTACTATGTGTGGGGGTGGGGGTGGGGGTGGGAGAGGTGCAGCCCTAGCTTTTCTGTTGGCCTCCCTTGCGTTTTGATAGGACAGTTGCGGTTCCTTCCCCGTGGCCTGACATTGCTGCTTGTTCCTGTTGTACTCCAGCTTCTGCAGCTTCTTTGAAACGTCTGCATAAATGTTTTTATTCCTGTGGAATTCCATGCTGCGCTGTTCCTTCTTGCCAAGCCAAGGAAATCCAGGACAAGGCAGCAGCACAAGGCTTCCTTGCAGCTTTACAGGATTCCATATCCTGTGTGCTAACAAAAGGGGGGTACCAAGAAGAGAAGCATTTCCAGAACATCCTGGGAATTTTAAAGGAGGTGGAGGCAGTAGTGTTACCTCTGGGCAGCAGAGTTCAACATTGTGACCAGAGCAGTCACTGTCATGGGGAACTGTTGCTGGTGCACCGTTGTACAGGGGATACACAGCTACTGTACCTGTGGAATGGTGCCCCTAGAGCAGGGATGGGCAAACTACAGCCCGCGGGCCACATCCAGCCTGCGGGCTCTTCCCATTCGGCCCCTGAGCTCCCAGCTGGGGAGGTGGCTCTCAGCCCCTGCTCCCTGGCCCCTCATCCGCTCCTCCCCCTCAGCAGCGCTCTTTGGGGGCAGGGCTACCTCTCTGACAGATCAGCGCAGCAGCATGTCTGGTGGTGTGGTTAGGTGGCCGGGCCGGAGCAGGGGTGGGGGGAGAATTGGATAAGGGCAGAGGGTCTTGCGGGGCAGTCAGGGGGTGGAGATTGGGAAGGGGGTGGTTGGATAGGGCATGGGAGTCCCAGGAGGCCTGTCAGGGGACAGGAGTGTGTTTAGGGGCCAGGGCAGTCAGGGAGCAGAGGGGTTAGATAGAGGTGAGGTCCTGGGGGGTGATTAGGAGCGGGGGAGTCTCTGGAGTGAGTGGTCAGCGGACAAGGAGCAGGAGGCTTAGATAGGGGGTGGAGTCTTGGGGAAGTGGTTAGGATGGAGGGGGTCTCGGGAGAGGGTAGTCAGGGGACAAGGAGCAGAGGGGTTGGATGGGTCAGGGATTCTGAGGGGGGCAGTCAGGGGGTGGGGCCAGACTGTTTGGGGAGGCACAGCCTTCCCTACCCAGCCCTCTGTACAATTTTGAACCCTGATGTGGCCCTCAGGCCAAAAAGTTTGCCCACCCCTGCTCTAGAGGGATTAAATCATTCAGGAGGTGGTTTAACTCATGTGACAGGAAGTCAGGGTTTTACCGACAGGACTCAAAACTGAGTTGGAGTCACATAAGGATGTGCAGAGATAAGGCAAGTTTTACCGGTAAACCTTTTTAGCACAGACCAAGCCTGAGTGACTGTACATATAACAGCCCACAATATAGGCTGATCATGGTGAGATCACGTTACAGGTCTTTGTGTGGCAGTGTGAGCTACCTTCAATCTTTCCAACTGATCAAGCAGCAGAGACAGAACAGGGAGACGGGAAAAGTGTCAACTCCCACAGAGCAGAACTGCAAGCTTTATCCCTGAGGTGGCCTCTGTTTGACATAAACCTTCATAGTTACCAGAGAGGCAGGAGGGGAAGGAGAAGCACATACACAGGACATACATGTGGGAGTGACACATCCTACAGAAGAGAAATTGGAGGGTAGCTTTCATTAGGGTGACCAGACAGCAAATGTGAAAAATTGGGACAGGGGGTGGCGGGTAATAGGAGCCTGTATAAGAAAAAGACCCAAAAATCAGGACTGTCCCTATAAAATCGGGACATCTGATCATCCTAGCTTTAATAATGATGGATGTGGAGGTAGGGGAGAAGGATGTGGATGGATAAATGAGGGTCAGTGCAGCTAGGCAGCACAGAGGACTGAGCTCATCAAAGCCTTCTCAAAGCCCTTCCTTCAAATGTCCTCCCAGATCCCAAGAAATAATCTCACAGGCAGCCTCAGTTTGAAAGCCATGTGTGGCTCTTCAGAGTGTCAGCCTGTGATCCATTGAGAGATCACCAACTATAACTCTTTGGGCAGCAGTAAAACCTGATCTTTACTGCTCATCTCCTCTGTCTAACCCCAGCAAAGTCCTTTGTCTGGAGGAGGATGAAGTGTAGGGAACTGCTACTTAAGAAGCTAAGAGGACTGTAACTCCAAGGTCCACTACTGTCCAAGCAGCCTCAACCAGCCATATATCTGTGGATTGCTGGTTGAGATTCTCACCTCTCACTAGCTTCCCCAGCCAGTGAATCATGGGTAAGGCTAAGATTTTGTCATGGGTATTTTTAGAAAAAGTCACGGGCAATAAACAAAAATTCACAGCCCGTGACCTGTCTGTGAATTTTACTATATAAATGCCCCTGTGTAAAACTTAGCAGTTCCTCGGGCCCCTGGCACTGCACCTAGGACACTGTGCTGTGGGGACCAAGGGGCCAACAGCTAGCCCCTGCACTGGCCACGGGGGCTGACTGCCCCCAGCCATCCCTGCTTCGAGGCACTGGGGACTGCTGCTCAGGTGCTCCCCGGGGCTGCTGCTTGGGTGTTTCCCCATGGCCAGCTGCCCGAGCAATGGCCACTGTGGCTGGCCCCAGGCCAGCTCCCGGGACCACTGCTCAGGTGCTCCCTGGGGCCAGTCACTCTGGGACAACATAAGCAGTGGCCGGTGTGGCTGACCCTGGGGCCACTCCAGCAATGCTTGGTGCGGCTGGCCGCAGGGTGCCTGAGAACCAGGCCTAAGGCCAGCAGCCCTGGGATCAGCCGCACTGGCCATTGCAGCTGCGAAAGTCATGAACGTCACGAAAAGTCATGGAATCTGTGACAGAACTGTAGCCTTAATCATCAGTTAATCAGAAGTTTGCTGGCCTCTCTCACTGCTCTATCACAGACACATCATACACACACACACACACACCCCTCAATGCTTCAGCACTAGGAAATGTATAATTTTTGGAATTTTCTATAACAATGTATAAATGATACTTTTATATTTTTGAAGAGTGTAACAATATCAACATTATATGGACTGAGGGCCCCAACATGCAAACTGCTACTCACATGGGTAGACCTCATTCACATGAGAAACCTTGTTGACTTCAGAGTAAATATGTCCTTTTGGCATAACGTGCATAATGGCTTTAAAGCAAAACATTATATAGTACAGTTTTTTCCCCCTGAAACAGCACAAAGGATTCTGGGATATGGAACACAAAGGATTCTGGGACATAAAGATCACATGATAAAAGACCGGGTGTTTTGGAAGCCACAGAAGGAAAAAGAGCATTGTTCAGATTTTAAATCTGAGAATCCATTGTTGTATGCAAAGGGCATATGGCAGAAAACATTACTCTAACTGAATACCAGTTGCTTAGGAAACCCACAGCATGCCCATTTAAAAAGTTTTCCAGAGGTAAAAGAAAAGCCAGTTAGGTAATAAGGTTGGATCATTTGCTTGGAGTGGAAATGAAATAGCAAGGTCATCCAAGGAGTGGACAGAAGGGTTAGTACCCTAGTTAGCTTAGGAGTGAAGACCAACAGGTCAAGCTTCAGACGTCTGACTCATGAATAAGGGCAGGGGAAGCTTCTCAAAAATTTCCAGACAGATTGCGCACAAAAGAATCTTATTATAGGATTTTATTATGGTTCTTCTTGCAAATGTTTCTTGTTTTTTTCAAGCCTAGTTTGATTTCTCCTTCAGTTTCCCAGCATAATTTAAAGGAACTTGTGGCTTACTCTATGTTGTGCTGAATGCCCTTACACCAGGGGTGGGCAAACTACAGCCTGCGGGCCACATCCGGTCCACGGCCCCTCCTGCCCAGCCCCCGAACTCCTGGCTGGGGAGGCTCCCTGTGGCCCCTCCCCCACTGTCACCTGTCCCCCGGAGCTTCAGCGTGCGGCGCGGGCAGCGGTCTGGTCCATAGCTCCTGCCAGCAGCTTCGGTGGCACTGCGCGCTTCTGAGGGGTAGCTTGTCTAGCTCCTGTGGGCCACGCAGAGCCAGACATGCTGCCCGGTGTGGTAAGGGGGCCAGAGCCGGGGGGTTGGATAAGAGGCAGGAAGTTCCAGGGGGCAGTCAGCAGGGACAGGGGGTGGTTGGATGGGGTGAGGTTCTGGGGGGGCGGTCAGGGGACGGGGAACGGTGGGGGGGATTGTATAGGGCATAGGAGTCCCTGGAGTATGTCAGAGAGTGG
Organism: Dermatemys mawii; assembly: GCA_007922305.1. Lineage (NCBI taxonomy): Eukaryota > Metazoa > Chordata > Testudines > Dermatemydidae > Dermatemys > Dermatemys mawii. The sequence continues at coordinate 68,617,959 of ML677349.1, forward strand.
GCGGGGTGGAGAGGAGTTGGGGCAGTCAGGGGACAGGGAGCGGGGGGGGTTGGAGGTTCTGAGGGGGGCAGTAAGGGGACAGTAAGTGGGTGGGGGTCAGATAGGGGTCAGGAAATGGGTGGGGGTTAGATAGGGAGCACAGGCTTTCCTACCCAGCCCTCTGTACAATTTTGGAACCGCAATGTGGTCCTTGGGCCAAAACGTCTGTCCACCCCATTCTTACAGCAAGGGATCATTGGGGCAGATAGGGATTACTAAGGTATCAGGGCATGCCAGCGTCCTTTCTCCTGCCCATATCCTCTGAACTGACTTCAAGGAGGTGGAAAAGGTATAAAAGCTCTTGCTGAGAGTCTAAACCACTTGATCATCCCCTCATACAAGGGAAACCCAGGGACGAGTTAAAACAGCTTTAGGCACAAAGCTGCCCTAATGCAGCTGAGAACCCAGGTCACTGATTTCTAAAGGAGCCAAAGGAGAAAGTAATATAATGACATTTATTTTTAACTGAAAACCATTTATTTATTTAGGCTCAGATCCTCCAAGGTATTCAGGTGCTTAACTTTCATTGATTTCAATGAGAGGTAAGCACTTAAATACCTCAGAGAATCTGGATCTTCATTATTTTAGATTGTACAAAATGAAGATAGAAATCAATGAGCTTCAAAGTGCGGAGGACAAAACCTGATTAGGAACAAAGTGTAAGTGTTTGGAAAAGCAGAATCAGTTTTGTGATTCAATTTGTAAATGGTTTTAAAGCAAAGTTTGTAACTAAAAAAATGCAACCAACGGGCTCTTTTTCCTTCTTATTTTAAATAAATATAAGAGCTTTTCTGTATGGCCATTTTTCATAACTGTTGCTTGTTTATGCTGTCCTTATAAGGGAAGAAACATTTTTTCATTGCTTTTTTGTGGTATTATTTTCCTAACACATACTCTTTTGAGTTTCCGGTACATAGAGGTCACTTTTCCTTCCCTTCCTCCTCCCTCTTTTGTGCATAAATTTTAGGTTTGTTCTTTCTTCTTTTCTTTGATGCTGCTGGTGGTAAGTCAGATGACATGCCCATGGCAGCTAGACAGATAAAGAAGATTGTAAGGAAAGTTCTATTGTGTAACCCTCCCCCATTTTTATTTATTTATTTTCAAAAAAACAGAACTAAGAATACAGCATTTTTGCAAGTCTCCTTTGTTTTCCTTCATTCCAGTGGCAAGTTATATGTCGTTTGCCTTCATCTACTTCAATAGACTGGATTTCTACTGCAAAGTTTCAGTCAAATGGCAGTACATACTGAGGGACCTCCATCTCATATCCAGTAAATGAACCACAGAAAAAATGACAGAGATCTCTAAAAGTTGTTTGGAAAAATCATAGGTATGTACAGTAAATGTCTCCTTGCCTAGCTTATATATTTTATCACTGCAGTTTTCTTTAAGCAGAAATTTATTTTACAAATTTCATATGGGTCTGTTTGTTTGTTGGAGTGTGGATGTTGTAGTCACTGTCAATCATGAATCCACACCATGAAGAACCATAGAAACATAGGGCTGGATTTCCTAATAGCTAACCGAAACCTCCCTTGCTGTAGGTTAAACTCATTACTTCTTATCCTATGTTCAGTGGACATGGAGGACAATTGATCACTGTCCTCTTTATAACAGCCCTTAACATAGTTGAAGACTGTTATCAGGTCTCCCTCAGTCTTCTTTTCTCAAGGTTATTTTTATCTTTTCTCAGCAGTCAGGTTTTCCAAACTCTTCATCATTTTTGTAGGTCCCCTCTCCTCTTCTCCATTTGTTCACGTCTGTCTTAATGTGTGGCACCCAGAATTAGACTCAGTCATCTAGGTGAAGCCTCACTGGTGTTGAGTAGAGCAGGACAATTACCTCCTGAGTCTGACATATAATGCTCCAAAATGATATCAGTCTTTCTTGCACCTGAATCAGATTGTTGACTTGTATTCAATTTGTGATCTGCTATAACTCTTGGATCTTTTTCAGCCGTACCATCACCTAGCCAATTATTTCCCCATTTAAGAGCTGTGCATTTAATTTTTCCTCCCTAGGTGAAGTACTTTGCACTTGTCTTTATTTAGTTTAATCTTGTTGATTTTAGAACAATTCTCCAATTTGTCAAGGTCGTTTTGAATTCTAATCCTGTCTCCCAAATTTTTGCAACCCTTCCCAGCTTGCTGTCATCTGCAAATTTTATAAGCATATGCTTAATTAGAATTAGTCAAAAATAATTAGAATGAGTCAAAATCTGTCATACTTTTTAAACGTAAAATAGCTTTATGACTACATGAAAAAAATTGTGAAAAATATTATTTTTAAAATTTAAAAAAAATGAAAATTTTTTTGGTTGTCGATAATTGGTAAAATTTTGGCTTAGGGTTTTTAGCTGTTATGAAAACCAAAACAATTTCTATTAAAAACTTCAACACAAAAGGAAAATTTTCATTCTCATTGAGATTTTGGAAAAAAGGTCCCAGTCAGCTGTACAAAGAATATATATACCTCTTCCAGGGAGTCCAATCTTTGAATTACATGAAAATCTACATAATTATAGAGGGCAACTTTGAGAGTCCTCATACAGATCTTTATCTCAGCGTAAATTTTGCAAAGACGAGAGGGGGGGAGAGATTAGTTCATTCGTCAACACAGATTATAATATGTTTTTGAGATTTTTGTCAAACTTGATTTTTTAAAAATAAGATTACAAGTTTACTTGATTAAGGTAATAGTGTTGATGTAATAAATTTAGACTTCTGTAAGGCACTTGGCTTGGTACCACCTGACATTTTTTATCAAGAAACTAGAACAATACATAATCAACGTGGCATATATTAAATGGATTAAAAACTGGCTGATACATTTCAAAATGTAATTGTATACGGGGAATCATCATTCATCATCATGTGTTTCTAGGGGGGTCTCACTGGGATTGGTTCTTGGTCCTATGCCATTTAATATTTTTATCAATGATCTGGGAGAACATATAAAATTATTAATAATCAAGTTTGCAGATGACACAAAGATTAGGGGAGTAGTAAATAAGGAAAAGGACTAGTTACTGATACAGAGTGTTCTGGATCTGGGCTCAAGCACACAGTATGTGTATTAGTATGTGTATGATAAGATAAAGTCATACATCTACTGAAAAAGAATTGAAAAAATACATATAGGGGATTCTATCCAGGGAAGCTGTGAGTCTGAAAAGGACTTAGGAGTCATGGTGAATAATAGCTGAACGTAAGCTCCCATTGCAACCATATGACCAAAAGGGTTAATGTACTCCTTGGATGTATAAACAAAGGAATATCAAGTTGGAATAGGGAAGTTATATTTCAGGCTGTCAAGCAATTAAAAAAAATAATCACAATTAATTGTACTGTTTAACAATAATGCAATACCGTTTATTTAAATATTTTGGATATTTTCTACATTGTCAAATATACTGATTTCAATTATAACACAGAATACAAAATGTACAGTGCTCTGTACAAATGAAATGGTATTTTTCAATTCACTTAATACAAGTACTGTAGTGCAATCTCTTTATCACAAAAGTTGAACTTACAAATGTAGAATTATGTACAAAAAATTTGCATACAAAAATAAAACAATGTAAAACTTTAGAGCCTACAAATCCCCTCAGTGCTACTTCTTGTTCAGCCAGTCACTTAGACAAATAAGTTTGTTTACATTTGCAGGAGATAATGCTGCCCGCTTCTTTTTTACGTCACCTGAAACTGAGAACAGGCATTCACATGACACTGTCATAGCCAGTGTTGCAAGATATTTATGTGCCAGGGGACAGGGAACAGGGGGCGGTTGGATGGGGTGGAGGGTCTGGGGGGGGCAGTCAGAAGACAGGGAGAAAGGGGGGTTGGATAGGGAGAAGGGGGTGTTGGATAGGCGTGGGAGTCCTAGGGTTCTGTCAGGGTGTGGGGGTGTGGATAGTGGGTAGGGAAGTCAGGAGACAGGGAGCAGGAAGGATTGGATGGATCAAGGATTCTGAGGGAGGCAGTCAGGGGCCAGCTGGGGGGGGAAGGGCCAGGCTGTTTGGGGAGGCATAGCCTTTCCAGACCAGCCCTCCATACAGTTTCACAACCCCAATGTGGCCTTCAGGCCAAAAAGTTTGCCCACCCCTGCTCTAAACTTTTATATTGTTTTGTGTTTGAGTGCAATTATGTAATAAAAAAATCTACATTTGTAAATTGCAATTTCATGATAAAGAGATTGCACTACAGTACTTGTATGAAGTGAACTGAAAAATACTTTCTTTTATTATTTTTACAGTGCAAATATTTGTAATAAAATAATAAGATAAAGTGAACACTGTAGATTTTGTAGTCTGTGTTGTAACTGAAATCAATATATTTGAAAATGAGAAAAACATACAAAAATATTTAATAAATGTCAATTGATATTCTATTGTTTAATTGTGCAATTAAAACTGATTAATCGTGATTTTTTTTTAGTTAATCGCGTGAGTTAACAGTGTTTAATCAACAGCTCTAGTTATATTGCTTCTGTATTTGGCGCTGGTACAACCAGTACTAAAATACTATGTTCAGTTCTGGTGGTCATATAGATAAAATAGATAGAGGAACTACTTATCATATTGCAAATCTAACATGTCTTTGGTGTTAAAAGAAAACCACGTCGGGTTTTAAGAAGGATATTGATAAATTGGAGAATGTTCAGAGAGCCACAAGAATTATTAAAGGGTTGGAAAACATGTCACATAATGATATGCTAAATAGACTGAGCTCCTTGAGTCTAACAAGGAGAAGGTTAACGGGCAACTTGTTCACAGCCTATAAGTACCTACATGGGGAATAGAAATTTGATAATAATGGGCTCTTTAGTCTAGTAGACAAAGGTATAATAAGATCCAGTGGCTGGAAATTGAAACTAGACAAACTCAGACTAGAAATAAGGTGCTAATTTTTTTACCAGTGAGGGTAATTAACTATTGGAACCATTTACCAAGGGTTATACAGTAACTCCTCACTTAACGTTGTAGTTATGTTCCTGAAAAATGCAATTTTAAGCAAATTGATGTTAAGTGAATCCAATTTCTCCATAAGAATTAATGTAAATGTGTGTGTGTGGGGGGGAAGAGTTAGGTTCCAGGAATTTTTTTTTCACCATAAAAAAGACACACACACACACACACACACACACACACACACACATATATATAGCATAAGTTTTAAACAAACAATTTAATACTGGTACATAGCGATGATGATTGTGAAGCTTGGCTGAGGTGGTGAAGTGAGAGAGTGGAATATTTCCCAGGGGATGTCTTACTGCTAAATGATGAACTAGCACTTGGCTGAGCCCTCAAGGGTTAACCCATTGTTGTTAATGTAGCCTCACACTCTACAAGGCAGCACAAATGGAGGGAGGGGAGACAACGTGGTAGACAGAGACACAGTGTATGTGTGTGAGAGAGATGTGCATTGCCCCTTTAAGTACGCTGAACCCACTCTAAGTACATTGCCTTTTTAAGCAGATCAGCAAGTTGAGACAGAAGCTGCTGCCAGGAAGCTCCCTCCATCCTGAGCCCTGTCGTGTCCCCACCCTGCTCTGTGGAGAAGGGGTAAGGAGGGTGCAGGAGCGGGAAAAAGGGGAACACCCTGACATTACTCTCCTCTTCCCTCCCCTCCCCACCCTGTACAGCAAGCAGGAGGCTCCAGGGAGCAGCTCCAGGGCAGAGGGCAGGAGCAGCACATGACACTGCTGGGAGGGACAGCTGAACTGCTGGCGACTGATAGCCTGCTGTGCGGCTGCCGCACAGGGAACTTAGGGGAACAGGGAACTGATGTGGGGCTGCTGATCCACCCTGGTTCCAAGCCCCCACCAGCTAGCTTCAATGGGCTGCTCTTCCTGTAAGCAGTGGACAAAGCAGGCAGCTGCCAAATGATGTTATAAGGGAGCATTGCACAACTTTAATGAGCATGTTCCCTAATTGATCAGCAACGTAACAACGAAACGTTTACCAGGATGAATTTTAAGTGAGGAGTCACTGTATTGGATTCTCCGTCACTGGAAATTCTAAAACAAGATTGGACATTTTCCTGAAACATATGTTGTAGTTCAAACAGGAATGAATTCAGCGAACTCCTGTGCCCTGTGTCATATTAATGATATATAATAATAATGTAATCTATGAATTTATGAAACATCAGTACTCAAATTTATCACAAAAAATCTTTTGTCAATCACTATTTTGGAAGACTCTAGTTTCTGGACTCCTGCCTAGCACAGACTTGCTATCTCCTCTGCTGAAACAAAATATTGAGGTTTTGATGATTTCCTGAAAGCCCACAACAGCAACAGATACTTCTTTGGCTTCTATAAGATGCCAAATGAGGTGCTTGTGTGCTCTTGTGCTACTGTTCTTCAAAACCCCGTCTCCCAAAAGTTTAGCCATACAACAAAACATTTAGTGTAGAGAAGGAGTTGAGATTTGCTTCTGATCTCACATAATATTATTGACCATGATGGGAGGGAGGGAACCAGAAAAGGAAGGAGACACAAGCCCCGCCCCCATTTAAGAGCCCTAGACATATATATTACAGGATCAATCCAATCTTCATGGGCATAGCAAGCTGGTGTTAATTCTGCAACAGAGGTGAAGGCCAGAATGAAGCAACCCTGTGCAGCAACAAAGCGCCATCCTGCAGTGAATCCGTAGCACGGAGGAGTCTTTTGGAGGTGGGACTGAGCCAGTAGATCTGTAACTATATAATCTGAGTGGGGAAACCACATGGTGGAGAGTCCTCTCTCTCAGAAGCTAGTGCAACCCTGAGGCTGCAGTAGTGGCCACAAAGTGGTTTCCTCTGCTGTGTCTTAGCCTGTGACAGTTATCTGTCTGCCCTTTGAACCTCATGTAGAGTGTATTTCTTGGGCTGCACACAGGTTCCAAGATCACGGTCTAATGTCATAAAGTGTTTACCTTTCAATACATAAGACTTCATGTTCTCATTCCATGTGTCTCCAGCTAAAAGTTAGGTCTGTAAGACCTGGCACTTGTAATTCTGGTCAGTGTTTTCTGGCTCTTCCAGTGTCTGCACAGTAGGAAACGGCATCTTATGAGAATGTAGCAATTTTCTTTGTGTCATGCTGTTATGTATTCTCAGCATAAATAGGTTTCAACTGGTTGGCTGTAACAGTGGCTGATAAGCTGATTTTGTGTGCTTTAACATCACTGTTAGTGAATGCTTTGTACACACAATGAAGATGAGCCTTCCTGCAGAATCACTGCAAGGATGGTGTGTAGATTCTCCACAATGCTGCAGAAAACTGCATTACAATGCATTGGCATGCACTGAGGGACATAGGTAAGTTTTTCAGTCTCAATAGCAGAGGTTTGTGAAAAATTCAAAAAGTGGTGTTTCTATTTAGTTTCTTCTATGTAAATTCTGAAAAGGATTCCTTGTTTGAACCTGAGAAGCAACCACCAGAGGTCATCCAACTCCAACCACAGAACTACTCTTAATGATGCAGATAATCGTATGTCTGTCACAGCAACCCAGATTTGCAGCAGTTGCCTTTAGTATATATAGTAGTACTTTAAAACTGTAAATACACATTCCAAATTGAGATTGTTTGATAATGCAACATTATAGTGACATGTTTTCTAATTACAGTTTGACAGATTAAAAAATTGACATACAAACAGCTACTGCTAATCCCTTCTGGTATGAACATTTTAAAGCTAAAATGCAATGTTATAGAAGAGGCAACAGTTTGAATAGGAAGGAACTTGTACTCTTTCCTTTCCAATGCAATAGTCGAAATATGTTGCAAATTTTAGTTCCTTACCGAAAAAAATCCCTTTTGCAACACCTTTTACTTGCTCATAGTTTACTGGAAAAATGTTGAGAGAACTTCATTTTGAGCTACAAATATAATTTTAACCTCTAAAATACAGAATCAACCATTAGAAAGCCAATATTTACCAGCAATTCCTCTATAATATCTAAGGTTCCAAGGTTATTGCTGATAGTAGATATAATGAAATAACTGATGCACTGGATCTGTTGAAATAGCAGTTAAAGTAAGTGTTGACTTTTCAAATAATGGCCAGCGTATGAAGAGAACTCAGCTACTACACTGATAGGCATGCTAAAAATGTGTTCATAGCTAAAATCTTTGTCAAAAAATGAAGTCACTGAGAAATATCACATTGTTAATGTTCCATTGCAACTGAAACCTACTGTTAGAAATATCAAAGGTATTTCCGCTTGTCCACAAATGAGGAAACTGTTAAATAATGTTTTGACTGTCAAAATGTGTATTACTTCAAATGGAAATCACCTAAAAGATCAGTGATACAATAGATAGAGGAACTACTTATCATACTGCAAAGCTAATACTGCTTTGGTGTTAAAAGAAAACCAAGCCAGGTTTTACATTGTAAGATCCATGAGTCAAATACAAATAAAAGTGCTTCGCTCACAAGGACCCATGGGGAAGTTGGCAGGGGTGATCCCAGACTGAGACACAATTCAGGGCACAAATACCATATCCAGCTACTGTCGGGTATGTGAAGGAATAGTGGATCCAATCTACCTGCTTGCTTCAACAGTATGTGGTCATGCGGTCCTGTGATCTGCTCATCCCACTTGTTACCTTCCAACATATCAATATCTTGTCTTTCCAGAGAGCTGTAGAGATCTGCCATACTTCTTCTGCTGCATGTGTTAATAGTCCCTCAGGACTGCAAAGATGTCCCCTTCTATGCAGCAGAATTACAGTTTTCACTTTGCTTTTGGTCCTTTCAAGGGTGCATAAATATTTCTGAATTTGCCCCTATGTGAAAATACAACATATCATATGTGGTAAATGCAAACCTTTTAGAGCATCAGAATGATACTTACCCTCTCTTTTAGAACCTGGGAAGAAATATTATTTACATTAAATATTTAATATCTATAACAAACATTATATATAATTAATTCTGTACAGATCCCTGAGCAAAACGCTGCTCTCAGTCACATTTAATATTTGTGACTTCGATGGAGCAGCATGTGATAAACTGTAGAATCCGGTTCTTAAATAGAATATTTGTAATAAATAAATTAAAAATCCTTAACTCTAATGAATAAATAGTAGGATTCTAACAACGGTTTGTGTCTTCTTCATGATTACCAAGTAGAACCTCTATAATAAAGATCTGAGCTGTTAACACAGAGAGCTGATAAGAATCATAGAACTCGAAGGGACCTCGAGAGATCATCTAGTCCAGTCCCCTGCACTCATGGCTGGACTAAGTATTATCTAGACAATCCCTGACAGAGATTTGTCTAACCAGCTTTTAAGAGTCTCTAGTGATGGAGATCCACAACCTCCCTAGGCAATTTATTCCAGGTTTTTTGGAAATTATCACTAGGTTTTTCTGTAACTTTAAAGCTCAGCAAAGACTCAGGGAGACGGGGAGGGGAAGAAATTCCTTTGTTGGTTTTCTCTTTGTTTCTTTTGTGATATAAGTGCTTTTCCACTCATTTTTACAAGGGATTTATTCCTTTCTTATTTTATTTAATTAAGACCTTTCTTTTAAGAATTTAACTGCTTGTTTTCGATTGTGTAAGATCCTAGTTTGTATCGGGCTCATCTAGCAGGATCAGTAAAAGGTTTTTCTCAAGTCTTTCCCAGGGAGGGAGGTACAGACTGGGATGGTGCGGTGGGGGGAGAGGTTGGAAAGAGAAGGAGGGCTTCAAGTGGTCCTGCCCTAATTCTTGGGCACTCGCTTGATGGTGGCAGCGTACCATTCCAGACACAAAAGAAATTTGTATCTGGGGGAAGTTTTAACCTAAGCTGGTAAAATAAGCTGAGGGATTATTTCTTTTTTTTTTCATGAGGGTCCCCACATCTGTACCCTAAAGTTCAGAGTGGGGAGGCAATGCTGACAGATGGAGTTTTTCTGAATGTCCAGTTTAATCTCCCTTGCTGCAATTTAAGCCCATTTCTTCTTGTTCTATCCTAAGAGGTTAAGAACAATTTTTCCCCCTTCCTCCTTGTAACAACCTTTTATGTACTTGATAACTGTTATCATGTCCCCTCTCAGGCTTCTCTTTTCCAGACTAAACAAACCTAGTTTTTTCAACCTTCCCTTTTATGTCATGGTTTCTAGACCTTTAATCATTTTTATTGCTCTTCTCTGGACTTTCTCCAATTTGTCCACATGGTTCCTGAAATGTGGCACCCAGTACTGGACACACTACTCCAGCTGAGGCCTAATCAGCGCGGAGTAGAGTGGAAGAATTACTTCTTGTGTCTTGCTTACAACACTTCTGCTAATACATCCCAGCATGATGCTCACTTTTTTTGCAACGGTGTTACACTGTTGACTCATATTTAGCTTGTGGTCCACTATGACCCCCCGCTCTCTTTCCGCAGTACTCCTTCCTTAGCAGTCATTCCCCATAAGGATCATACTCAAATAATTTGGCCAAGCAGCAGATGTTTTTTGCCTACCTTTGTTTTGAAATATTAATTAGTAACTGTTTTTAAGTACATGGCTAATAACATTTTCATAACTTGATCTGCTTCTCCCTCTAACCTATGTATATGCTTGGGTTTTTTCCATCTTTAATTCATCTTTTGCAGCCATTTTTTCCTAACTACAGTAAGAACTCTGAACTGCCTTTCCTAACAGAGCACATTTCAGTAGCGGGAAAAATCATTTGCAGTAACTGATATCAGAAATGAAGTAATCCAAGCATTTCTAGGATTATATATATGCCCTGGAGCCAGAACCGGGTTGAAGACTCAGTTTGCTTTTTAGAGGGTAGCTCTCAGTTTTAAATCTCACTTTAATCTTTAATGACATTGATGTGTTCTTTTATAGAGTCCAAAAGAGAGATTTACAGGACGATGCCTGGAGAAAATACAACCTTGCCGAATACGTCTGTGGGTACACCTCAGGCCGGTATCATTCATTCTGACAGTGAACGTTACATACTGATTACTATATATACAGTAGCATTTATTGGAGGTACAATTGGAGCCATTGCAATGTCATTTTTGCTGGTTAAAATGAACACTCTGTCAGTGACCACAGCGGCGATCGTCAACCTCGTGGTGTTGCACGGCCTGCTTCTCCTGACTGTGCCATTTCGGCTTTATTATTATATCAGTCAGAAGTGGATTTTTGGGCTGGCCTTTTGTAAAGCAGTGAGTGCTATGATGCACATCCACATGTACCTCACTCTTCTATTCTACATAATCACACTTGTTAGCCGGTGGCTCATTTTCTTTCAATGGAAGGACAAGGTGGAGTTCTACAGGAAGTTGCACGCTGTGGCTGCTAGTGCTACAGTGTGGATAGCAGCCGTTGTGATTGTGCTGCCCTTGCTCATTGCTCGGTATGGGAGGTCTGGGAAATATGGAAATACCACATGTTTTAAATTCCAACAAGAACTCGAGAAGGAGAGTGTGAAATCTCTGAACTACGTCATAATTGCTGCTGTAGTAGCCATCACATGTGTCCTCTTGGGCTTGCAAGTCTTCATCATTCTAAAGGTGGTGAAAAAGCTTCCAGGCTCTGTCTGGTCACATCAAGAATTCTGGGCCCAGATTAAAAGCTTGATGTTCATATCTGTGATAATCATTTGTTTCCTTCCATATCACCTCTTTAGGCTCTATTACATACAGCACATCAAAGAAGAAAAACTAGAAACTTACAATGATATCTGTTTGAGTATAACTGCCATCAGCTGTCTTGATTTGCTGTCATTTGTTATCAGCGGAAGCCATTTCTTTAAGCAAAAGATTATTATGCTTAGAAACAAGTTTGCATGCTGTTAGGTTTGTTCATTTTTAGAGACCATCTTCCACACTATAGTATTTAGGTCAGAGGAAAATATGACTTTGTATTTTTTTTAATGAAAAATTTATGGAGACAAGTCAAAAAGCATTATAAATTATGTATATTGTGACGGAGTTAGACCAGAAGGATATAGGAGAGTGCTGGCAGGCAGGTATATCAGCTTCAGGATGTGCAGGTCCCTGTTCCCTGGATAGACAAACAAAGGCTACTCCAGGCCAATCAGGAAGCTTCTAGAAAGGAGTAGAAACAGCTAGCCTGATTGGGACACCTGAAGCCAATCAGGCACTGGCTGAAACCAGTTAAAAATCTCCCAGTTAGTCAGGTGGGTGTGCGTGTCAGGAGCTGTGGGAGGAAGTTGTGCTGTTGGTGAGACTGAGTGGTGGACGACATATCATACAGAAGGAAGGAGGCCCTGAGGTAAGGGTGAAGTGGAGTTTGAAGAAGCGGGGACTGCTGTGGGGGAGTAGCCCAGGGAATTGTATTGTGTTTTGTGGATAAAAGTTCATCCATCTTAGCTGATACTATTAGGGTCCCTGGGCTGGAGCCCGGAGTAGAGGGCGGGCCCGGGCTCCCCGCTTTTTTCCACCTTCCATACTGGCCTGTGATGAAGGTAACTCACTAGGTGGTGACTCTTGCCAATTATACTGAGAAAGGGAGGTCACTCTGGGGCCTAGATGAGTTTCTGAGGCCCCTAAATCTGCCAGGAAGCGCAGGACCCACAAGTACAAACTTGGAGCTTTGTCACAATATCTATTTATTTTATATGCCTTAAACACAGTCCCAGCAAAATAACATAGATTATTTGAGTAGGTGAAAGGCTTACCAGTGATCACAGGGCCAGACTAGCAGATTGGTGGTAACTGTGCTGTGTCACAATGGAGACAAAGGTTCCAATCCCATGGCACAGAGAGAAAAGAAGCAATAGCCCAAGATGATGTGTAAAGAATGTGGAGAGAAAAGAATAAAACACAAAGTTACTGAATAGTGGCTTATGTAATAAAATATATAGAACTTTTGAAGTTCTAGATCTGTATAGGGTATGTGTACTGTTTATATATGTTATTTATTAACAACAATCTGTGATGGAATGTGGTGATTCTGCAGGTCTTCATTGAGGAATTTTGAGTCTATATTGCAAAGTGGCTTTCTAGTTCAATTGCTCAACTGGTAGAACTCCTAAAAAGCAAGCAGTAACTATATTTCTTAATTTTTTCCCTTGAACTCATTCTTTTGAAAATTGCTTTGTCGTGGGAGGGAAAGGTCTGATTTTTCTCTTTCCTGTACTGCAAAAATGTGTCCATAAATAATTACATACCACTGGGCAGTATATTCAGCATTGGCAGTTCAAATCAAAAGCCAGTGTTTATTCTCTTTCTTCACTGAATTGTCCAATTTTTTTCAAGAGCTCATTTAGTTAATGCTACAGATAATTTGACTTAGAATATTATTCAGACAGCAGTTGTGTTGTTTCTCCAGGTAATTTATTTTAATCTCCAAGGTAACAATAATTTCCTTTTCTATGATACTTTTGCCCAATTTTGAAGGCCAGAGAGTAGCCTCTCAGAATGTCCCTGGGATAAAATTAGTCCTACAGAATTTTGTGATCTGGGCAAGTAAAAAAGATAGAAACACTGGCTCGGATGGGATGAGGTTAGCATGTGTGGTGTGATTGAGCAGCCAGTTATATCTCACACTTATAGATGCATGGTGGGTAGTGGGGATTTTTTAAAACCTAGAATTACCCATTATCAGGCATGTAAAAAAACACTTTGTGGAGATACTTAAGCCTGCACAGATCTACTCTCTTGTACATGTCCAAATAGATAACATATATCATTAATACCAGTAACTCAAAATAGTGGATGGTTAATTTCTATTTCCATTTATTTTTGTCTTCTGCATCAAGTTCAAATTTTCCATCTAGAGTCAATTGAATAATATGTGAATCATTTGACAAATTTGGTGCTATTAGCTGGATAAATTATCTGATTAATTCTTTTTCATGGCTCTGCCCATCTTCTCACCTCAAGACTGCACAATCTCACCCTTTCATATATCTTACCTTTCATTTCCTTTTGCTTCACTGTCTATTGTCTATACATGAAGTGTACTGCTGCTCTTCTTAGTATCCTTTGTGTTGATGTCTACCATTCGCCTCTCTGAGCCTTCTTCCCTCATATTTAGAACTCCCTCCTTATTGCTCAGTAGGTCTGACCAGGTTATAGTATCCTGAACTGAGAGAGACTGAGTAATTCTCATGTGCGACAACAAGAGTTTGGAACCATCAACGAAGGCTATAATGCTAGAGAGAGAAGGTGAATATGAATTGGTGTTTGTATTTTTTTCCTATGTCATCTCTGATGAGCAAAATATACTTTGTACAGGATCTATAGAGCAACTTATATCTTTACAACACTATACAAATGTTTTATAATAACAATAATAAATGTGGTGGTTTGGCTCCCAAGCACATTCAAGTCTTTCGTACAAATATGCATACATTAAATAAAAATTGCTTTATATTAAAATTTTGTAAAATTTTATTCTCAGAACAGAGAGGGTTACATACAATAAAATGTTGACACTTGAAGTAAATATACTGTTCATATATTGTGAAAAATCATATGTTGTTTAATTTTTCTAAGAATACACCTACATGACACACACTGTAGTTACTGGTTTCTCTCCTGGTGCAGTTCCTGAGCTTCACCCAAAGGGATGCTGTTGAGTCAAAATAACTTCATTTCCAGGGTATGTTATTTGTTGACATTTAGTGTAACAAAATAAAAAACAGTTATGACAAATATTAGAAATAACTTGAAAAGGAATTCTGACTTGTGAGAAGAAATGTGCCTGTGTTGTAAGCAAGCCTTAGTTACCAGGCCAAATTTGAACAGAATGTTTCGTATTTTTTTAGATCATTTGGCCTGACAGCCAAGCTTAAATTTCAAAATAGGTGTGTTTTTACAGAATTTATGTATACAAAAACTAAGTAATTAAGAATATAATTATGAAATTTGTCTGTGGAGATAAATTGACCCTAATTTAGTGAAAAATAACAATATTTCAATTATTTAGCAGAGGGGAGGTATTCCTGCTTTAAATGGAAATTGGAACACAACCTCTGCTACAATCATGACTAGCAATCTGCCATCATAATAATTATATTCTAAAGTATAATATATAATGATATCGTTCATATTATCCTGAAATAACCAGGAGATATGAACAAGAAATTATTTGCTTCTGTATATCTGATTTTTTACTATAACTAATAAATTTAAATAGTGTGAGATTAATTAATATAACCCAAATGTTTGTAACAGTCTGTATAATTCCATGATGTATGTTCACAATATGCAATCTTTTACTAAATAAAAATTGCATAAATACTGTATCACCATTCTGACATCCAGCAATAGCTCTGTTCAGGGTGGCTGACCAGATATTACACCACTTTATGCATTTTAATTTGACTGAATGATAAATGTGGAAACTCACAGTCCCAAAAAAAGAGATAAGGGAAATTGATGGTACATTGCTATCCAAGAATGGAATTCTCAGCCTGTTCACTGTTGTCACAGGATTGCTAAATATTACACTGCCCAACACGACACCTCTTTTGGTGAAGGGCACTAATGTTCAGTCATTTAAGCCATCTGAATGGCTGA
Organism: Dermatemys mawii; assembly: GCA_007922305.1. NCBI lineage: Eukaryota > Metazoa > Chordata > Testudines > Dermatemydidae > Dermatemys > Dermatemys mawii. The sequence goes on from ML677349.1 coordinate 68,633,475, forward strand.
AGGTTTGTATATGCTTTCTGGAAGGGCATTGTTTGTAATACAATAACAGTGGTGGGGAGGGAGAATTACACACGATGAGGCTAGAAAATGACATGAGCAAAATTTTAATTCTACGAAATTCATATATGTGAGGCAATTATAACAGCAAATGAAAAACCTGAAAGGTGAAATTAGGAAGTAGACTCTGTAAGAGAGATCACAAGCAAAACTAAGCTGTGAAATACACATCTTTGTGTGTGAAAAAGTAAATGTGTGAGGAAATGTGTTATCACCAAATTCCAAATCTAACCAGAGGTCACATTTAAATATATGATGGGTGTGATAAAAGTGGCAATGGAAGGTGAATGGAAATACACTGTATGCAAAATGCTCAACCACTTATAAAGATATGTAGGAGCAAAGGAGTATGTGAAACAATGCAATTAGTGATTAAGTGCAACTCAAAGATCTTTATCAGGACCAATAATTTTCATTTATTTTAACATCAGAGGGTATTTTTGCTATTCCTGGAAAATGCCTAAGGCAAGCTGACGAAAGTAGCAAGCACCGCAGATCCGTGTAACAGATCAAAGTATGCCAAGAACAGTGAATTTTGTCAATTAATACTTGCATTACTAAATGTTCCAGATAATATAGTTGCAAGTAATTATATATAAGCACCAAATTAGATGCAATGAAGTAAAGACCTAGCCATTGTAGGGGAGATTTATATCAGTGGAGGGCTGGTAGTGTTACCATTGTTTTTTTCTGCAAATGTTTTGCTGGAAGGAAGGAGATTTTCAGTTCCACTGGAAAACTGTAGGCAGATCCTTCCTCACAGAGGCAGAGAATCTCCCACAGTCGAAGCATGTTAATTTTCAGACAGCATCACCCACATTTGTGGGTCACAGTGAATTCCCTCTTCTCGCTCCCAGAAGCACACAACCATCTGAAAATGGACTGTAGCCACTTTGTATTGTCATAACTCACTCTCCTGGGAAGAAGTTTTACCACCAGAGACCTTATGATGGTGGAAACCACTACAGAAATTGGTCTGATGTTTCTCCAAAGATTTTAAGTGGTTCCAATAAAGTGGATAAAAGATTGAACAGCAAGGGGGAAGAAGGGAAACTAAAAAAAAAAATCATTATGGACCTGTGGCGGGTCCAGTCCCGCCGCGCCCCACTGGGGCAGGGGTGGGTTGTGGCGGTGGACCTCAGCCACTCTATAACCCCCGATTATGGGGCAGTGTGGCCCAATGGCCAGAGTCAGCAAAGCTACCCTCAGTCTCGGGGCAGCGTGGCCCAATGGCAAGAGTCAATAAAGTCCCTCTCTGTCTCGGGGTAGTGCGGCCCAATGGCCGGAGTCAATAAAGTTCCCCCCTGTCTCGGGATAGCGCGGTCCAATGGCCAGAGTCAACAAAGCTCCCCTCTGTCTCGGGGCAGCATGGCCCAATGGCTGGAGTCAACAAAGCTCCCCTCTGTCTCGGGGCAGCGTGGCCCAATGGCCAGAGTCAATAAAGTCCCCCCTGTCCCAGGGTGATGCAGCCCAGTGGTTGCAGGGGTAAGGGGACCCGGGCCCCCCCACTCCACTGGGTCCCGAGCCAGGGCTCACCTGTTGGTGGGGCTTCTCTGCCCCTAGCTCGGCGGGGATCCACCCGCAACACGCCGAGCATGTGTGTCCCTTTAAAAGTTCCCTGGGTCACTTCCTACTCGTACTGCTGGGCTTTCGGTGTCCAGGAGTCTCCTCCAGCGTTCCCCCTCTGGGCCGATGTCCAGCTGGGCCTCCAGCGGTGTCTCTGCTGGACTGGCCTCTGGAACCCAGGATCCTTGCTGTACCTCCACAGGAGCTGGTAGTACGCATCCTTCCTCTCCGGTGGTCAGCCCCAACTGAGCAGCTCTGCAAGCTTTTATACTGCTCCTCCAGTTGGCGCATGCCCAGCAGGGCTTCCGGGGCGTGGCTTCCTCAGCCCAGAGGGAAGGGTTAACTCCTGCAGCGCCAGTGTGGGGCCGCTCAGCCCCGTCACAGGACCCTACAAAAAGCCATTCCAGCAACAAATGATGAGAAATTCTCCTTTAACCATGGAGCTACAAACTCTGTACAATGAAGCGTTACATCCTCAGGTGATCCTTTGGAACTTCTGGTGTCCATTTCTAAACAAGAGGTGGAGGAATTTGGAGAAATCTTAAATACTAGTCCAGGGGTACGCAACCTATGGCACATGTACCAAAGGCAGCACACAAGCTGATTTTCAGTGGCACTCACACTTCCTGAGTCCTGGCCACCAGTCTGGGGAGCTCTGAATTTTAATTTTATTTTAAATGAAGCTTCTTAAACATTTTAAAAATCTTATTTACTTTACATACAACAATAGTTTAGTTATATATTATAGAAAGAGTTCTTTAAGAGAAAGAGAAAGACTTCTAAAAAGGTTAACATGTATTACTGGCACATAAAACCTTAAATTAGAATAAATAAATGAAGACTCGACACTCCACTTCTGAAAGGTTGCCATCCCCTGTACTAGTCTAACAACCAGAAGCAGGGCCATATTGTCCTCAAGATGGAAGTTGTACTGCAAAGCAGATTGCTTTATTACTTGTAATAATGGTCCTGTGGGACTAAATTTAGTTATGCCTTCAACAATTAAATCCACACAACTCCAGTGTCTTCAGATTATGTCCCCAGTCACCTATTTAACATGAGTGTCTTCAGCTAGCTTTGGAATTTAATAAACAATACTGCATCTGATGCAAAAGGAAGAACAGAATTCAGTTCTGTCACTCTTAGGTGATTCTGCAGGTATAAGAGGAGTAAAAATCCAGTTCTTAAACTTAAGTCCATGGTGAAGTGTCTAAATAAACTATTGAGAAAGAAGTTGCTATTTTTAAACACAGTCACCTTATTACAGTGCCTGAAGGTGTGCTAGGGTGACCAGACAGCAAATGTGAAAAATTGGGATGGGGAGTGGCGGGTGTGGGTGGGGGGTAATAGGAGTCTATATAAGAAAAAGATCCAAAAATTAGGACTGTCCCTATAAAATCAGGACATCTGGTGACCCTAAGATGGGCTAGCTGGTTTACAGAAACATAGAAAGACAAGAGCCATACATCATAGTTAAGGCTGTGAGTCTTTCATGAAGGTCGAGGAAGTCACGGATTCCGTGACATTCCGTGGCTTCTGCAGCAGCAGGTGCGGCTGATTTCAGGACTGCCTGGGCAGTTGGCCCCAGGGTCAGCTGTTCGGGTGCCCCATGGCCAGCTGCAGCAGCTACTGCTGGAGCAATCCAGGGCCAGCTGCTCTGGCGATCTGTGGGGCCAGCCGCATGAGCAGTTGCCTTGGAGGCCCCGGGGGCGACTGGAGCAACGGCCCCAGGGGCACCCAGAAGCCATCCAGAGAGTGGACCCAGGTAGCAGCGGTTGGGGGAGAAGTTACCCCCCAGCACTGGAGTAGCCTCCCCACCCCCACCCATCAGAGGCCTCCCCAGAGGAGCTCGTTCCCAAAAGTAGAGATTTAGTCATGGATATTTTTGATAAAACTCATGGACAGGTCACGGGCCATGAATTTTACTTATTGCCCGTGACTTATTCCATGACTTTTACCAAAAATACCTGTGACTAACTCTTAGTCTTAATCATAGTGACTGGATAGAAAGCAAGTAGGGATTATATGTTTTGATTGAATTAATTATATTTTACACATTTTTTTAAAAAAATTAACTGACTCCATATCCTTTAACTGTATATATAGCTATTGATCAATCTAACCGTGTGTTTAGATCAAAGTTACTCTCATACTCCCTTCCCCTACTCCTTCCAATTCTTCATTACACCACTTGTTGTGCTACCTTAAATTAGATTGTAAATTCTTCAGGAAAAAGAGTGTCTCTTACTAACATACCTGCAGAGCACCTAGCACACTAGGACCCTTATACTGACTGGCATTACTCTAACACATATAATAAGTAATACAAACATCTTGCAATCTAATTTGAAACATGATGAAATGTGAGAGTGACCAACAATGAGGGGGAGGAAGGACAACAGCATAATAGGAAATATGAAGTGTGTTTTTTCTTCTAAATTGTGATTCCATGAGCTGTCAGGAAACAACAGCATTTGGGTATTTCCGATTGCATCATGAGGACGCTCAATTATATAAAAAACAAGCAAGGAGAGTCCACTTTGATCCCATTTGCCTCAATTAATTTCTAAATGTTCATAGGCGAAAAGATTTTTCAATGTTTACCAAAGGTTTGAATTTCACATTTAAAATACTATCTAGTAAAACAGGAAGAAAAACAAAAGAGGATTACCTTTCTAGGCCCTCTTTTAAACCTACTATATGAAGGATGGAAGCCTTGAATTTAATTTCCAGTGTTTACAATCTCTGATGCATAGCAAGAATATTTTGATTTGCTGTATTGAATAAGGTCCTAGAGCTCTGTAGATCAATTGTAATATGTATCATCCTATTCTCTAAAGGGACTTGTTCCCTGTAAATCTGATTCTTTCAATTTGTTCTACTGATTCTTGTACCTTTTCAATTTGTGGTAAAATGGCATCAAGTATTTGACTTATAATTTAGTGCAGGTTAACCATTATATTTAAAATAACTCCCTTCCCATAAGTAGTAAGTAAATTAAGTCTCATAGAAAGCCTAGATTTGTGTGCAAGTAAGGAAAAGATCTTGGAAGAAAATCTGCTTCTCCAGAACTCTCCATAAACTCTGCATATTGGAGTAAAAAATTGGTCTAAGAAATTTCTTTAAAATGGCACCTTAGCAACTTCAAGCCCTTTCAAATATTTCAGCGTTTTCAGAGCAAAACTAGAACTTCCCCATCAGGAAAGCTCATATTTAGAAATACAAGAACATTTTTTACTGAATTATTTTATTTGTAAAGTGGCATGTACTCCACTACTGAGGCACATGGGGCTTAGTACAAACAGCTAAACTGTAAAACCACAAACAGACTACATAAAAACAAATAAAGATCCTTAACAAGGGAGGTAACAAATTAGCTTCACTAAAAACATAAGTAATTGAATCTTTCTGCATGTTATGCACCACTTTTCCAGACCTCGCCCCCCCCCCCCCGCCCCACACACACACATCACCATCTATCATTTTGTTCTTGCCAGTTTCTGTGGTTTGGTAGACAAAGGTGATACATACATTTTTCAGATGACTTGAATTTTTTCCCCCAGGGTTTCAGTATGAAAGTTTACAGCTAATTGAACATGGAAGTATAGACAGGTCAATACTACAATTTGAACAATGTGGGCCTCATTCTCCTGTCTTCTCATTCTCGTCTTGCACTTCGTGCGGTTATTTACATCTATCAAGGGTGTGTGTGTAAAGCTCTACCAAATCAGTATGAAACCCACTTTTTACTCAGTTTACTCAGGTACCTCTGATAAAACAAGGAGTAAAGCAGTGGAGAATCTGATTCTGTATCTTTCTAGGAGATAGAAGGATTTTGGGGGGCAAGTTTTGGGCCCCACACTGCAAGAAGGATGTGGAAAAATTGGAAAGAACCCAGTGGAGGACAACAAAAATGATTAGCGGGCTGGAGCACATTACTTATGAGGAGCGGCTGAGGGAACTGGGATTGTTTAGTCTACAGAACAGAAGAATGAGGGGGGATTTGATATTGCTTTCAACTACCTGAAAGGGGGTTCCAAAGAGGATGGATCTAGACTGTTCTCAGTGGTACCAGATGACAGAACAAGGAGTAATGGTCTCAAGTTGCAGTGGGGGAGGTTTTTCGCTACGACAGTGGTGAAGCACTCAAATGGGTTATCTGGGGAGGTGACGGAATCACCTTCCTTAGAGGTTTTTAAGATCAGGCTTGACAAAGTCCTGGCTGGGATGATTTAGTAGGGGATTCGTCCTGCTGAGCAGGCGGTGGAACTAGATGACCTCCTGAGGTCCTTTCCAACCCTGATATTCTATGATTTTATGATTTTTTCCCATGTTGTCCCCTCACACTTGGGAGGAGCTCACAATAAACACCCACCGAACTATCTAATTATCCTCTTTCGAAGACCACTTTAAACTCCTTTTGCCATGATGTCTACAAATACTTGACCACAGTTAGATTGCTGGTGTGCTGAAATCATTAACTGTTATGTTGACCAACATTAGCTCACTGTTTCCTTACACTCCCCCATCTGTCTCTCTGTCTGTATCCTTTCTGTTGTCTGTCTTATACCATGGCCTGGGCTACGCTGGGGGTGGTGGTGGTTTCAAACTAAGATACGCAACTTCCGCTACTCTATTCGCGTAGGTGAAGTTGAAGTATCTTAGTTCGACTTACCTGGCCGTCCTCACGGTGGCGAGTTGACCGTGGCGGCTCCCCCATTGACTCTGCTTACTCCTCTTGTGGAGCTGGAGTTCCAGAGTCGACGGGGAGTGCGTTCGGGGATTGATTTATTGCATCTAGATGAGACGTGATAAATCGATACTCAATACATCAAACACTACCTGCCGATCTGGCGGGTAGTATAGACGTATCCTTTGTAAGCTCTTTGGGGCAGGGACTTTTTGTTCTGTGTTTTTACAGTGCCTAGGAGAATGCGGTGCTAGTCCATGATTCAGATTCTCCGGTGCTACAATAATACAAATAATGATAATAATACTTCCCTACAGTAATTACTAATTAAAAGTATTTTGTACTCATTTGAATGTTTAGTAGTTTATAAAGTGACTTGCAATTTAGTACAAGATTTTAAAGTAACATGTTGTCACTTCTTTGCTTCTATATGGCATTGTGACAGGGTGTACAACCATGCACAGATAAGGCAAAAGTTAAAGAGCTGCTTTGGGCTCAACAGGCCACACTCCCTCACCCCTGCTGGACATCTCCCAGTGGAGGAATCATGTAAAAGAGAGTTGTGATGTTGCACCCCATAATGCTTTATGGAAATATGCTTATGAATGTAAATATGACATAATTGGAATATGTTTTATGTTACATGTAACATATCTCTGCAAAGGTTATAATCTACTGAATATATTCATCCTATTTGTATGCATGTATCATTCTTGTATTAGAAGTTATGAATATTGGCTGTGTACTTGTTTGAGTTTAAGTACCCTTAGCAAAGCATTTGGTCAGCTTCTTGAGAAAGGAATGTGCAAATTAAGTGCCCAATCAAGAAACACTTTACTGACAATGGATCTTGGAAGACTCCAATCCACATAAGAAGTCTTCCTGGAGACATTCAAGATAGCATGTGGGCAATGGCTGCTGCCTGTTAAAACTGAGTCATGCATGAACATGTGACTCCTCCATCTGACTCCAAAACTCTATCTTGGAGCTGGATTTTGCATAAGAGAGAGAAGGGGGTCTCCACCCACAAGAGAAAGTCTATTTAAGCCCTCAGGAGACTCTCTCCATTTGTCTTCAGCTGTGTCAAGAGATAGCCTCTCCACCCCCAAAGGATACCTGAAAGAAAACTGGAACAAAGGACAGTAACCACGGAGGTGTGAGTGATTGCTGGACCCACACTAGAAGGAGACCAGTCTGTAAAAGAAGCTTATTGGAACATCTCTGAGAGTGAGATTTCATCTGTAATCACTTTCTTACTGTATTAGGTTTAGACATGTGTGTTTTATTTTGTTTGGTAATTTACTTTGTTCTGTCTGTTATTACTTGGAACCACTTAAATCCTACTTTTTGTATTTAATAACATAACTTTTTACTCATTAATTAACCCAGAGTATGTAATAATACTGGGAGAGGGGGAACAAGTGTGCATATCTCTCTAGCAGTGTTATACAGGATGAACAATTTATGACTTTATATTGTATAACCTTTATACAGGGTAAAATGGATTTATTTGAGGTTTGGACTCCTTTGGGAGCTGGGCACCTAAGTGTCAGAGACAGGAACACCTCGTAAGCTGTTTTCAGGTAAGTCTGCAGCAGTTGGGGGATGTGGTTCAGACCTGGTTCTGGGTTTGTAACAGGCTAGTGTGTCTGGCTCAAACTAGCAAGGTTCTGGAGTCCCAATCTGGCAGCGAAAACAGGTTAGAAGTAGTATCAGCACATCAGCTGGCAGTTCCCAAGGGGTTTTCTGTGATCCAACCCATCAAAGGAGTGACTCAGCTCCATCTGGGCTGACTGATGATGAGGGCAGTCACATGCAGCAGCCTCCTGCAGAGAAAGCCATTGGGACTCCAAACACTTGGAACCAGATCTCTTAGCCAACCCCCTGGGAACTCTCCAACCAAGGGTGATGGCTTGCTACTACCAGTGAAATAGGCTCCAGAGACAGACCAGAGGACAATCCCCAGGCCAGACTGCAGCAATGACAGTGGGACCGGAACAAGAGTTGAAAGTGACCCAAGGAGCATGCACGAGGGCACCAGACTGTCTGTCACAGATGGGGATTTTGTTTTAAAGGGATCTGGGTCAGAAGTTGCTGGAGCAGGGTGGGCCAGGGTTCCCAACCTGACTCTGACCCCTGAGCTATACGTGCTAGGCTAGGCGACTTTAGTTCTTGCCACGTTGGGCGATGCTTTCTGTACTGTTCCACTAGGCAAAGTGGCCTGGAACTCTTACCATTGGTTGATTGTAGGATGTAATATGTAGAATGTATATTTTAGATGTTGGGACATGTAAAAAGATGCCTGTTTGTCTGACAAGGAAAGAGAACAGCCAGATAACAAGCTGAGCCAGCAATCCAATCAGGTTATCAACTGAGTTAGCAATCCAATCAGGTAAACAACTGAGTTAGCAAACTAAACTTAGTGCTAAGCAGAAAAAGTGTTTATACAATATAGAGTGAATGATGTTGTAACAGCATATTTAATGCAAGCACCTGAACATGGCGTGTGCTTGCATTTAACCCTATGCTGTGCCCCAGGTGCACTGAAGCAGCAAATAAACAATACACTTTTTCAGCTCAAGGGTCTGTCTGTGAGCTTGTGCATTCTGGGTGGCAGGAAAGAACTGCTCAATAGCAACACACACTTCCTAAACCGTGGAGTTTTCGCAAGTAGGAAACATGCCCCTGAACTACAGCCACCAGGTGTGATGGATCTGAGACTACCATCCTTAGGCAGTATTGCCGGCTGTGGCCAGAACACATGTACGCGCCCCTGACTGGCATTAACAGTTGCCCAGCTCATCCTTCACTTGCAAGCTGTGGTGGAGCAACAGAAAGTGATTTAGTTAATCACTTCATTTTAAATGCTTTTTTATCCTTCCTAAGTCTCCTTTAATAAGTTTATTTTTGTTACAAGAGAAAGACAAGTTCAACAGGACTTTGCTGAATGGTTCATTTGGAGCTTGTCACATATTTCCTTTTTCAGCAGGTGGCTTAAACTGTTTTAATTAGCTGGAAGGCCCAGCTATGTTCTGGGGGAAGAATGTTCTCACAATTACAGTAATTGCTCAGTTACTTGTACTCAGAAGACAAAAGAGAGTGAGAGAAATTTGAATCTGCTGATGCACTGTTCTGTTCTATTTCGATTCCCATATGGCGCTCATCCCCATAGTATGCAAGCATCTCTGTTGGCTGCATTGTCTGTCTTTACCCTCATAAAGAGGACATGGGGTAGAGGCAGACTGATGGCATGTGTACCACCACATACATCATAATAAAGTAAGTATGACACTCTTTGTTTATTGGGAACAGCATTTCTAGTGACATAATGATGGTGGGTTTTTTGTTTGTCTTTCATCTGGATGACAAAAGTGGAGCTGCTATATAATAATTTTATAAACACAGTATGTGACCAGGTCAGTGAGGGGAAGTTAGTCTATATTGAGTTATAAGTCTTTCCTGTTTTAATGTATTGATCTTAGTTATAATGGAGAACACTAGGGCTGTGGGAAATGAAACAATGACTTCACAAATAAGAACACTGAAATTTCCGTTAAAAGGTCAAGCTGTTAGCTACTGGTATCATAGAATCATAGAATATCAGGGTTGGAAGAGACCTCAGGAGGTCATCTAGTCCAATACCCTGCTCAAAGCAGGACCAATCCCCAACTAAATCATCCCAGCCCAGGATTTGTCAAGCTGGGCCTTAAAGACCTCTAAGGATGCAGATTCCACCACCTCCCTAGGTAACTCATTTCCAGTGCTTCACACCCTCCTAGTGAAATAGTGTTTCCTAATATCCAACGTAGGCCTCCCCCCACTGCAACTTGAGACCATTACTCCTTGTTTAGTCATCTGCACCACTGAGAACAGCCTAGCTCCATCCCCTTTGGAACTTCCCTTCAGGTAATTGAAGGCTGCTATGAAATCCCCGCCTTGTTCTTTTCTTCTGCAGACTAAATAACCCCAGTTATATCCTGTCTCCAACCAGTTAAAAACCTTGTTTGGCTAGGCTGGTAAGCTGAAAATCAAAAGACTAAAGTTAAAAAGCCTTTCTGAGGAGGAGATGGGGGAACATTTTCCAGAAGTCACTATGGAGACACACACACTGTGGGAGTGAAGTGTAAAGGAACTGGGCATTCCCAGATCCAGGGAATGGCAAACGTTAGGGGAAAACTAAATATGCATATAATGTGTTTAATTGCTTGCAAGATGTTTTCTCTTAAATGCTTTTTATTCCAAATAAAGGATATTTTACTTTAAGGAAGCCCTTGGGTCACTGCATACCTCTGTCATTGTCCTGGAGGAAACAGAACTGCTAGGTCCGAGTTTACATTACACTTGCTGAGGTAATCACAGTTGATATAAAGGGACTGTAGCTCAGGGCTTGGTCTGAGAGTGGGAAAATCATGTGATTCCATCACAAAAGGCTTGATGAGAGGCCTGAGAGCCTGGGAACTAGAAGGCATGCACTCAGGGAGTATCTCTACACTGAATGTAAGCCCAGGCTCAGATGCAGGCTTGAGCCCAAACCCCAATTCTATCTACACACAAATCCGCATTGTGGTTGTGGGAGCATAGCCAGATTTTGGTTAATCTCTGGTGCTAGGCCAGCAAGAGTGGATTTTAGTAAGCACACCAGGAATGGCCACATACCAGCAAATAGCAAAGAAGCTGGCTCTGCTGGAAATTTACCAGAACAGTGGCCAGGCAGGGAGTGGTTTAAGTGGCTCAAGACCAAGTACCAGAAAACCAGCACCAGACTTGCACCTTGGGAACTCACCAACATCATGACCATTTTATGATGAGTTTGACTAGGTGCTGGGTACTGTGCTGAGCACACAGCTAACAGTGGTGTACGTTGAGCCGGTCTGCTGGGATGGTGACTTACTCTCCCCAGAATCCAGCATGGGAACTGGTGGGAGCCAGCAGCAGGTGCCGAATGAAGCCAGTGAAACGATTCTGCTGCAGAGGAGGCTTGCCACAGGAGCAGCTGCAGGACACTGTGGGGCCACACTCATAGGAGTTTTTTGGTGTCCCTGAGAAGAATGGCCTGCTGCAGTACTGGCAGAAGAACATAAGAAGGGCTATACTGGGTCAGATCAAAGGTCCATCTAGCCCAGTATCCTGTCTTCCAGCAGTGACCAATGCCAGGTGCCCCAGATGAAATGAACAGAACAGGTAATCATCAAGTGATCCATCCTCTGTTGCCCATTCCCAGCTTCTGGCAAACAGAGGCTAACAACAGAAGTGGCAGAAGCCACCCTGAAGCCTGGTAAGTTTCTGGCTCCACATCATCATTTATTAATATAGAAATGGGAGAGACTTCCGTTCCGTGAGCCAGTGCAAAAGTTACTACAAGTCCCAGGTAGCAGCATATATCCATTAATAGCAGATTGTAAAGAAAGCTTTGAAAAGTGAATTTTCACTGGAAAGGTGCACATTTTGCTAGCCCATTCCTGTTAAAAATAATAACGCTACTCTGTAACCACTCAACTGTGTAACAAGCTGCCTGAAAACAGTGAATTGAGGTTGGGGGAGGGGAAGTGTGTGGAAATAGGTCCCATTTACAAACCCAGTCGATTTCAGTTACATGTAGTCCATGCAATCCATAGGTGGCAAAATCACTTGTCCGAAATATGACTGGGGTTGAATTTTGTCCAGAAATGTGCTAGGGAGTGGTGATGGAAAGGGGGACTGGAGTTCTATGTGTTTGCATGCAGTCATAACTGGCACACAACCATGTGGACACTACCATAGCATTATGCTGATCCCTAATGAATTCTGACCCAATCCTAGATGCTGATAGCTGCAAACTTTTCCCATAGCAGGAACTTCAAATAGTTAGTCACATTTTGGGGAAGGGTGTATATTCCAAGGCCACCTCGCTGGCTGACCAGGCCATTCCACTCGTAAATGTGCTGTTCAATCACTATAAGTTTGAATACTCCAGTGGCATATAATGGCTTCTCATCTTGGCATCTTGGAGTTACACTTCTCTTTGCCAATCAGGCACCACACATACCTTTGTGGCCTCCAAAATGTGGAATGCCTGAAATGACAGAGAAACCTTTTGTAGCGCAGCCACTGATCACACCCAAAAGCCCGAGTTGTTCTACCAACCCCTTCCCCTGTGGATGCCTCCATCCCCCTGCCCCGGTGCCAAGACCATGACAAATATGGAAGGAGAGTGAGGGGGTCAGGGGACATGAAACAGTAGGAGGTTTCTGTCTTGTACCTGGTTTCACTGTTTGCACTTGTTCATGCACTTTGTTGGTAGTTATTGGTATTTTGGCGTGATAATGGCTGCTGATCTGCCTCGCCATGGGTGAATGTAGTACGTTTCTAATAAATGCTGTGATGGGGCAAGGCCAGATGCTATAGGAAAATAGTGAAAAACAGGTATGTTAGCCCCAGGCTAAACAAATCCCTGTTACTATGGTAACCAAATGCTCCAGGTTAATCAAGACACCTGGGGCCAATTAAGATCCTTCTAGAAAGCAGTGGAAACAGCTAGGTTGATTGGGACACCTGAAGCCAATCAAAGGGTGGCTAGAACTAGTTAAACGCCTACCAGTTAGTTGGTTACATGCATGTCAGGAGCTGTAGAAGGAAGTCATGCTGCTGGAGAAACTGGGCAGTACAAACTCTATCAGACACAAGGAAGGAGGCCCTGAGGTAAGGGTGAAGTAGATGTTGAAGAAGAGGAGGGCTGCGGTGGGGAAATGGCCCAGGGAATTATACTTGTCCTGTTTCAAAAAGTCAGCTACCAATAGCTGCTACTGTTAGGATCCCTGGTTTGGAGCCTGGAGTAGAGGGTGGGCCCTGGCTTCCCCCCATCTCCTGCCCTCTCTATGATTAATCACAGAGACTGTGAGACAACAGAGACAGTGCGAGGAAAGGTTGCTTCTTCCCACATCCCTTGCTGGCTGCTGATGAAAATGGCTCAGTAGGCTGTGACGCTTGCCTCCAGAGAGAGAAGGGCTACATGGAGGGTCACAGTGAGCTTTGTCAAAACTGGTCTCAGGGTGGCATCAACCTTTCACAGTGTGGTGGAAGAAAGAGGTTAAGAAAAAAAAAGAGAGTGCAGTGGGGTTTTGGGGTTTTGTTTTGTACCGCAATGGAGGAGGTGGTACAAGCCATGGCAGCCCAGCAGGAGACCAGCTGGGTTCAGGCGATAGCATAACAGGAGTCTGTGTGGCTACAGCAGGAAATCAACCAATTATTAGTGGACCAGGTGACCCAAGATCATGCCTTCTTGCAAGAAGTAGTGGACCAGCTGAAGATGCTCACCACCCAGGCCCAGAGGTCCGACAGGATGTGAATCCTGAGGGCCACTAGTTGTCTGGAAAAGATGACAACAAAAGATGACGCAGAGGCATATCTCCTCTCATTCGAAAGGACTGCTCACGATGAGGCGTGGCCCCAGGATCAGTAGGCCAGCATTCTCGCTCCTTTTTTGTGTGGACAGGCCCATCTACTTTGCTCTGCCTGCCAAGGACGCTGGTGACAATCCCTGGCTGAAGACAGAGATCCTAGCACAATCAGGGGTGATGGCAGCAGTACAGGCCCAGAGGTTCTATGAGTGAAAATACCAAAAGAACAAACATTTGAGGTCCCAGCTGTTTAACGTCATACACCTCACGTGGAAACAGTTACATCCTGAGGCGTGCAGCCTGGAGGAGATTTTGGAGACTTCAGTCATGGACCTTTGCATGCGGGGACTGCTGCCAGATCTCCGCAAGTGGGTAGGCCATGATCGCGTTGGTAGAAAGATGGATGACAGCCAGGGAAATGACCTGACTACCCAAGGAACGCAACTTACTAGGCAAGCACCCGACCTCAGCCCTCCTGGAGATAGAGGTGACAGTGGGGTAACAGTGGGCGTAATTCCTATGCTCCCATATCCTGTAGTCATTGAGAGTGACTATTCTGGGATAATTTACTTCCCCTGGAGAGGCCAGAGGGAGGAGGGAACCCTGAGGGCAGCGACTCATTGCTGGGGGAATGGTAACCCCCAATGTTTTCTGAGATTTCTCAGGATCTGTTCCTAGCTCCCAGAAAAACCCGGAAGACCAAAAAAGAGATGAAGGCCACAAAGGCTTTGGGAACCCGGATCCTGACCCAGGGCCAGAAGACTGTAATAGTAGGCAGATGGATATGGGCAGCAGACAGAGAAACTTCTACTGCGGAAAGTGAGCCAGAGGCCAGTCCCAGCCTTGATAGCGGTGACCTGCTAGCTGCTGGAAGAAGCAGAAGCCAGCCCCTGGCAGTTCGGGCAGGTTAGTCCCGGAAGAGAGACTTTTGGGTGGGACCAGGCGGAGGATCCTAGATATGATAACGCCAGGAGAGAGGTGGATACTCATGGATGGGAAGGTCTGGGGACCAGGACCTTATTTTACAGAGAAGAAAGATCTCCCGTACTGGATTGTGCAAATGCAGGAGCAAGAGATATAGCAACTTCTGGTGCCATGAAAGCATCAAAAAGCCATATTGAGCCTCGCCTACAATCACCTTTTTTGGAGAACACCTACGGGTAGAGAAAACTCAGGCATGGATCCTGTGGAGGTTCTTCTGGCCAGGAGTACACAAAGATGTCTGGCGATACTGCATCTCCTGCCAGATTGTCAGCTGCATAGTCCTCGCCCACACTTGAGGGCCCCTTTGATACCTCTTCCATTAATAAAGGCACCTTTGAACCAATAGCCATGAATCTGGTAGGGCCCCTAGAGAAGATAGTTCAAGGCCACCAACATGTACTTGTTGTCCTGGACTATGCAATCTGGTACTCAAAAGCTGTCCCCCTATGCAACACAGCTTCCAAGACAATAGCTAAGGAGCTAGTACAGATCTTTGCCCGGGTTGGGCTACCCAAGGATATATTGATTGATCAAGGGACACCTTTCCTGTCCAAGCTGATGAAAGATCTCTGTTCATTGCTCCACGTACAGGCCCTGTGGACTTCTGTATACCACTTGCAAACTGATGGCCTTGTGGAAAGGTTCAGTAGGACCCTCAAGGCCATGATCAGGGAAGTGGTAAGCCAGGATGGAAAAGATTGGGATACCTTACTGCCTTACCTCATGTTCGCCATCTGGGAGGTCCTGAAAGCCTTCACGGACTTCTCTCCACTCTAACTATATGGGTGCCACACATGGGGCATATTAGATATAGCCAGAGAAGCCTGGGAAGAGGAGCCAAATCCCAGAAGGAAAATAGTTGAGCATGTACTGCAGAAGAGAGATCGTATAGGCTGAGTTACGTCCATTGTTCGGGTACACTGGAGAAAGCACAGGAGACGCAATGAATCCATTACAACCACTAAGCAAAGGTTCGATGGTTCCAGCTGGAAGGCCGAGTGATGGTAGTGGTGCCCACAGCAGAGAGTAAACTTCTGGCCTTGTAGCAGGGACCCTATGAAGTGGTCGAAGCCATAGGGGAGGTGAACTATCAGGTTTGGCAGCTAGGCTGCCAGAAACCAGAGCAAATTTACCACATCAATCTTCTAAAACCTTGGCACGACCAAGAAGCATGCTTAGTCACCCAGGAGGTCCTTCTCCAAGAGGATAACCTACACAAGCAAGTGAGGATATCACTTGACTTGACACCTAACCAAAAGTTCGAGGCAGCAGACATGATCAACCACAACCAAGATCTGTTGTCTACGAAAGCAGGGTGGATGACTGAGACCTATCACCATACCCAGATGATCCCCAGAGCCAAGGTAACATTGAAACCCTACTGAATTCTAGCAGCCAAAAGAGAAGAGATCAAGGCCCAAGTGAAGAAGAAGTCGTCATTGAAGAATCTCACAGTCAGTGGTCCAGTACAATCGTACTAGTGTGCAAACCTGATGGTACCACAAGATTCTGTAATGACTTTCGATATTGAATGAAGTATCCCAATTTGATCCATACCCAATATAATGGCTAATCCACCACTGGCCATGATACAGATGTGTTACCTTTTTTGATGAACTGCAAGGCTCACCTTTCTCTCAGGCACTTAAGGTGTATCTAATAAAGCACAACACATCATACACGTCAGGTTCAGACAGGAATTGAATGAGGTTGCTATTGCTATGCTGAGGGGTACTGGTGACTGCTTAGATCACAGTCCTCTGAGACTGGGTGTGCACGCACCGTTCACTTAAAATAGCTGTAAGAAACACTTAAGGGCCACACTTTAAGGCCTTATTGTCTGCTCAGAAACTAGCTTCACATGGGTGGGGGCTTTCACTGGATATTGTTCTCACTGGGGGCATATGAGTGTGTGTGTGTATAAGCTGAACACACAAAAACTGAGAACAGGTAGTATAGGGAGAGACAGAGAGGCAAAAAAGAATGAAAGCAGCAGCCTGCACGCACACTTTATGACCCGGAAAAAGCTAGAGAAAAAGAGATTTGGGGGCTGGTTATGGCTAGAAAATGCTTGGGCCTGTAAGCAATATATACATATATATATATATATATATATATATACACACACACACACATATTATATATATATAAATGGTTTTGGTTCCTCCTATACTTGGAGAAGCAAGACTTTATACGTTATTTGTAAATAAAGAAGACTGCATCAAAGAAAATATCAGATTCTATTGATATCTGGGCCCTGAACTTTGACTAGCCATTCAGGTCAAAATGAAGCAACACTATATCTCATTGAAACTACAGGTAAGAATGTGATTACTGACCCATTTGTAGGATCTATCAGCCATCAGCTCATCTGAATCTCACAATATTAATGTGGAACATTTTCACTGTGATCATTAATTTCATAGTCAGAAACTTATTTTGTTTTGCTCTAACCATTTTTACACTGATTATTCCCTGGTGCTGCCTGGTAAGTTATCAGGAGCTGATTGCCCTTTTTACAAATGTGGCATAATTCAATCCTAAACAAGCATGATTCAGGACTATTACTTTTCCATTGCATCTCTAATGCCCCTGTGCATTATCAAGCTCCTTTACACTTTTGTATCTCTAGTGACAGTGTCCACTGAAACAGGTATCTTTATCACTTTGCAGTTTCAACTTCTGACAGTAATGGTTTATAGATGTATTTGGTGCTTAAGTAACAGACAGATCTCTCATATAAAACCCATTTGAAGAGTCTGTAAAATCAGTGTTCCAAGGACTTCCTATATAAACTCTGATGCGCTCCCTTGCCCACCTGTTACCCTCCTGAGGTACGATTTTTTCTGCTATTTGTTTTAGAGTTTAAATGATCTGGGGGAAAAAAGGTCCAAGGTCTTCAACATTTTTATCAATTTATTTTCTGGCATCACTAGGTAAAAGAAAAGCTGTACAGTCCTCCTTTTGGAAAAGTATTTTCTCTGCTTACATTGTCAGCTATGGCTATGTCATTAATAATAAAATATTGTTCCAAACACTTGGCATAAACTTCTCCCTGTTTCCTTTAAGTCATTGAAAATGCTGCCTGTCTGGTGAAAGCTATTGCTTTCTAACACTTGTGTCTTAATTACTCTCCCTGTTTGTTTTCTCTGTCTCTTTCAGTGCCATATATGCCAAGGCTTACCCAACTGTGTGCCTTATCAAACATTCATGGCAGGAACACCAAATCCTGCAGATTGCAGAGGCCCTGATGGTTACAGGAGAAATGAAGATCAGAAGCTAAACTCCATTGCTGGGGCTGCATTCAGTAGGGGAGAAGCTACCAGAAGCAAGATAAAGTAACCATGGCCGGGATGTTGTCAGGAGAACAGTGGCCCATTCCATACAGTAGGAATGAAAACGTAAAGAATTCTGGGAGATGGATGGAAAGGTGTCTGAATAGGGAGGAAGGAATTCGGGGGCAGAAATAAAGGTTATAACCTAGGTACCAGATCCTTTGACCTGATATGGCTCTCTGCACCTCTCCAATAGGTGCTATAAAGCCACCTTAACCAGCTTGCCATTGCGGGGCATTGCAGTCTAATCTACAAGCAGCAGCAACTCTAAATAGCAGCTGGGCAAAATGCTGGCTCCAGGATAAAGATGTAAAGAGCTGCAAAACTCTCTTTACTTCCACCTTCCTCAGCAATGCCGGGAGCTGCTCCAGCATAAGTGAAGACTTAGTGCTAGTTCTTCAACATCATCATCAAAA
The DNA here is from genome assembly GCA_007922305.1 of Dermatemys mawii. Lineage (NCBI taxonomy): Eukaryota > Metazoa > Chordata > Testudines > Dermatemydidae > Dermatemys > Dermatemys mawii. The sequence goes on from ML677349.1 coordinate 68,651,899, forward strand.
GGCGCTAACAAATCTCTTCCTGTTGCACCAAAATCATCAAGTGATAGTTATTTGATTTCAAGTCATGTGCTAATGCAGCAGTGACAAAACTGCATGTCTCTATGGAAGAATTAGGTCAAACTGACAATGTCTTATCTGCAGTTACTGAAGGAGTAATACTCTCCATAGATACACGTTCAGCTAAGCCAAGCAGTTTCCAAGCAAATGTTGAAGCAAATACAGATAAATTATAGAATTTGTATCCTCTAAGACAAATGCCTATTTTTACATGACAAAGAATAAAGTATAAAATCTCTCTCACAAAACTGTAAACACAGAACACTGGTTTAATAACCCCAAACTGGTTGAATTATTTTCCTGAACTTGCATGTGCCCACTGTAAACCTTGTTGACGGTTTGCTGATTGAAATCATTCATCCTCTCATGATGTATGAGATGTGGAAGTATGTAATTTGAAGGGATTATCCTGAACTATCATAGACCATGAAGCATCACTTGCTCATTTTAAAGCATATGGGACTTGATTAGTAGAGGCGGAATAAGACTGTGAAAGAACACTGGGAATCACAAACAGAGAAGCAAGTCAATACACAGAAACTGATACTTAGCATATTGCTGGCTTTACCTTGGCTACATGCAATTTGGTTTTCAGAGATGACATAATGAAATAGGCAAATAAGTAGGATTTCATTTTAAATTAATAATATAATTATCATTAACTATAATCCTAGATTGAGGCAGCTAATTGACAAGCTAGCAGCAGTGCAAAATGTCATACATAATGGGCTCTGCTACTACTTAAAAAAGAACAGCATGAGATTGTAAATTAAAATAAAAAATGCAAACAGAATTCTATATTATCATGATAGAGATTAAATTAAACCAAGCATTACAGTATGCAACTGCACTGATGGGGCCATGAAAGACCTATAGAAATGAAATGAAATACAGGACCAAGAGCTCTACTGTGCAACTAGTTAATGAGAGAGGCTTGAGGTTGTCAAAATTTCAAGCCGGGTTTATACTGATGCAACAGCTATCTAAAAGGACGTCTCTATAAATCTCTTAGTGGCTCCATGCAGCCTGCACTTGTCTTTGTACTCCTCGGCTTTGCCCCCTCTTCCTTTAGCTCCTGCCCCATTCTGCTCTTCTCTCTCAAACCCTACTTTTTGCTGTTTTTTTCTGCAGTAACATCGTAACTTTATTCCCCTTTCTCATCAGCCGTTTTCATTAATTCTGCCTCTTCTTATCCTTCCTCTTCTTTTTATCTACTTTCACTAATCTTCCCCTAATCGTCATATCTCCCACTTTTTCCTATTAGCAAGTGAAGGCAGTTGTGCTACTGACCTCAACTGCATGCCTATGCTCTCCTCCTCCACTTTCGTTCTCGATACCCTGACAACTTTCCACCGAGAAGGTCAAGAGCTGCGCATGTTCTGAAAACTGCAACAGAAGATTTTATCATTCACTGAAACCAGTCTAAATAAGTTAAGGAGACTCACTTGTTTTGCACTGAGTAGGGACGCTGGCCTAAAATTTGAAGACGAGATTGCAGTTTTAAATGACACTTTAACCGACTGCGTGAAGATGCGAGATTAACAGATCTTGAATAATTCCAAGATGCAATTTTCAAGAAAAATTCATGTCATAACAAACCAGTTTAAAAAGAGCCATTCTTAGTTTCAACTTTCAGTTCCCAGCACTTCTGGTATCAGTCACTGATAATGTTTACAAGGTGGCAAATTGATTTCTACTTAATATATCCTTATTTCTGGAATCACAAGTATCCAAAGTGCACAGAAACAGGACATAGATAAGAAAGATAAGAGATAGAGTATTAGCCCTTGGTCCGAGCCTGTCTTGGCTCTGCCTCTGGGTATCTAGTGGTCACACTAGGAGCCCGCCATGGCATCTCCCTTCTGTACTGCTACTTGGTTCTCTATGTCCTGTGTGCAGCTTCAGATCCTGTGACTGAGTACACGACAGAATAGTTAGTTAAAGCTTCTCCCATAACCTTGTCCCCTGCTCTTGTTCAGCTGCTGTTGGCTCAGCTCCCCAGTCCACGGGTCCTGGCACCTCTTTTCCTCTGCAGTGTGTGAGAGAGAGATGTGCATTTCCCCTTTAAATACGCTGACCCTCTCTTCAGTACACTGCCTTGTTAAGTAGATCAGCAAGCAGAAACCGCAGCTGCTGTCAGGAAGCTCCCTCCATCCTGAGCACTGTGGTGTGTCCCCCCTGCTCTATGGAAGATGGGGTAAACGGAGTGCAAGAGCAAGGGGGAGGGGAACAATCTGACAGCCCCCCCTCTTCCTCCTCCCCCTCCAGCACAGCAAGCAGGAGGCTCAGGGAGCAGCTCCAAGGTAGAGGGCAGGGCAGCACATGGCAGTGGGGGAAGGGACAGCTGAACTGCGGGCAACTGATAGCCTGCTGGGAGGCTACAGCACAGGGAACTTTGGGGAGTAGGGAGCTAATAAGGAGGCTGCTGATGCACCCTTGGTCTAAGCCCCACCAGCTAGCTGCAACAGCCTGCTCTTCCCGCAAGCAGTGGCCAAAGCAAGCAGCTGCCAAACGATATTATAAAGGAGCATTGCACAACTTTAAACAAGCATGTTCCCTAATTGATCAGCAACGAAACAACGAAACAATATGAACCGGGGCGACTTTAAGTGAGGAGTTACTGTATTTAAGTAAAAGATCCTTGCCCCGAAGAAATGGCATTCTAATTGGACATCACATGAAAGGAGAGGGAGGGAACACGAAAATCAAGATATTAGTTCCACAGTTTTTCCACAAATATTTTTATTCTACCTCTGATAACAGTTTATAAGCCTCCTTGACAAAGTGGATTTAAAGGAGAAGCATGAAAGAGAGGATAACTCCAGAACAAGGTTTTCAGAGGCATTTTTGACCAAACAAATTTCCTTTAATTCTAACATCACACAAAATTTGAAATGTCAGGAGCACTCAAAAGTCATGATGTATATGCGAGTGTAAACGTACTCTGTTTTTGTGCACGCCAAGTGTCTGTTTCATACAGAATTGAATGCAATGCCAGTCTAAGGTTTGGAACTCTTTTGAAAGCTTATAACACAGGTTGGGTGAGCAGGATATGGACACAGTGCAGTTTGGAGCTGAAGAAATACTCTCCAGCAATAAGCTTTTGTAAAGTGTGTTTTGATTTGATTTTAGCAAGCATGTGACTAAAATGCTCCTGCTTGAAACAGCACCATTGTCTGGGAGTGTAACAAGAGCACACCTACTATATTGCAAAGGTCAAGTTCTTCTCTTGGATGAGTACATTGGTGCTCTTGTAATTTGTATATGGACCACATGCACTTGTGTTTCCTAGATCAGAATCTGATCCTAAATTTAAAAAGCACCACAAACTTTATTCAACTGCCATTGTGACTTCTCATCCTTGACTTTTTGCTTTTCTTGGTAGCATTACTTAATAAGAAGGGTGATTGTCTCACAGGAGGGAGAGAAGATGTCTTCTCATCCCAAAGAATTAAATGATTGCACAATAGGCAGAGGGATGCAAGTGTTGCTGTCATATCTGTTGCTTATTGCTATGTTTTTGCACATCAAACTTTTAATATCATTCCCTCCCCTTTAATTAGTACATTCCTCTGAACTTTGGCAACCCTGCCTGTGACATACAACCCAGAATTTTTCCATCAGCGAAATTAAAAGTTACACTGAGGTGGAAGTTAATCAAGGAATTACCTTTCCCAGGGAAGAGAAGAGTCCTGGCTCAATAGCTTACCATTTACTTTGAGATACATGATGGAAACTCTGTGCTCTGGGTCAGTGTTTGGGCCTGTGGCCCAGATTCATCCTTCATCCACCACTGGCATTCTGTCAGATTCGTTTTAGAGTAGAACTTTTCTAATTCACTTTTCACTAATGTAGATACCTTATTTCACACTAAACAATGCCATTGTCTTCTCCTATCTCGAAGATGTAAGAAAGGGCTGTAGTCGGATCTCTATTTGCATACTTCTGCCAAACACCTCATTATTCTTACAGAACATAATACAGATAATTTACTGACCTAACAAGCAACACTGTAATATGTTATAGAATAGAAAAAAGAGTACATTTGTGATGTGGAATCCTCTGCTTTATTATTACATTTTGTTCACTAACTTGCTAAATAACAAAATCTAGTAACTCACAGTAGGTTATACAATTAGTCAAACAACTTAACAAGTTTCTATCCATCTGTAATCATGCTGACCTGTCCTACCAACCGCAGAAGGACTGACACCACACTCCAAGTCTGTCAAGCCCTTCCTGCAGGGCCCAGATTTATTAATTCAAACTGAGGCTGTCAAACAGTTAAAAAAATTAATCATGATTAATCGCAAGATTACAAAAATAATCGTGATTGATCGTAGTTTTAATTGCACTGTTAAACAATAATACAACAACATTTATTTAAATATTTTGGGTGTTTTCTACATTTTCCAATATATTAATTTAAACTACAACACAGAATATAAAATGTACAGCGCTCACTTTATATTATTATTTTTATTACAGATATTTGCACTGTAAAAGCCTGCACAGACCTGTACCTCCCACAAGCTCATACAAAATGCTACTCTATGGCATTTTGGAAACTTTTAGTCCTTAGTGTGTGGTTAGGAAAGGTCAATAACACTAATAGCTGTTTCCTGTAGGTAGATAGACAAAGCGAGAGTATGCCCACAGGAAGGCTACTAATACATGTTGCGTTCTCTTTATAGTGAGATTGAACACAACACACCATGCAATATATGAAACGGAGAAGGAAGAAAAGAAATCAAGATAATAACACATTAAGAGGTAACAGTTCTTCTTTGTATTTTAGTTACAAATTACAATATATAGTGACAATATTATTCCTGAGTAGGGTGACCAGTTGTCCTGATTTTATAGGGAGAGTCCTGATTTTTGGGTCTTTTTCTTATATAGGCTCCTATTACCCCTACCCCCTGTCCCGATTTTTCACTGTTGCTGTCTGGTCACCCTATTCCTGAGTAATGCAATGATTTTTTGAAAAGCACTGAAACTGTAGGCATGGAATGCTATAATCATCCTGTTTGTAACAACACAAAAGTGTACCTGTACAAAGCTCCTATTGAAATGTTAATCATATATACTGGAACATGAATTTAAGTTGAGAGTGAAAAGACAGAGTTATTAATGTTTATTGAACATTCTTAGTCTTTTTTAGTGTACCATATATCAAAGCTGTCAGTTCTGCAAATTTGACATGAAATTCTGTCAGTTGTACATTTTTTACTATTTTTTTTTAACGTATATTTAAAAGGAATGAAAGAAAAGTCTTTTTCTGAGCCTGGACTGTAACTTATTCAATTTCGTATTGAGAGTCTATCTGTCCATTACTTTCTGCATTTCAAGAATGCTTTAACTAGTTTTTAGTAAAAGTTTGGAGTTTATCAGAAAGAATTTTAGGGATCCGCAAATGAAAAAGTTTGAAATCACTGAGATAGGATATTGTATATGTGAGCAGGAATATGTTTAAGAACTGCTAGTTAAACTGCATTATTGAAACCAAGTTCCTGAATAATAGAAAGCTGAGCCCAATCTACTATTTTAATCTGTAAACCATTATTATATTTTACTTTAAGGCTCATATTTTTAAGAGATGGGATTTCATGCAATACATGCATGCACACAATTTATATGTGGTTATTGTACTGATGTGTGCAAAATGAATAACTGCTTGAGAACAGGAAGTTGGGCATTCATTTGTGTGCATAACTGTAATAACTATAAATACATTGCATGCATACATTTATATTTAGCATATGCATGTGGACCTATACCTTTTAGAAATTTGGTCCTAAAGTAGTTCACAGCTATTTCCCACTCCCAAAAATAGAGGGGTGTTGGTAAAATTCTGTAGATAGAAGACTGAAAGGATAAAGTGATGGGATATAGAGCCCTTGACTTCTAGCTTGCTGGCTCTAATTCAGCCTAGGAATCTAGTGAAAGCTGTTACCATTGTCTGGTGCTTAAGTGAAATTAAAATGGTGGTCCACATCATGCACACAAACATGTTTACATAGTCCACATGTTTACATAGTCCACATGTTTACATAGTTTTCATCTTCAAACTTAATTTACATAATTGAGTTTTTGTTGTTACTTTTTAAAATGATGAACAGAAACTATCTTGGCTATTCCAACTATTTACATACGTGGAGGGAAATAAGAAAATAAAAAATGGATCTAAGTTCATGGACAAAAAGTTTGTAATTATGCAGCCTGTATAAAAATAACATGTGTGATCTAATGAGTACTATATATCAGGACCGTGTATTTTTATATCCATAAGATTATATACTTATGTAGAGTACACCTTTTTCAAACACAATCCAGGAAATGTTATTTCATGAATTTGTGTCATTCTCTAATTTAGAAAAACAAGAGTAGCCATAGATAAAGCACAGATTAAATGAGATTTTAAAATGCATCTTCCATTGTTGTATTTTTAGGTAGTCTTGAAAAGAAAAGAAAACTATCAAGATGTTTAACACAAGCTCAGCACAACAGGATTTTCCCTCCAATGGAACACTGCCACAAAAGTTGGAGAGACTGCATTTGATTTTGATAGCACTATATAGTGTCAATCTGGCAGGGGGCATTGCTGGAGTCATTGCAATGGCCCACCAATTGTTTCAAAGGAATATACAATCTGTAATGACTATCATTATCATCAATCTCATGGTGGTACATTCCATTCTCTTATTCAGCCTTCCTTTCCGCCTCACCTATTACATTTCATCTGAATGGAAATTCGGGTGGTTCACCTGCAAAATGTTTAGTGCCATGATCTATGCCCACATGTACATCACCTTCATTTTCTATGTAGCTATTATTATAATACGCCTCTTGAGACTGGAATTTCGGAGGTGGTATACTAAAACCTGGATTGCTGCTGTCTGGTTTGTGGGAACTGTGGTTATCCTTCCTATTTTTTTGTCATATTATGGCACCTCTAAAAACTATAACCATTCTAAATGTTTTCAGTTCCACAGAGATATTCAGAAGCAGGGAATGATGATAGCAAACTACTGCATGATTGGTATTATGGTTGCTACCGTCTCTGCACTCTCCATAATCCAATTAACTGTAATCTTTCAGTTGGCAATGAAGTATTGGCCTGACATGAACTCACATGTGGAATTCAGGGCTCAGATGAAGAGCTTTTTTTTCATCTTGGTAATACTAGTCTGCTTTATACCTCATCATGTATTCAGAATATACTATCTCCAGAATTTTCCCCTGGAGGATGACCATAACCTATTTCTATACAATGAAATTTTCTTAGCTTTCACAGCACTGTGCTGCTTGGACATGTTATGCTTCATAGCAGGAATAGCTCATTAAAATATGAATTACTGATACAGCAAACCTTGATTTTGGCTCTTCTGGGAAATAAGAAAACTACGCAAGAGTTTACTGAGTTACAAGGACTACTGACTTTTCCCTATGAGGACAACTTTATTTGGATTTCTATAATTTTCATTTTTTTGTAGCTGACTAGGAGACAGAGTTGTTGGTTCTCATTTTCTACCCTGAGGGTTGATATGCCACGATGCATACATATTCCTCTAATCTTTGAAGTTGCCTAAGAGTATTGGCTTTGCAGCAACATCAAATTTCATCAAGAATTCTCTTCGCTCATCTCTAGTGATTGCTAAGTAGTCAGCCCTTCTCATTTACTCAGAAGAGTTCCTCAGTGAAAATAGCTCACGTTGCCCAATAAATCTGCTCTCATAATTATCTCATACTGAGGATGGTGTATAAACATAGAACAACCTCTAACTGGCCAAAGTTTAAGAAGAATTTTCCTCCTGAAGCACATTATTGCAGAATGTCCATTCTGAGGGGTTTATACCTTCCCCTGAAACACTTGATACTAGAGACCAAAACAAAAAAAATTACCTTTTTCCCTTTTGTGCTTTGCAATAGTTTTTTGAATTAACAAGAAAATGAGCTATGTCCAAAGAGTGGGAAATTGGCACCAGATGATTGGGAGCAAGGCTTAAATTAAATAGGTGGGTCCAATCTCCCTTTTCTTCTCCTCCACACATCTATAGCAGCTTTTTGTTTGTTGTGCTATCTTCCCCAACTCTGCTCGTACACTCCTCATTTAAATATGCTAATTGGTAATTTAAATACAGACAGAAAAGGTCAAGCTTTTCAGACTTTTGCTCAGTGTCACTTCTATGGCAGGACGCCATCTATTGCTGATACCACTGGCGTTCCGATCATATGGACTGGAGCTGTAATGCAGTCTCAAGTGGTCTGGTCCTTCAAACAAACAGTAACCCTGCCACAAGGGAAGTATTTTATCAGCCTCCAAAAAACAGAAGTAAATCATCTCTCTGATGACTGTGTTTGCTTAATGTTCCTAAGCTGATCTCTACTGCTGGATGCTGTATTTTTCAGGTTCCTGATGTAACTGAAAGTGATACCAGAATAATTTAAGTAAATGAAAATTGTTTCAATAAGCTCTATGTGCATGTGTGGGATGTATGTACAACCATTTGTTGCTACATAGGCTTCCTTACTCCTCTCCCTTTACATTCCTATCACTTTCCTTGGAGGCCTCTTGTGACCCCGGGGATATGACATCAGTGGTTAATAGCCTTCAGTGGTTAATAATAGCACCTGCTCCTGGGAACTTCTGTCTTGTCTTCTCCCTCACAGGGATTCTGGAAAAATTTGTATAGTGGGGGTGCCGAGAGCCATTGAATCAAACTGTGAACCCTGCATGTAATGGAAACCACTTTAAGCCAGGGGGTTCCAGCACCTATGCCCCTTCCTCTCCCTCATATATTTACAATCAGTGACATTATGACAAAGCACATAGTTGGGGTCTGCCTCTGATGCTGCCCCCTTGAGATATGGCCCTTGAGCTCATGCCCCACTCTGTCATTTTCTCCCCTGAATTCTCCAGCTCTAGAACGGATGCTCCCTAACCAGTCCTCTCCCAAGAGTGCCACAGCACATGCAGCAAGTCCCAGTCTTTTGCATTTTGGTTCTGTAGTTGGTTTGGTGGTCTTTGTTATCAGAATGCAATGGGGTCTATATCTGAAGGAGTTAATGAGTGGGTTAAGCTTCTTTTTTTCCTCTGAATAGCAGCACCTGTTCAGACACAGGAAGAGGCTCTGTCTGCTTTTGAGAATCCCAAAGGAGTGACCTTGCCCTTAACCACCACTCCTGCCAAACATCCAAAACATTCCCACCCATCCATCAGGGCCACTTACTCCCTATTTTTGGAAGTCGAATAGATATTCAGAGATCCCAGTGCTCTTTTTAAACTATCTATACCAGGGGTGGGCAAATTTTTTGGCCCGAGGGTCACATCTGGGAATATAAATTGTATGGCAGGCTATGAATACTCACAAAATTGGGGCTGGGGTGCGGGTCTGGTTGGGGGTGCAGGATCTGGGGTGGGGTCAGAAATGAGGAGTTCAAGGCGCAGCAGGGGGAATGAAGTTAAGAAATTGTCCAATGATTGTCACGGTATCAGAATCTGGCCTTGAATAATTCTGTTGATTTCAGTGGGACTACTTCAAGAGTAAATTATTATTCAATGTGAGTAAAGGGGGACAGAATCTGGCCCTAAAGAATTCCCTTACTTCCCTAGGTTGCACATCATGCAGACAGGCTGATTTGTGGGTACGTGTTAATACATTTTAAATAATATTGAAGGCCTCTCCTCCTGTCTTCATCATGGCTGACCTTTTAACAGGGCCTGTTATGGAAGCTAGAGATGCTGTGCCCAACTTGGACAGCAACAAAAGTTCAAAGGCCTTGACACCTTTATTATCAGTTAAGCACTGGTGATTTGACTACCTAAAACCATTGATTAAATGACTGCAAGTAGGCGGTGGAGTCAAGGGGTGATCACGCAAACCCTCGACCAACACTTCGAAATTGTTGTTTCCCGATGGGTGGGAAATAGCTAGTTGTGTCTTGTTTCATCTGCGGCTAGGAGGTCTAGAGTGATTCCCTGCTATATCACATTGTCTGGGCTGAGGCCAGCGATATTGTTATAAGCATAGGCTCTGATAAGGTTGATACCGTTGTCTTCTGGGAAGGGATGGGTATAAGCACAGTGTGCACAGAGTTGCTCTACAGCAGGCCTGCACAACATGCAGCCTGGGGGCCACATGCGGCCCGCATGGACTCAGTGTGCGGCCTGCACAGGGTGAGTAGGGGTGGGGCAAGCCAAGCGGTGGGGTGGGGGGAAGCAGATGGGGGCGGGGCAAGGGTGGGGCTTTTTGGCCCGCAGCTGTTTTTTTTGCAGTAATATGGCCCTCACTGCTTTCCGAGTTGTGCAGGCCTGCTCTACAGTCTTTCGTAATGTGAAGGACTTTGTTGGTTTTTTTTGGAAAAAGTCTTATCTTTATCAAAGGGGAGGTCCTCCACTTTGGTCTGCAGGTTTTTGGGGATACCAGACGCAGACAGCCAGGAGGATCTGCACATAACCACCCTAGTTGTGGTACTGCAGGCTGCTGTGTCTGCCCTGTCCAGGGATGCTTATAGGGCAATCCTGGACACCAACTGGCCCTCAACAAGCACTGACTTTAAGTCTGCTCTCCTGTCCTCTGGGATAAAATCAAAGAATTTATTGTAATTGTCGAAGTCATAGCTTGCAAGTAGGGTGTAATAGTTAGCAATTCTGAATTGCAAAGTGGAGGAGGTATAAACCTCGCGGCCCAAGAGGTCAAGGTGTTTGAAGTCCTTGTCCTGTGGGGAGGGCCAGTATTGCGGCTGTTTTGTCCTGTGTGTCACTGCATCCACTACAAGAGAATTGGCTGTGGATGAGAAAGTAAGAAGTCTACATCCTAATATTTACATTCAGCCTTTTTTCAAGTTGGTAGAATAGAGGCTGGGGTCTGCGAAAGAGTGTCATCTGGTTCTAGGACTGCTTCATTTATGGGAAGTGTGATCTTTGATGGCGCAGAGGGTTGGAGGATTTTGAGGAGTCTGTTGTGTCTCCTGGACCTCCTCTAAAGGGATGTCCTGGCTGAATGCCACCCTCTTTAAAAGTTCCTGGAACTGCTTAAAGTTTTCCACATTCTGTGGAAGCGGAAGGCATGAGGGCTCCGTCTGGAGCTGATGGAGAGTTAGGAGTCAGTGAATCAGGGTATGGTTCATAGTCCACGTCTTCAGGGGTGAGGAGTTCACACAGTATAGATGTAGATGGAGCTGGAGATAAGAGGCACAGAACAAGCTTGTGATCTGGAGGAAGAATCGTGAGGACGAGTGGCAGCAGGAGCTGGCCAAGGGTACCACTGAGGCCAAAGCATGGGATAAGAGAAGTGAGGTCCCTGAACAGGGGAGTGAAGTAGGGAAACTGAGGCTGATGCTTGTAAGCCACGACTTGAGGTATAAATGGTTCTGGTGGAGGAGGTGAGGCAGGTGGGGAGAACTCTGCCTGCTGCTGCATATCAGGCTCACTGTCTGCAGGTAGCCAGGTCAGGTGGGGAGAGCGGCTGGTCAAAGAGTGAGCCCTGTGTATCAAGGGGTGGAGAGTCAGGCTTAGGGGCTACTGAGATGTCGTCCTGATTTAAGAATTGTTGCTGCTCCCTGGACTATGATCCTGCTGAGCGTGATATGTGATCAGAAGCACGTACTGACTTCTGCTTTGCTTTTGCCAGTGCCGCAGGCTGTTTGTAGGCGCCCTGAGGGAGATCTGCTCCTGCTGCTGGAGTGGTAAGCAGGCTTGGCGCCAACATTCTTGTCGACACCAAGGCAGAATGTGCTGTTAGCACCAGGTCTATTTTCGGTGCCAAGGGGACTGGTGCTGAGGAGACCTTCCTGCTACGGGAAGTCGAGTCCCTGCCTCCTCACTCCACGGGAGCCATGGCTCAGGTGCTGGGACAGTCGGAGGCACCTGCCTTTGGCGCTGTCAGCACTGAAGGTAAAGATCTTACAGGAGACCCTTTTCCCTTTTGAGAGTCTCTACATGGTGACAGTTGGGCTTCCTGCTTCCTCGCTTGAGAGGGTGAAGCTACATTTCCAGTTGGTTCTGACCCGGCTGGTGAGCATGAGGGAGAGGGTTTGCTATTGCCCGTCCCCATAGGCAGCTGTGGGGATTTCTCCATCAGGAGCATTTTCAGCCGCTGGACCCTGTCGTGACAAGCCCTGGTTTTGAGGCTGGTACAATGGACACACTTGGCAGGGATGTGTGTCTCACCAAGGCATTTCACACAGCATGAGTGTCTGTCGGATGGTGGTATAGGACAGGTTCCTGACAGGAGGCACATTTCTTAAATCCTGAATACCCTGGCATTATTGCACTAGGAATACCAGGGGAGAGTGTCTCAATGGGAGATGAACTTGAGGGGGAGGAAATAAAAAGGTGGTTTGTTTTTTTAAAAAACTAGGAAACTACTCTAAAGGAAGAGAGATAACTGGGATGTTTCTAACTAACTATTTCTGTGGCTTTGTACTTATTTCCTTCAGTGACCAGGGAAGAGGTTCAGCACTGCCCCAAGTCCTGTCTTCAGCCAAAGATGGCTGAGAAGGAACTGAGGGGGGTGCAGGACACTCACGCTCAGGCAGACTCTAATGAGGCCGCAAGATAGCAGCTGAGCGCGTGTATCCCGACCAGGCAGTGCTACCGAAATCTTGGGTCAACAGCGCTGGGACACACCATCACCTGGAGTGGAGCACCCACAGCGACAGCACTCGAAGAAGAAATCTCTGTTCTGTATCTTAAGATAAAGGGTATGCAACTGTAATTTGACCTGAATTGAATGACATTTTTTTTTGCCACAGAGACCTCAGCTCCCACCATTTATATTATCCAGCTTTAGTACAATGCTAGGCATCACTCAGGCAGACACCATCAGCAGCAACCATTCATCATAGGTATTAAAATTCTTTCACTCTTCTAAGCCCTCTGCCTATGATATCCTATATAGTAAGTCCTGTTCCCTTAGTTCTGAAGGACAGATAATGCAAAATGGCACTTAATATAAAATGATAACATAGGTCACTATTAGGTAGAATGAATTATAATTAGCTTTGCTGTTTTTAAGCAAATTAAAGTTGTTTATAAGGCTCAAAGGGGTTGCTTTTCTATCAGTTAAAACCATAAAATAGGTTAGCAAAATGAAACTGTTATAAAAGGAAGACTTGCAACCTCTGAAAGAAGTTGTATCTCAGACAAGTGAAACACTGACTGACACACACAACTGCAGCGGGCATTTAAGTTTAGGTTATAAAATGGGGATTTGCAAAAAAGTTTTAGCTCAGAAGGTCAATTGGACATCGCAGACCACAGGACACCTGGAAAATATGGTGGTTCCTCCTTCTGGCTCTGCTGTAAGCAACAGGCCATTGCTTATAGTATTAAGGAAGCATGATTGTAGTAGGGGTTTGTAGTTACATTAAATTCAGCATGTGGGCTATATTTCCTTTCATAAAAATCCAAGACTGTAGTGAAAGTACATTTATTTCCCAAATTGTCAACTTATAGCCTTATTATGATGAACTAGTCCAACAGATATGGCAAGCCAAGCCGGAGGATAAGGCAGAGGAATATATCTTGGTTGAGCAGATTATTCGAATCACAACCAAATATCTTCCATCCACCCATTGGTTTAGGACCAGGGTACTAATAATTCTTGCATTTGGGTAGAAAACTACTTAGCAGGCCACAGCAGAGGATTATTGAAGGCTACGGAAATATGTGGAATGGCAGATTCCCGGTTAGTGGAAATCCAAGTCCTGGATCTGGACTTTATTAACAAGAAAGGAATTAAGGCAGATGAAACTAAGGCAGCTGTAATATAAGGACTGTATATAAAGGGGACGTCCTTGAAAGATAAGGTGTCATCCCAAAAAGTCGAATGTAAGAAACAAAAATCAAGCAGGGATCCATCTATTTGGTGGCAGAAACAGGTGGAAGAGATGAGAACAGAACCAGAACAATTAAGATCACAATTGGTCCTAGCCTCTGAGTTGGTTAAAATCCTCCCAGAAGAAAAGTGAAGTGTTGTAATAAGGATGAAATGTATACTGCGTTACAGAGAATGCGTTATGAAATGAAAGGTGCATTTGTACGAATGTTGAAAATGCTAAAAAGTTTGGATGGATTAAAAATGATATTAAACAGGCAGTAAATGTATGAGTGACAAATGTGGTGGGAAGTGTAGAACAAGGAGTAGAAACATGGTATGATCCAAATATAAAGACTTGGCAGTATCCATAGCCACCCTTTCCTGTGGACCTTACAGTGACTAAAACTGTACAGACACCTGATACAAATAATCAACAAACCAGAGTCACTATAAACACTTCTTTGAGTCCCACTGAACTGACCAGTGTAACCGGAGACGTCTCCTTCCACAATTTGGTAGACCAGAGAATGTAGGTGATTAAGTGCCTGAAGGAAGAAGATCAGGCTATGACGTTGAATGGTCTTACTGGGGAAGATGTAGCAAAACGGTTACGATGAACTGCTCTGGGAATATGGGGAAGGTTGCCAGATGACACTTGAGATGGAACCATGAATGGGGACAAACTTGACCCTTTCTCTTGACTGCAGCACTGGGAAGTGATAGTGGCATTAAGTTGGCACAAACAAGGCAGGAGGCAAAATGAGACCCCTGGGGAATTTGAGGAAAGATTGTGGTTTGTGTATTGTATAGTTGTACAAGGCGTAGATAGGGACAGAGTGTAGTATAAAAATTATTATTTGGATAGTTTACATCCCAACATTAGAGAAAGTGTGAAATTGGCCACCAGTCCAGAAACATCCATAAGGGATATTCTAGTGAAGGCAGATGTAGTGCACATTAGCTCCAAAGTAAATTCTATCTGGTGGGTGTCACCCAAGAAAAAAAAGTGAGTTCAGGTGAGGACCAGGTTTAGGAAACAAGGCATAATACGTGAGAATGTATATCAGGTTGAGGAGAAAGGTAGTTTGGAATGCCAATGCCTATATACTCCACAGTGGAATGGATCACTGAATCAGTCTGGCAGGCAATGATGGACTAATAGGCCATGTAACTGGATGCTTGGGATGGGCCACACTGAGAATGCCACACTCAAGTCAGACTGCAAGAAATAGAGGAGACAATCCCCAGAGCAGGTGGTTTATTCTATAATTAGATTAATCAAACCAGTAACTAAAGAGCTTGTGCAGTACCACACTGATTAACCAGAAGCCAAATACAGTCCCTATTTAAGCATTCCAGCCCTTAGCTACTATCCAGACAATCCAGTCTAACATAATGAGCGGTTACTGAAAACCCATTTCACCATATGTGAAGTTCTTTCTAATCCCAAAAGATGAGACATGTATCCCTAGATCAATATGAATCTGAGATCTTACCCAAATATCACACTGTCAGCCAATCCACCTGATCAGCATCCTGTACAGCAAACAGGAAAACATCAAAAAAGAGCTTTCCAACCTGGAGACCTTGATAAACAACCAACCCTCCACACAAACAGACTTTACTAAAATAAGACAGGAGATCTATATTACACACTTCACCTCTCTACAAAAGAAAAAGGACTGCAAGCTATCTAAAATCCTGCCTGCCACATGGGGCCACAGCAGTGGTACCCCTAACTCACCCAGCAGTATCGTCAATCTATCCAGCTATATACTCAGCCCGGCAGAAGAGTCTGTCTTATCTCGAGGACTCTCATTCTGCCCCAGCACCCCCACAAACATGATACAATTCTGCGGTGATCTGGAAGCCTACTTTCGCTGTCTCCGACTCAAAGAATACTTTCAAGACTACATAGAACAGCGCACTGATACACAGACACCATCCCACCAGCAGCACAAGAAGAAGAACTCCACATGGACTCCCCCTGAGGGTCAAAATGACAGTCTGGACTTATACATAGAATGCTTCCGCCGACGTGCACAGGCAGAAATTGTGGAAAAACATCATCGCCTGCCTCACAACCTAAGTCGAGCAGAACGCAATGCTATCCACAGCCTCAGAAACAACCCTGACATCATAATCAAAGAGGCTGATAAAGGAGGTGCTGTTGTCATCATGGACAGGTCTGAATACCAAAAGGAGGCTACCAGACAACTCTCCAACACCAATTTCTACAGGCCACTTCCCTCAGATCCCACTGAAGAATATACTAAGAAACTGCACCGTCTACTCAGGACACTCCCTACACTAACACAGGAACAAATTAACATACCCTTAGAACCCCGACCGGGGCTATTCTGTCTTTTACCCAAGATCCACAAACCTGGAAATCCTGGACGCCCCATCATCTCAGGTATTGGCACTCTCACTGAAGGGCTGTCTGGATATGTGGACACTGTACTCAGACCCTACGCCACCAGCACTCCCAGCTATCTCCGTGACACCACCGACTTCCTGAGAAAACTACAATGCATTGGTGACCTTCCAGAAAACACCATCCTAGCCACCATGGATGTAGAGGCTCTCTACACAAACATCCCACACAAAGATGGAATACAAGCTGTCAGGAATAGTATCCCTGATGATGCCACAGCACAAGTGGTTGCTGAGCTCTGTGACTTTATCCTCACACACAATTATTTCAAATTTGGTGACAATATATACCTCCAGACCAGTGGCACCGCTATGGGCACCCACATGGCCCCACAGTATGCCAACATCTTTATGGCTGACCTGGAACAACGCTTCCTCAAATCTCGTTCACTCACGCCCCTCCTCTATCTACGCTACATTGATGACATCTTCATCATCTGGACCCATGGGAAAGAAACTCTGGAAGAATTCCACCATGATTTCAACAGCTTCCACCCCACCATCCGCCTCAGCCTGGACCAGTCTACACAGGAGGTCCACTTCCTGGACACCACGGTGCAAATTAATGACAGCCACATCAACACCACCCTATACCGAAAACCTACTGTCAGCTATGCCTACCTTCATGCCACCAGCTTCCACCCTGGGCACACCACATTGTCTACAGCCAAGCACTGAGGTACAATCGTATTTGCTCCAACCCCTCAGACAGAGACCAACACCTACAAGATCTCCACCAAGCTTTCTCAAAACTACAATACCCGCACAAGGAAATAAGGACACAGATCAACAGAGCCAGATGTGTACCCAGAAGCCTACTGCTGCAAGACAAGCCCAAGAAAGAAAACAACAGAACACCACTGGCCATCACCTACAGTCCTCAGTTAAAGCCTCTCCAACGCATCATCAGTGATCTACAACCCATCCTGGACAACAATCTCTCACTTTCACAGGCCTTGGGAGGCAGGCCAGTCCTGGCCTACAGACAACCTGCCAACCTCAAGCATATTCTCACCAGCAACAGCACACCGCGCCATAATAACTCTAACTCAGGAATCAATCCATGCAATAAACCTCGATGCCAACTCTGCCCACACATCTACACCAGCAACACCATCACAGGACCAAACCAGATCAGCCACACCATCACTGGTTCATTCACCTGCACATCTACCAATGTAATATACGCCATTATGTGCCAGCAATGTCCCTCTGCTATGTACATCGGCCAAACTGGACAGTCCCTACGAAAAAGGATAAATGGACACAAATCAGATATCAGGAATGGCAATATTCAAAAACCTGTAGGAGAGCACTTCAACCTCACCGGACACACCATAGAAGATTTAAAGGTCAGCATTTTGCAGCAAAAAAACTTCAAGTCCAGACTGCAAAGAGAGACTGCAGAGCTGCAATTCATTTGCAAATTTGACACAATCAATTTGGGACTGAATAGAGATTTTGAATGGCTAGCTAACTACAAAAGCAGCTTCTCTTCTCTCGCTATTCACACCTCCAGTTCAGCTGCTAGAGGAACACCTCACCCTCCCTGATTAGAGATAACGAGCTGGTTCAGCCTGATTGGACTAACCTTGTTATCTCCCACCTGGTTCTTGCCTACCTATTTATACCTGCCCCTGGATACTTCCACTGCATGCATCCGACGAAGTGGGTATTAGCCCACGAAAGCTCATGATCTGAAAAAATTTCAGTTAGTCTTTAAGGTGCCACAGGACTCTTTGTCACTTCTGCAATTCCAGACTAACACGGCTACCCCTCTGATTCTAGCCAATCCTTAGTAAACTATAACTAAAGATTTAATAATAAAAGAAAACAATAGAGTTAAATAGTTAATAGACTATATACATACAAATGATTGCAAAGTCCTATCAGGTTAGTAGCAGTGACAGAATAGGCTGCTGGCTTGTAAAGTCTCTCTAATAACTTCCAAAAGATTGGAAGGGCCTCAGTCCATAGTTCAAGATACTCCTTTCAGTTGTCAATCCATAGTCCAGGAATTAGAGCAGGAAAGAGGGGTCTTTTACATCCTTTGCTATGTGCACAGAAATTTACTGTTCCAAATAAAGCTCACAGCCCATGTGTGTGGAAAGTTACTGGCCCAAGATGGAGTCCCAGATCACATGAGCATATCACATGCCCCTTCATGGTTTGCTGAATCACAGGGGGTAGCCATTGGCTCCTTATTGTCTGAGGCATCCTCAGGAAGAGCTATATGGACATGATGAGTTCCTTTAATGGCCCATTGTGAGAGTGAAGTGTCCTTGATAGGCCATCAGCACACAGCTGTCTAGCCCTAATCTAAATTCTATCTGATGGGTATCACCCAGGAACAAAACACATGTTGGAGATGCAAATATGGAGCAAATATTAATAACTTCAGATACAAAGATGATACATGCATATAAACATACCTGACAGATTGTAACTTTTCCATTGACACCTTACATGATACACTTTGTACAAGATTTTTGGTAATTATAGAACAGTGTTAATATTAATTACATAAAAGGTTATCTTCAATGATACAACATCATGGGTCGGACGCCAATAAAAATAATGATTGCAGCCACAGCCTCAGCAGGATAGACCCTTACTAACATAGGGACCTGGACAGGTAACTGGGGATCCCTTCCCATGAAATGCAGTGTTAACTTAGGGAATTAGAAGAGGAAAACAACAGAATCAAGGGAGGAAATAAGGCCATGGTGTCAGCAGAAGGTGGAGCAACAGGAGAGTGTAAAACCAAACACTGTTAGACAGACCCAAGCTCCCATGCCTGGGCCAGAGTAAGTGACGGCAATATTACTTTGAATTCCTGAGGATGCCCATATGTAATCTGTAAGACAGGGAGTACTCAAGAGGAAGAGGCGTTGCTGGACACCGAGGCATCCATCTCGTTCAACCTATTGAATTAGAGTAAAAATGAACAGAAGTCAGCACAATAATAGGTAAGGGGACAGTAATTCCAATGACCAAACTACTACCTGTTCAAATTGAGGGATGGTGAATCAGGAATTTGCTATCTTACCAAGAAAGGGTGCATCCTTGGTATTGATTGGAAGAGTAAAAATGGGACAACTATGGATCTGGCTCATTTGAAGTTATGGGTTCATTACAGGAGTGGATAAGCAACTGCACAAGTTCATCACCAGGACACTATAACAGTTCAGCTATTTTTTTATGCCCACGTGAACCAAGAGTTGGATGGGTGTAAAAGTTGTACATGTGGATGATTTGTTAATTTATACAGAGGCTAGAGAAGAATGTTGAAAGACTGTGGCAGCAGCGTTGAAGGGGTTAAAGTTAAATTTTAAAAAAGGTACAAAGGCCAAATCAAGAGATCAATTTTTTGGAAATCAGGATTGGTCAGATTAGAAAAAGTCCCAATTAAAAGAAGGTGAGGATAATCAGTTCTCTGCCCTGACCTATCTCTGAGACAGCACTGAGATCATTCCTGGGAATGACGGGTTTCAGAAAACATTTTATACCAGATTTTGCTAAATTAGGTAGGCCACTGTATGGATTGTTAAAGAAAGGAGCCACCTAGGAGTGCACTTCAGAACATACCAAGTCAACTGCAAAGTTAAAACCAGCCTTAATGACTGCCCCCACACTAACAAACATTAAACAAAGAGGAAAGTTTGGAATTAACGTGACAGGGAAGGATGTAGTTCTGGTAACAATTTTACTACAAGTAGACATGAGAAGTGGAGACCCGTGGCATACTCTTCCAGAATGTTATTAGGTGTAGACTAGAAATATGGGCTATTTGAAAAACAAATTTTGGTACTGAATTTGGCATTTGGCCATTTCTCACCACTTACAGGAACAGGGAAAATAATGGTCCTTGCCATCTATATCCTGTTGATTTATTTGATGTCAGGAAAGTTAAAGGACAAAGGGATGTCAAATCAAAGGTTTGCCAAATGAGCGTTATGTTTAAATAGTTATGAGTTCAAATTTGTACCCAGTGGTAAAGTTGAAGGAATAGCCATGGCCACATTGGTAGAAGAAGAGATGCATGAATACCCATTAGAGGAAAAAATGGACTTGCCCAATGACCCATTCAGGCAGGCAGTGTAAATGAACTGGGAATCAAAGGAAAGGTGTGAGGAATTCCTGCATTGTATGTGGACAGGTCAGCTAGGTATGTCAAGGCAAAGGCAGGGAGTAGATCTGAAATATAGGATGTAGAAGCATGGGAAAAGCAAAGGGATTTTCCTTGCCTGATGTGAAATCAGTTCAGGAGGTGGAATTAGCTACAGTACGTGAAGCAATCAGTCATTGTATGGGCACTGGGAAATGGGCCCATGTAATCTGTTCCGACTCCAACCGGGTATGTGACAGAGGATTTCTGAGTGGAGATGAGAAACCTATTAGGTATGCAGATCTGTTACAAGAAGTCCAGGTGTGAGCTAAGGAAAAGAGAAATAATATCAAAATAATTAAGGTTAATGCACAGACAAAGAATAAATCATGGAGTATATCCAGTAAAAGAATAGGCAGCAAAGGAGCTGTTTCAAAGAGGACCACAATGGGTGCTCTCTAAGTCAGGAATTCGGGAAATAGATGCTATAGAGGTTGTTACTGACCAGGCTAAAAGTATTGGTCTAGTTTAATGACAAGACCAGGATCCAGAAATTAGAAAATTAAAGAAACAGGTAACAAGTAATTCAGAAATAAAGATGGAAGGAAAAGCTTTCATACTGAAAGATGGGTCCTGTTGACATTGGAAGAAGGTGAAGTTGTAGTATGGGTAGCCCTTGGGAAGGCATGGAAAGAATTCTTGTGAATAATAGGTGATGTGCATCAGGGTCCAATGCTCCTGTTAGAAAGATAAAAGAATTTGGTGTGGGAGCCTGGAGTACAAAGTGATGTGGAAAGATACTGGGACAATTGCCTAGTATGTGCTAAGAATAACCTTCCTGGAAAGAAGGAAAGGGGTTTTCTCAGACTATCAATTCATGTTGAGGGACCTTGGGAGAGATTACAAATTGATTTTGTGGGCCCCCTTACCAAAACTAAGAATGTGTGTGTGTGTGTGTGTATACTGGTAATTGTAGCTATGTTTACTAATTGGGTAAGTTAACATTCTGGTAGAACAGTCATTTTCACAGTGGGGCCTCCCGGCAGTAACAGAAAGAGTCCAGGGACTTGACTTTACAGGATAGGTAATGAAGGAAGCACACATAATGTTGGGTGGGAATTGATAAGAAATTTTACATTCTGTACCACCTACAAGCATAGATAAAGTGGAACAAGTAAACCACACCTTAAATAGTATGTTAAGGAAACTGGTATGTGAAACTAGAGGTAGATGGGATGCCTGCTTGCTTGAAATTTTAATTCAAGAAACTATTAGTAAAACTACTTGGGTTAGTCCATGTATAGCTATGATAGGGAGATAAATGAGTTCCATAATATCTAATAGTACTAGTAAAAGACCTTTGGATGATGAAGTGTCAACAGAAAAATAGATAATGGAGCTGTGGGACATGCTGAAGGAAAGGTATGTAACAATGACTCAAAAACAGGGTAAGACCGTTCAGTCACCACACACATGGTAAAATGCCAGAGCCCAAACTGTGGATTTGGCAAGTAGGAGATCAAGTAATGATACAAACCTCCATGGAAAAGGTACCATTCCCTCATGCTGTGTGGGAAGGTCCCAACACAATGACTGACAAAGTTAGTCCCACAGTGTATCTTGTTTTAATTGACAAGGGAACATGACAGAGAAAGGCCTGTTATCATTCCACTCAACTAAAATTGCTTAAGGGATATTTTAAAAAGCCCCAATAATTCTTCTGTTTTTCAGGTTGAAGAGGGGAAGGCTAAAATCCAAAATGAAAGGCTTTAAATATGACTAAAAGGTGGAAGGCCATGAGTTCAGGGTGAAAGGCTTTGAAGCTGAGTGACAGATGGAGAATCATGAGTATAAATGTAACAAGGAGAATAAAGCCAGAAGGTTGGGTGGAATTTTGCTGATGTCACCTTTGTAGCCAAACTTCCATGAGTCACATGATCCAAACGTAACCACTATCAAGGTACAGATAGACACTAAACTATGATGTAAAAATATGATGGTACCTCAGTTAGGCCAATGTCATAGGTGCAGTTTTCGTTATATAAATGGAGGAGTGATAAACGTATGTGTGACATGAAAGTGTAAATTTATATTAGGGACAAGTAACAGAATCAGATAGGAACCAGAAATGAGGAAAGAAAGACAGACATGATCTTATGGAATGGAAGTAGTGTCCATTAATTTCCCATATGCTTATCACCAACATGAGGGCAATTATTCTTGTGTCACATGGAAGGACTGAGTAAGCCAGAGAGAGTCCAAATTCTAACTGAGGAGAGCCTTGGGTAAGAGAAAAGTAACCAACCTGAGTGTCCTGAAAAAGAGTCTGGGCCTGATAATGGATTACTACTAAGATCCCTAAAAAAAATTTGTTAAATGATATGCAGTTTATGCATGTACCTGGGTTTCTTAACCTGTCAGCTATTCTAACTCAGAATGATTATGTTCCCCCAAGTTCTCAGAATCCAAAAAAGCTATGGTTTGGGACTATTGTAAGACTTTGTTGACTATAACATTGTGGAGGACTGGAAACCAGCCCATGTGCATCAGAAAACCAGACAAAAAAGAAACTTGTTCCAGGACACTAGTGCTGGAGTTGAGTTTTTTGGAATGTCAGTTTGAAACTGCACTGACCTTGAGAGCTTACGGGAACATGAACAAGGGTTCCAAGAATGGTTGTCATCAATTTTACAAAACATGTATTCTTAGTCTAAAAGGAACACTTGCAGAGGAATTATTAATTTTGTATAGTATGATAGCTATTGTTAATGCATTTGACCAAATATAAAAGTGTAAATTTGCTAATTAATCAAACAAGTTATGATAATGTTGGTGGGGAAAAAAAGTCATTAACTTTTGTTACCTATAGAAACTATATGTTACACAAAATTAAGGGTGTGTTTTTGAATACAGAAGAAAAAAGAATACCATCATTTTATTATCACTGACAAATTAAAGAATGGAATCACAAAGAGGAGTTAGACTGGTGTCACGTGTGTAAATGTACAAAGGTTACATATCATGAGATGGCATGAAATATATGAACACAATTGCTCTTGCTAATGCTGTGTGCATAGTACAAAAGTTTACCACATGAGTTAAAGTTTTACCAGTAGGAGTGTTACACTTACAGAATTATAGCACTTTTGGTTATAGCGGTCCCCTTATACAGCAATATGTATAGCACTATTGCGTGTCCACACTGAGACGTGCCAGCGGTATAGCATGGCCACATTTGCGGCACTTCAGGCGGCATTAAGAGCAGCACATTAGGGCAGGTATCCCAGCATTCAGCTGGGTGCAACGTGCTTTTCAAATGAGGGAGGTGAGGGGGGACGTGTTGTGTGTATGCGGAGGGAGAGAGCCAGTGGTTTTTCCGTCCTTCTGAGAGCCTGTCAGCGAGTCTGTCAGTGCGTGTCCGTTCACAGAGGTCTTTGTTTTCACACAGGCTCCCTCCTTAAACATTTGCATTGCTTATCTGCAGAGTTAAGAGAGAAACTCTAAAGAGGTACTTCCACATTCCTCCAGCCAAGTTCAAAGGAATGGGAAGAGACGTCAATTGCCTTAAATGGCTCTAGGCATCTCAAGAGATCACTTGTAGCGCAGTGGGTGTCCACATTCTCGCCATAGCGCTACAGCGGGAGCGCTACAGCCCTTATTCCCCGTGCCAAGGTGGATTACTAGGAGCGCTATAACTCCGCGGTTATAGCGCTCTACATGCCTTGCCAGTGTGGATGGGTAGGAGGTTATAGCGCTCCTGGGGGCTTTATAGCGCTATAAAGTGCCAGTGTAACCAAGGCCTTGGAACTCACCTGTCAGTATATAATTTGAAAGAATTTTGTGTCACCACCTCAGATACTGTTAGATACCGAAAGAGGAACTTGGAAATCCTCAGACCTTTCATCTTGTGCTCACGAAGGGGAAGTCTGTATGTGCAGATGTGATGTCTTGCAATTTAAAATACCAGCATGCGGCTTTACCCTTGAAGATACATCTCCTAATTGCACGGTACAGTTGAAGCAATGGGGACCAAAGAAAGTTAAAACAGCCTACGCAGGTAATAGTTAGTGTTCAGTACATAGAAATTACCTTTGGGTTTAATTGGCTGTTGTTTTGACTGACTCCGGAAGTGCCAGTAGTAATAATGTCACTGAAAACCAGGCACAGTAACAGTTAAATTTGCAGAAGGAAGCTATTAATTATATACTTAATTTTGGACATCCTAACTGATGACCACATGCATGCTGTACTTTGAATAAGTGTCTCTCACTTTGAGCCAAACTTCAGCAAACTGGTTGTTGAGAAACAACCTCAGACATTTCACTAACTCAGAAAGTGCACTCTTAATGTGTAACGAAGGAGAGACTTATGTGGTTTTTTATTGTTTTTTCCCATTTTCCATAATTCTGATATGTTTTATGCACTAATTTCTTTGTTTTTTAATTAGACAATACTGTACATAGAAACAACCTATCAAAATACATACAAAACAAGTTGAACTTACAATATAAATCAAAACTTTATAGATTAAAGAAGTATCACAAGTAAAGTAAGAATTAAAAAAAAATCCCAGCAAAATACAGGTGACTTTAAATATTATTAAAACATGTAGAATCTGTTTGATCCACATAAGATTGTGCTTAGGTTTATGTGGCCCTCTTGTGTAATAAGGTTGGGCACAATTGGCTTAAACTGAGAGGCATAAAATCTAAATGTTTCCATTTATTTTTACTGATTTCAGTAAAGAGAAATTAAATTTAAAAAAACCTGTTTTCAAATGGCTGATTGCACCATGAATGCATACCTGTCTAAAAGGAAGGAGTAGGAGGGACTTCCAAAGGCATATGGCCAATGCATTGGACAAAAAAGGGGTGGGACTAATAAAAGCCTCTAATTGGCACAATGATGCAGTGAGGGCATGGAAAGGGGTGAACTGTACCTCTGCCCCCTCCGTGATCTGCTCAAGGACACCCCTTTTGGTCTCAGGCCTCTAGCCATCATCTCCTTCTATGAGCTGGAATCAGTGTTCCTCTACCTTCAGACCATACTTCTACACTTGCAGTACTCCTGCAACTCATTGTGCTTACCCCAGTATGTCTACCTTACTCCAGAGTCTGAAGCTCTGTTATTTCCTGGGGGCTAAGACAGCATTTACCAGTGACCAGCCAGCTTTCACAATGTACAGTATATTTATTTAGGACAAAATATAACAGAGAAAACAAACAGCATACATGTATGCTAACTTGCCTGGTGTCACCCATCTTCCCCATGGAGACCCTGGTAGGTTTCCAGTCCTTCAAACCCATCCAGCAGAGTTTTGCCTTTTTGATTACAGTTTCATGTCAGTTTGAGGATCAGAAAAGGTTTGCTATGGCAGTTCAGGGTGATCCTTTGTACCAAAAGCTCACTCTTTGTCTGCTGGACTGCTTGTACACAGTCTGAACCAGTATTTGCAATTCCCCCCAAGAGTGGTACTTCTCTGGCACTGTTTATTTATTTAGAGATTTTCATTAATTACATCCCTCTCCCACAACTGATTTTTGCTCCTGGAGGAAGCTCTGTAACCCTCTCCGCCCCATAGATCTAGAATACAATCCCTAGCTCACAAAGATACATATCACATATTTGTAGATTAGGGCTGTCAATTAATTGCAGTTAAGGAACACTATTCGTGCAAATCAAATTAACTAGATTAAAAAAAGTCGCGATTAATCACAGTTTTAATCACACTGTTAATAACAGAATACCAACTTACATTTATTATAGATATGTTTGGATGCTTTTCTATATTTTCAAATATATTGATTTCAATTACAAATATTTGCACTGTACAACTTCAAGCATGAAGAGGCATATGAATGCTTAGCATAAGTGGTACATAAATACCTTGTAACACAGGCTACAACAGTGCCATGAGAACACCTGTTCTCACTTGCAGGTGACATTGTAAATAAGAAGCAGGCAGCATTATCTCACGTAAATGTAAACAAACTAATTTGTCTTAGCAATTGGCTGACCAAGAAGTAGGACTGAGTGGACCTATAGGCACTAAAGTTTTACATTGTTTTATTTTGAATGCAGTTATGTAAAAAAGAATTCTACATTTGTAAGTTGCACTTTCACTTTCATAAAGAGATTGAACTACAGTTTTTGTATGAAGTGAACTGAAAAATACTATTTCTTTTGTTCATCTTTTTCATGGTGCAAATGTTTGTAATAAAATAATAATATAATGTGAACATTGTAAACTTTGTATTGTATGTTGTAACTGTAGTAATCTGAACTCCATTCATTGTAGATATGGGAGACTCAGTAATGAAAGGAGATAGAAGACTGACTTTAGTATTGGAATAGGAAATGGATAAGGAATTTGAGAATCAAAGCAGAAGAAGAACATATCCAGAAGAATGTTTTGTAGCTAGAATCAGACATGGGATCCAGGAAAAATACCAAGCAAGGACTTTTGGTCAGACTTACAAAGACATCTCAGTGTACTAAGGCTCAAACTTTTAAGCGCTACTATGCTAGTGGTATTTACATACTTTACCTACATGGGCATTAGGCATCCATCAGCTTATGCAGTAAATAGAGACATTTCAGGACCTAATATCACATATGGGTTTTATAAAAGCCCTGAAATGAGTCCTGGCCCACCTGCCTGGTCAGTGAATCACACCAAAGATGGCTTGAAGCAAAGGGAGGCAGATTTGCCCCCATTCACCTGTGCTGCCTCCATCATCTTACGGTCCACCACCACCTACAACAGTTGCAGCTCTGGCCTACCCAAGGACCTTCTTACTATCGAGCTCACTGGTTCTCAATCGGGAGATGAGAGGTGCCAGCTTTCGAGGGGGGAGGCATGAGCATGGTGAGCCTTCTAATAATTCAGTAATTATAGTCTATAAATGGGGATTTTACAAACTCACAAATATTTTGCTGTTTTTTTTTAATTTGTTTTGGTCTTACTTTACCTGTGATACTTATTTAATCTGTAAACAACTACCTCAAAACCTTATGTTTTTTGAGGAAAATCTGTCTTAAATGGTACTCTGCACCAAATCTGCTATATTAAGAAAAAGACTTATTTTCAAGTAATGGCACAAAAACATTGTCAAGCACAATTCTATATAACAAAAATATGGCAACACAATAAATATATTTATGTAAAACAAAATCAACATCATCAGTAAGGGTATGGAAACTATTATGAAAACCACAAGTTATTAAAATGTACAGTGTATGTTTTTCTAAAATCTACCAAAGTGTGGTATATTTTGAAACACAGTGCCAAGCAATGTGAAACATCTGAAGTTTCACACAAAACATTTGCTTTCATACCTTTGTGGTACAATCTGAGCAAACAGTTGCTGTCTAAACATTGAGAGGGAGTTTGCAAAGGAAAGTGCCGTTGTGTTGTCAGTGGGTCTGTTTATTAGATAAATTAGACAGCAGATTTTTATTTGCAAGATAATAGTTTAGTAGTAGCTGCACCATATCGCTGTACAGTATGTAAAATGGAACACTATGTGGTATTTGAAAAAAGATAGAGCAATTATGCTAGTGCATCATCTTGAACTATTTTGTGTTCAGATGAGATAATCTGTGCCCTGTAGGAAGGGCTTGAAAAGACTTTGGGCATGGTGTTAGTTCTTTCTGGGCTGGGGAGATCGGCCAGCTGATCTATAGTCATCCATTCAGTTGCCTAACAGGGTTGACATCAGTTTTTGTCACCCTCTTCAAAGCTCTAGAGAACTCTGCCCTCTTCCCCTCCCTCATTTGTTTTCCCTAGTTGAACTGTCATCTCCTCATTTTTTTCAATGTTACCAAATTTGTCTGCCCATTTGTCAGCTTCTCACACAATTACTTCCATCCTTTCTCCTAAGTAGCATCTCATATACACTGTATGACTGCCTTGAGTTCATCTGGAAGTTCCTGGACTGTCCACATCCCTCTTAAAGACCCGCTTCTGCCAGGTTGCTCAACAACTAGGGTTGACTTGTAAATCGACTGCCTACTGTTGCCCTTTATTGTTACTTCTTTCTACCTCCACCTCTTACCCTGTAGTAGCTAAAGACTTACAAAACTACAAAAATGGAAAATACCGCATACATCTTTGATGTGGTTATAAACAAATAATTATTCTTGGGTACTGTTATGGGGTGTACATATAAGGAAAGGTTAAAGAGCAGCTATGAGCCCAGAAAGCCATAGTCAAAAGGGAGCAGCTCAGCTCACTCTAGGCAAACTGAACAAGAGAGCAGTTGTGTGGTGCAGGAGCCTACGGAAAAGCAGCCGGGGCCCTAGATGGTCAGGACTAGGCTCCACAGCCAAGCTGCCACAGGTCCTTCAGCAACAAAGAGCTCCGACCAAGGGAGGAAGACCCTCCAGACCGTGACCAGAAAGGGCTCCAGGATGGTATCTGCAGCGGAACCACAGCTGGCGTAGGAAATGGCCTGGGGAGCAGGCACACAGTCTCCCACTCTCCTACACCACATATTGAATTATATTTCATTGGGCTTTGGGATAGAACTTGGTGGAGTTGGGAAGGCCTGGGTTCTCCTGCCCCCAATCATAGACTCTTCCTACTGCGTAACACAGCTATTGACTCTTGCTACTTGGCAACACAGCCCAGAGTATCACCAGTAGATGATACTGCTGGACACAGACACCAAACCCTTCTACTACCCTCACCCAACCCCCACCTCATGTGCAACAGAAACCTAGGGCTAGATCCACAAAATGACTTAGGCATGTCAATCCACAGGCCTTTCCCTGGTGAGCATGTCAACACCTAGGCACCTACCCCTGCTTACAATCAACAGCTCCCAAGATATGGTTGGAAGTAGGCAACTACAGGGGAGGTGCAAGGCACCTACAGAGCCCCATGCAAGGACTGGGTATTGAGCACTCCATAGCACACTTACCTGTGGTCACAGGAAAGTGCCACCTTTGAACAGTGTATAAAAGCCTTGGCACGGAGGCCATTCAGCTGGTGACTCAGCACGATGGCAGATAGCAGGTCCTGGAGTGAGGGATCAGCAGGAGGATGGCATGTGCAGATGTGAAAACGTCTTTGCAGACATGGAAGTTATTGATATTTTTATGTGCAACTATGCTGACCAAATTATGGGCACCCGTATGTCTGAAGTGACCTGGCTGAAAGGGACACGTTATGCGAGGAGCTCAGGGATGGGGTTAATGTCTTGGAAGGATAGGAAGCAATACAGAGGACACAAAGAAGTGGAGGATGCTGAGGGAAGAGGCAAAGGTAGGCTTGCAGAGGATCACCATGAGGGATGGGGGAAGGGAGGGTGGAGCTTGGGTATCCCACTTCCCAGTACTCTGTAACAGAATAGCTGGATCCCACAGAAATACGAATGAAGAGTCAGATCAGCCACACAGTCAATTGGCGTTTCAATTAGAAAATTCACCCATTTCCACACTGTGTTTCTCACTGCCACTTTGAAATTTGAGGTGAGGGGGAAAAGACAAAAAAACAAACAAACAAAAAACTCGACATCAATGATGCTCCAAAGTTTCCTGAACCTCATTTTAGCTATTCATAGATATTGCTATCAATATCTGATCTCAGTTCCAGGACTTAATGGGTTAGTTTTTCATAGGTTCATTTGATATTTTTTCTTTTCTTTTGGGACTAATTGTAGCAAGTGGACTGTACAGGCCAATTACTCCACATATGCAGTGCCAGAATGTTGATAAAGAGGTCAGAAAAAATCTGAGTCTGTAGGACACTACCAAAGGAACTGACCAATATTCATGGGGACAGTTGACAGTAAAGTAGATTGAAAGATTTAATCTTGTATCAGACTCTCAACCCATACTAGCCACTAATCATGGCACACTTCAAGCTGTTTACCACAGTGTCAAAGAGGCTTTGTGTGGCTGGAGTTGAGCATATCACAATCTGTTTAAAAAAATCCCCTCAAAGGAAATTAGTCTCACAGAGGTTTGTTAAGCAACTGAGCTCTTTCAAATTTCATTTCCACCTCATGCACTTATTTTTTCTTCCACAATGAAGATGAACTAATTAGCTAGAAAAGTACACAATAATTTCTCATGCATACATCAACACTTTCTGCCCTCCCTTCCAGAAAGGGAGTCTTTAGATATGATTTTTAATCTACCATTTGTACTGCATTTAGAGTAATAATTTATACTGAATTCTATCTGCTCCATCCCATACCTTTGCCTTCAGATGGGCCCAACTACTGAGACGATCATGTATAAAGTATTGTGACGGAGTCAGACCAGAAGGATATAGGAGAGTGCTGGAAGGCAGGTATATTAGTCTGAGGATGTGCAGGTCCCTGTTCCCTGGATAGCCAAACAAAGGCTACTCCAGGCCAATCAAGACACCTGGGGCCAATTAAGAACCTTCTAGAAAGGAGTAGAAACAGCTAGCCTAATTGGGACACCTGAAGCCAATCAGGCACTGGCTGAAACCAGATAAAAACCTCCCAGTTAGTCAGGTGGGCTGTGGGTGTCAGGAGCTGTGGAAGGAAGTTGTGCTGTTGGTGAGACTGAGTGGTGGACAACTTATCATACAGAAGGAAGGAGGCCCTGAGGTAAGGGTGAAGTGGAGTTTGAAGAAGCGGAGACTGCTGTGGGGAAGTAGCCCAGAGAATTGTATTGTGTTTTGTGGCTAAAAGGTCAGCCATCTTAGCTGATACTATTAGGGTCCCTGGGCTGGAGTCCGGAGTAGAGGGCGGGCCTGGGCTCCCCCCTTTTCCATCTTCCATACTGGCCTGTGATGAAGGTAACTCACTAGGCGGTGACTCTTGCCAATTATACTGAGAAAGGGAGGTCACTCTGGGGTCTAGATGAGTTTCTGAGGCCCCTAAATCTGCCAGGAAGCGCAGGACCCACAAGTACAGACTTGGAGCTTTGTCACAGTATGTACATAAACATCGACTAACTCAACTTTCCTTCTTCAGTTTTCAGTTTTGCTACAGTAGATTGTACTTAAACCCATTACTGCTGTTTTTTTATTTTCAGTTTCAATCTATCAAAATCCTGAGAATCAAGTCAAATGTATTTTGATACTTTCACTTTACATTTATCATTTTTAGCTGGACAGTTTGTGGAACATTTAATAAACTGGTTATGGAAAACTCAGTTACTAAAAAGAGAAATATTTCACTGAGACTGACAAAAAGTGAACATAAGTCTAAATGATGGACTACAGGTTCTCTCTTTTTTAAGATATTTCAATTAAAAAAACTCATTTCAGTTGTGACCTATGCTGATTTAAAGCTAGGTTTCATGACACAAAAGCTGGGATGAATGAACTCAACTTGTCTAATTTAGAATCAAATGAAACATAGTGCCTTCCAGAGTTAGAAAGAGGAGCAGAAATAGACAAAAATCTAATAAAAAAGTAGATTAGAGAAAAAGAAGGAAGTGAGAAATATAAAATCTAACAGAATAAAAACAAAGTTGAGAAGGGAAACACATATTTCTTTTGCAACCCTCTTAAAAAGACCTCTAGGTGGCCACACTGGTTTTTATTTTGTTTTATTTTTAGTTGATCTTTGAACCTATTAATTTCTCACTAGAAAGGCTCAGAGTAAAACTCCAGAGTATTCAGAGCAAAAGCAGATGCCTCAGGGTTACATATTCTGCTTGATTCATGTTTCTAATACTAATACTTAATACTAATAGAAATAACGTGTGCAGCCAGGAGAGAGTGAGCGATACCCCTTTGATCTCAGATGCCTTTATTTCTTTCAAAGGGTAAATTTCCTGATTGCCACACATGGTAATGATATTCATGAATGATGCAAAGAAATGTCACTGCACTATAGAAATTATGAGTCTTAAGTGATTGTATACAGGATTCCATCCAAGTCTCTAAATTGCTGTCTATAACCTGCTCTTTGAAATTCTATTTCAATGCAAGTGATGCCATCTGGTGGTTTATTTTGTTCAGTATAACATTTATATTACTGTTGGGGAATACCAAGGAAATCCTTAAAGGTTATATAAAGAATCATTTAGCTGTAGACACAATTAAGGCTGACAAAAAACCAAATAGCAAAGGAAATTAAAGCGTAAAAAGAAAATTTCCTTAGTTTGCTTAACTCTTGGTATTGCCACATTCTGGGGCCAGGGTGTTATTTAATGTACACCAAGTATTTTTGCAGTAGTGTGATAGGATCATTACCAGCATTTCTTACCTTTTTTTCTTTTGATAAATAAACCTTTAAATTTTAGATATTAAAGAATTGGCAACAACATGATTATTTGGTAAGACATGAGTTAATGTATTGACTTTGGTATGTGGTCCTTTGGGATCAGAAGAACCCTTTGGTTGATGAAATTGGTTTTAAATAACCACTCATCATTAAATCTAGAGGTGATACAAGGACTGGAATACCTAAGGAGACTGCTTTTCTGACCTCTTGTTAGCCAGCGTGGTGAAACAGAAATTTACTTTTGTTGCTAGTCTAATACATCTTATGAAAGAATAACCACCAGACCTTGACAACGGGAGAGTTGAAAGGGCCTAAGACCCTCCTCCCTGCTGACGGCTCCCAGGCCTGTTCACCACCTGCCTATCGCCTGTCTCTCAAACTTGTGCCCAGGCTGGGCATCCACTACTACCCCATCTAGACCCTTCACCCATGGACGCTGCTAGCTATTCTGACAGAAAGATATAAGCAAAAGTGAGAAAAACAAGTGTGGTATGAAAATCTGAGGACATCGGTGCCAACTTTAGCCGGTGCCAGTGGTGCTTGCGCCCCCCCTTTCCTGCCCCCATTACAATCACATCCCCAAATCCCCGGCCCTGCATCCTCCCCCGGGCGCGCTGCATTTCCCCTCCACCTCCCCCGCTCCCAGGCTTGCCAAGCCTGGGAGGGAGGGAAGAGAAGCGGAGCAGCGGCATGCTCAGGGGAGGAGGCAGAGTGGAGGTGAGCTGGAGCAGGGGGGTGCAGTAAGGGTCACCCGCAGCAGGTAACCGGGGGGGAGGGCGCAGGGGAACCGTTCCCCGCCCCAGCTCACCTCCACTCCACCTCCTCCCCTGAGCATGCCACCGCCGCTGCTCCCCTTCTCTCCCATCCCAGGCTTGCTGCACCAAACAGCTGATTTGCGCAGCAAGCCTGGGAAATGGGAGAAGCAGAGCAGCAGCAGCATGATCAGGGAAGGAGGCAGAGCGGAGGTGAGCTGGGGCGGGGCAGGGCAGGGCAGGGAGCTGCTGGTGGGGGCTCTGCACCCACCAGTTTTTCTCCTTGGGTGCCCCAGCCCCGGAACACCCACGGAGTCGGTGCCTATGTCCGAGGGTGTTAGATGCAGTCAGTCAGTGTATGTGAGGAGAAGCAGAGAACAGTCAGAGATGGACACAGCCAGGGGAGACAGGGAGTGTGTGTGTGTGTGTGTGCGTGTGTGTGTGTCAGAGTATGCGGCAAGTGTCACAGTGTGTGACAGTCAGTAAGAGAGTGATACAGAAAGCAGAGGGAGAAGAGAGACAGAGACCATGCTGCCACTTAGCATCTCTTCTAACTGTATGTTATTGTGGTTCGAGGCGCTGTTAGCCTATTGACAGGATTACTATGTTAATAAAGTGTTATTTGTTTTCAAGATACTCCTTGTGTCAATCACTTATCGGAAGGATGTGCTGTGTCCTCTTAAGTATTCCTGAGACCATCCAAGCACAGAGAAACCCTTGGGGTAACAGTACAATATCCTTTGTCAAGTCAATGTGCTGAGAAAAAGCATGAAAAGCTAGAAAAATGTTGAGGTTGCAACCACACAGTTGATAACTGTCTGTCATGACTATATTATAAACTAAATGGGTAAGAAGGAGGTATGACAAAAGCTAAGGAAATAGCTGAAAATCTTGGTGTTGATCTAACATTTAAACCAGCCCCATGCGTTCATTGTAATATGCATCAATTCAGCTATGAATTTGAAGATGAAACAGTTAACAATCCAGACGTCCAATTCAAAATAAGAATTTTCAACTGGCTTATAGACACAGCGAAAGTGTTCATGGAAGAATAGCTTGAGCAAATGAATCAATATGTGAACCTTTGGGGTTTTCTGTGTAACATGACACAATTCCCTGAGAAAGAAACTTTGAAGCACTGTTAGGACTTCATTGTGCATCGACATATGAAGAACACTCTGATATTACCAGCATCAACCTCTGCGAAGAATGTGGTTATCTCCAAAGTCTGCTTCTAATAGACTGTAATGCTCCTCAAGAAGGTTTACAATTTATTTACAACAAAGAACTTCATGACAACTTCCTAAACATATGGATAGCACTCAAGATTCTGTTAATCATGCTTATTTTGGTGGGAAGCAGTGAACAGAACTTCTCAAAATTGAAGTTCATAAAACATATTTGCGACCAACCATGGGACTATATTCGCTGGCCAGCCTGTCTAAGGAGAATGCAGTGGCTCAAAATATAGGCCTATCACAAGCAGTACCAGAGTTTGTGGCAGCAAAGGCACGCGAAATCACCTGAGTAGTGGAATCTTGGTGAACCAAGTTTTATTTTTTATTAGTTTAGTATTTAATTTAATGTTTATTTGAATATTGAATTTAATTGACTTTTGTATCATTCCTCTTCCGTATTTTTCTTTAATAAATTATCAAAACTTTTGAAATTACAGCTTTATTTCTGAAACTTTTACTAATATTATTACAGTAAAAGCTGTGTTATCTGGCACTTTACCAACTGGAAAGCTCTAGAAACCAGCATTTCTGATATCTCCCAATACAAATCTTCAATGTAGTAACTGGGACTGATGCCAAAGCTAACTGGAATCGATGCTGAAGCTATTCAGGACCCAAGTATTTCCGAGAGCAGTCAAACTATGCTCCAGTTAGCTGAGAAAAGTCAAATGCTGTTCTTTCTGTTTGTATCCGCCATTGTGACTAGTCAGTTTATCACTCAATGTATTGTCCTGTGTTTATCACAAAATATCAACGCTACCTTATCATTATGACATCCAAAATATCAGCGAAAAGCAAAGGAGACTCATAAGAGTTGTGTTGACATTAAAACAAAAAATAGATATTTGTACATGTCTTGAAAAGGGCGAGAATAGGAATGTTTTGATGCAAGAGTACAGTGCTGGCTTGTCTACGATATATAACATTAAGACTCAGAAAGGACAATTGCTCAATTTTTTTACTAGTTGTGAGTCAAATAAAGCTGTTGAACACCACCATACTCTGCATAAATCAGAGCAGCTAGACAGTGCTTTATATGAATGGTTTTCACTGAAATCATCAGAGTGTGCCCCTATCTCCGGCCCAATGCTTGCTGAAAAGACAAAAGATTTTTATAAGCAAATGCAATTGATTGAGCCATATAGCTATCATAGTACTAGGGTTAAATGTTAACACTAGTATAATGCAACCAATAGTACACAAATTATGGGCCATAAAACAGAACAATACGTGGAAAATGGTGAAACTTGAGGCTTGTATGGAAGAACGTGGAATTGGATATACGTATAATGATGTGATCCAATCATATGACATATATTTAAATAAGGAAAGGGGAAAATGTTATCAATTAAATCCTTTCCCATTTCATGGATTAGTCACTGTGTACAACTGTGTAGAAGTTGGTATAAATTATTTAATATGAATCACATGTATAACTCATAATCCCTTTGAGAACAAATATTTTTTATAACATTACTTCACTGGTTGGTTGTGATTTCAATTTCACACTACCTAAAATTGAGAGTGGAAAAATATCTAGGGTGACCAGACAGCAAATGCAAAAAATTCAGACAGGAGTGTGAGAGGGGGGTAACAGGAGCCTATATAAGAAAAAGACCCCAAAATTGGGATTGTCCCTATAAAATCAGAACATCTGGTTACCCTAATCTTAACCTATGCCTTTCAGTAACCCAGCTGAATTTTGAATGCTGCCCATTTTCCTGTTTCATAGCTAAAAGCTGTGAAAAGGACCATGCATGCCCACAAGGCTAGAGGAACAAAACACACTGCACTCTGCACACTCCACTCAGGGGACTTGGAGCTTCTTTCAGCACTGACAGACACGGGCCATATTTCTGCTAAATCTACACTAGTCGCCCTCCCCCCATCACTAGACAGACAGAAAAGAAGGAGGGAGGCAGGGAGACCGCGCCATACTGCACGCCCCGCGCGCCTGCGTTACAGCGAATCAATCCGCATCCCTAAGCGCGCGCACCGCAGTCCTGCCCCGCACGCACCCGTGGAATTTATCAGAGTCACGCATGCGCGTTGCTTTCCGAGAGCCGCACCAACCCTTGAGGCGCGAGGGCGGGTGGAAAAGTGGGCGGAGAATGGGGCGGCAACCAACGGTTTTGGAACGTTCCCTCTGCCTCTGGTTGGGCCCGTTGGGTGAGACTGCCCGGCGAAGGCGGGGGGAGGGGTGAGTGGAGGAGAGGCCGTTATCCGCCGCTAGCCCCGTGTGCGGGCTAAGCAGTGCGCGTAGCGTGGGCCAGAGCGCTCAGGGTGTGAGCACGAGTGTGAGCCCCGTGTGTGCACTTCTGTGTGTTAATGTTGGGCGTGTGTGTCAGTAGCATGAGCGTCTGTCGCTCGTCTGTGCAGTTGTGTGTCAGTGTTGGGCGTGTGTACCTGTTGCATGTGTGTGTGTGCAGACGTGTGCCAGTTGTATGTGTGTGCAAGTGTCAGTTTTGTATGTCTGTCTGTACAGGTGTGTGCAGATGTGTATCATAGCACTAGCACACACAGGTAATGCTACCCTATTGAGGGCTGTAAGGAGGAATATTTTGGACCCCACCTTACCCTCTAGCCATCCTCTAAAACACTAATTGTATTATTTAAACAAACCAAAAGAATCCCAACACAACACACGTTAATACACTGCTAAAGATACCATGTTAAATAAGATGAGTGGTGGTGGTGGGGGATATTAAACTGGGAGCACCTGGAGCTTCTTGGGACCCTAAGTCTGTGTATGTGTGGTTTGTGTACAGGTGTGTGTAAAGTTGTGTGTGTCAGAGCCCCCTGTGTGTATGCATGTGAGTGGATGTGTATGGGGGTGTGGTGGTTTGTCCATCAGTGCACCCATGTGTGTGTGCTATTATGTGTCAGTGTTGTCTGCATGAGAATTTGTCAATGTTCATGTGATATTGAACATATGTGTTTGCTGATGTGTTGTCTGTGTGTGTTGGTGAGAAGATGTGTGCTAGGAGAATGATTGAATTTCAGGGTATTGTGGGTCTCCAGGCTGCGCATGGCTCAGTCAAAGGGAGTGTTTGTTTGTCATACTGTATGTTTCGTCAGGATGTATTGGTGTGGGAATATGTTGTGCCAGGAGTTTGCAACTTAGCATTTTGTGCATCTGCATGTGTGAGGAAAATTGCGTATTCGTATGTCATCTCAGCACTGTGTATCTGCATAATGTGCTAGTCAGTGTGTATGTATTTGTGTGTGGTAGATTTTTATGCACCATCTCCCCTAAGCTATTTGGGATAGTATAAGGAGAGAGATACAATGCCTAGATGCAAATACATTGCCACATGCTAATAATGCAGACCCACTGCCTGATTTGAAATTTTTTAAATAAACCTGTAGTTTGTTTGTTTGTTTTTGGTGAAAGATGCCAGGCTGACACACATAGAAAGTGAAGTTCTCTTTTCCACAGAACAGGTATACAGGCAAGCAGCAGGACAAGATTTCTCTCATCAGCCAATATGCTTCAACCATAGTCTGAAGAGACCAACCACTGAGTTGACAGGACAGTTCTGTGAGCATATATAGTCACTGTTTGACTTCTCTGGTGATACCGGCAAATAGAATGACACTTGTGATTTTGTCAAGTGAACTCTTGTGCACTATGGAATGAACTGAGCCCGCCAATTCGTTTTAGGTCAGTCTCCCAACAGCCATTAGACAGAAACAACTGATTTGAATTAGTGGCTGAAAATTAAATGTTTTGTATCCACAGCCTGTCCAGTGAGATATTCTTTCCTCTTTAATTTTAAAACTAGAGTTCAAATGTTGAGAGATGTCTGTTTTCCCCCTCAAATCAGTGGCTTTGTACCTAAAATTTTTATTTCAATTGTAAAAGAAACAAAAACGGTATAGTACATCATGGACTACGAAAGGATCTCATGTATTAATTGTAAATAAACGGAAACTTAACTAAAAAACTCACTAATGAATAGAACAAGTTAGCTTTTCTACAAAACCCTGATCAGATATCTGTAGAAAAACATCTACAAAAAACAGGATACATATTAACATTAGAATAAGGGAAAGGCCTAGTCTGGATAGTTTAGATTGTTTAAATTTTTCTGTAAATTTTTGTTTATTGCCCGTGACCTGTCCGTAACTTTTACTCAAAATAAGCGTGACAAAAATCTTCACCTCATAATGAGTTATGTGCTGGTCACTAGGATACATATATCTCAGATCATGAATGAGAGAAAGTTTGATTTTATGTTCTTTGAGCTGAAGCTCTTAGTCCAACGCTTTGTGGAAATATGTTCATGTCACAGCAACTTCCATTCCACCCAGTGCTCGTGTAGGCAGTCTCATTGGAGCAATGGGAGATAGAATGGCACGGGGACTGAAATGTCCTGAAGACCCCAATGTGTTGAAAATGTGAACATTGTAATGTGGTTTCCTGTGCTATATCTAATTCTGTAAATAGTGAATTTCAAGATCCTTAGCTGGTTCCAATCAGGTTAGCTCTAATGAAGTCAGCTATATTTACAGATAGATCCTCAGCTTGTGTAAGTGGATGTAGCCACATTGACTTTAGTGGAGCTATGCTGATCTAAATCAGCTGAGGATCTGGTCCATAGAACACTACTGTGTGGAAAAGGCATTTTGTGTAAATCATTTCCCCAGGCCACAATTTATGTGGAGCTAAACTTACAGAGCAACAATAGTATATTTCAGAAGTGTTTTATGTTTTGCTGTGTTTCATGTAATCACAGAAGAATGGCAGGAAAGAAGAAAGAAGTTCAATTACAGGTATAAATCTTGTTTGTTATTTGAATAATTCTAGAGTTCAATAGAATTGTTGACATTTTTAGAGATATTAAATTCTGGGTTTGTTTTATCTCAGGCAGTAATAACCAATCAAAGTCAATGGGATGAAATGTTGCTGACTAAAGGTGTAACAGGTACCATTATTTTTTCTATTCATGTCACACAGTGAAATGTGTACATTTTTATCACACTTTATTTTTGTGACCCCTTCCAGTTCTCACTGTGCACACACTTTGTCTAACTGTCACTTCCTGGGCTTGCCTCTCAAGCAAAGAGTTCTAGAAACCTCCTTAAAGCCTAAGTAGATATGCTCTGTGTAGCTATCTTACATGAAGATTTGAAGGATTTGAAATTTGCCCTCCTAAACTGGGGGCAAAACACAGGGCTGTACTTCAGCCACTCCACAGCTGTTTCTCCAGCCTAAAACCTGGATATATGGTCATTGGCATTCCATAGCACCTATAGTATGAAAGGAATTCCTGGCAAATTAATCCATGTGAACTCAGATCTCATGGCTCCTCCATATAACACCCAACTGTACCTCTCACTTTGGCCATTTTGGAACTGTCACAATATGAATCCGATCACACAAAAGATACAAAGACCCAATGCATTGTGTCTGCCTGCAATTCAAACACAAAAGGGTTTCAGACACAAAAGGGTTCTGTAGTGATGAATGCCTTTCACATACTCCTTTGCAAAGCAGTAAATTTAAAACAAACTTGATATCATGCATGGGTGTGTACGTGTGGTATTTTTTTTTTGTTTTTTTTTTAAAGTTCTGAAACGACAATGTCTGGGAAGGGGTTGGCGAAAGCCCTGATATGTCAATATTTTACATTACCCAGTAAAATTGAACTAATCAGCAGAATGAGTTTTATGTTACAATTATGCACAAATAGGATCTGGCATTAGACAGAAGCAATTGTGTTATAAATTGTGTGCTTTTAACAGTGTACATAGTATGTATTTTCTTCACTCCCCTCAACTTGTATGTAAGCTTAGCATCAACATCTGTTAAATTTATTAGGAATGCTGTCTAAAGAGGGAGAACAGATCTCAGGTGAAGTGATCAGGGGAGCAAGAGAGAGGACCATTGGGTTGTGAGTAAGGTTGAGAGAGAGACAGCATACATGATCTTAGGAAGGAGGGAAACAGCCCAAAAAGGAAGGTCAGGGCATGGAAAGAGACAACTGATGAAAGGGCAAAGGAGGGAGAGACAAGTAACAGTGGGCACAGGAAAGGAAGGGCAATCAAGATAAAGGGATAGGGGAAGGAGACATTCATATATCTGCATTCCCCACCACAACACATATAAATAAATAAATATTCTTACAGACTAAGACATTTAAGTTGAAACCTAATTTGTATAAGAGATAATACCAAAACTGAATGTTTTTCAGAAGAAAAGGAGATCAGAAACAGATTTAGAAACACATGTGTGCCAATGCCACTGCAGGATTAACCCTATACATTTGCAAAAACATTTTATTTTATAAACTACATGAAACAGATGAGTTTCATTCTATTTTTTTATATTTTCAGTAATAGACGTTTATCAGGCTTGGTGTGGGCCTTGCAAAGCTGTGGTAAATTTATTCAGAAAACTAAAAAATGAGTATGGTGAAGATGACCTTTTGCATTTTGCTGTGGTAAGGATGTAAATTCTGTTTAGAACTTCAGTGCCAAATGTATTTCTTTATCTATCTATTTATAGAATATCTATCACCATAGTATCTGAATACCGGTGGAGTCAGTGATGAATTTGGCTTGTTTGTCTCTTTTTCTGCGTGACTTCTTAAAAGAGGAAGATCAAAGTGTATAATGGATAGGGAAGGATGTGTCGTAAGAGAAGGGATAAGCTAGAATCATACAATTATGGAAAAGACATACTGGACAATAGTGTAGTGAAGAACATTCTTATAATGCATACATACTATGAGATAGAGTTGAGATTACTGGGGGAACCTTATCTCTGAATATACTGACTTGCATGTTTAAAAATCCAAATCTTAACACTGCATAGCAATATTGCCTGACTTTCAGAAGTGCTGAGCACCCACAACTTCCACTGAAGACCATAGAAGTTGTGGGTGCTCATCACTTCCGAAAATCAGGTCAGTTACTTCTTTTTGTTTTTGTGCTTTTCCGTATAATTTCCTATGATATATTTAAAAAGGAACAAAGGGGGAAAGCTGAAAAACAAATAGATTTAAAAAATGTTTTTGAGAAAAATTTCAACCAGAAGAGCAGGATAAAATGGCAGCTACAATCTAATGCACTAAAGATATATTAATTTGTTTCACAGGTTCATTCTGAGTTCCCATTCAGATATTGAACTATCAAGCTTATAATACTTGTTAGTATGGCTACAAATGTTTCTTGTTGCATTCTCCGAAGCCCCAGAGAACAAGATGACAGAAGCAACCTGTCCTGCCTATGGCAATAGCCATTAAAAAGCATCATGCACTAACTATTACCCAAAGAGTTACCACGGATATCTTCAGCTGTAAACACAGATCAAAACTGTCTAACTGCAGATACGACTGTGTGGTGACTGCTGGCAAATGCTCTTTTAATGAGGATTCTTGTAGGTGTCCCACATAGAAATGTGGATCACTACCATTAGGTCAACAGACAAGTCAGCAAGGTTTTTATCCTACAGATCTTTTGCACACAAATTTCCTCCTATTAAACTCAGAATCTAAAAATCTAACCCCATATATATCAAATATTTAAAGCTTTTAAAATAAAGTCATATATACATAGGTATGTATATATGTACATACAAAACAGAGCAACAAGCCCAAAACAACAAAGAGCAGATTGTAATTTCATACCACTTAAATCAAT
This sequence comes from Dermatemys mawii, assembly GCA_007922305.1. Classification (NCBI taxonomy): domain Eukaryota; kingdom Metazoa; phylum Chordata; order Testudines; family Dermatemydidae; genus Dermatemys; species Dermatemys mawii. The sequence goes on from ML677349.1 coordinate 68,694,178, forward strand.
GAGATTATACTAATGCAAAACCATCGTGAGATCAGAATCAGACGCCAAGTTTTCAGCCATGCCTTTACTATCCAGGCTATTTGCAACCCTGCATGGCTTTTTAAATAAAAGAAGATCAAATCTATTCATTCTATCTGTTTTATTGCATTTAGCTTCTGTACCTTTTATCTGCACTTACTTTGACATCCATAACACTGCTCTACAGCCAAAATGCTTCTGAAATAAATGTAGTCAAACTTTACTAATTCTGGGTCACTGAGAACGAAAATGATGCTTAAAATTGTTGATTGGCTCTAGTTTTCAAGATATGCTATTGGGTCAGTATATATGACCCTTGACATGGGAATGGTGGAGGATAAGTGAGTTATAAAGGGAAGGGATCTCAATTTAAACCAGAAATGACTAAAATACATCTTTGACTGGATCTATGAACAAATCTATGACTGGGTTTGGACAGTACTTGCTTTTTAGGCAAAACAATGAATGATGCAATCTGAAGCTGGTATTGCGTCATACATGATATGAATTGCATCATGCTATTCCTAGAAGTCATGGATGATGCAATCATAACGAAGCTTACATCACTCTGCTGAACAAATTGCCCTATATCAGCTCTAGAAATCATACAGTGTCGTGCTCTCTTATTTGTCAGTGTTTGATTTTGCAAAGGGACACATTTCTGTTTAGCCAAAGTGAGCAGAGATGCCTCGTACTTGTGTGAACAGTGCAGATAACTTCTGCTATGTTTGTGGTGAAGTGACTTTTGCATCACAAAAGCGCAGTATAACCACTATGGTTAAGAAAGCCTATCACCTTTATTTTGGCTGCAAAATTGGAGATCAGGACAAGAGGTGGGCCCCACACATATGCTGCAACACTTGTGCAAGAAATCTTCACCAGTGGTTGAACAGGAAAAGGAAATCTATGCCTTTTGCAGTGCCAATGATTTGGAGAGAGCCAACAAATCATACCAGTAATTGTTACTTCTGCATGGTGCCTCCAATTGGGAAAGGTGTGTCAAAGAAGAAAAAGTGGACTGTGCATTATCCAAACATTCCATCAGCTATATGCCCAATACCCCACGGAGAAGGACTGCCGGTTCCTGATGCACCAGAATCATTCTCACTTGAGTCAGACGAGGAAGAGGATGAAACTTCTGGTCCTGAACCATCAATGCCACAGGACCCACATTTTCTCCCATCCTTCTCCTCTGAACCACACCTCATAACAAAAGCTGAACTGAATGACCTTGTCAGGGATTTGGAACTACCCAAGAGTAAGGCAGAGCTGTTGGGCTCCAGACTACAGCAGTGGAATCACCTGGCAGGTGATGTTAGGGTTTCCATGTTCCGTGACCGTCAAAAGGATCTTGTCCCATTCTTCTTCATGGAAGGTGATCTTGTAGCCTGCAACAACATCGATGGTGTGATGGCAGCCCTCAACATCGTTCACGATCCAGATGAGTGGAGGCTCTTCATTGATTCATCGAAGACAAGTCTTAAAGCTATTTTGCTGCATAATGGCAATGTTTTGCCATCAATTCCAGTTGGTCATGCAGTCCATATGAAGGAAACCTATGACAACATGAAACAACTTTTGAGGTGCATAAACTATGACCAACATCAGTGGCAGCTTTGTGGCGATTTGAAGGCTGTTGTTCTCTTGCTTGGTCTGCAGACTGGATACACAAAGTACTGCTGTTTTCTCTGCGAATGGGATAGTCGTGCAAGAGATTCCTACTCCATCAAGAAAGATTGGCCATTCCGACAGTCATTGGAGCCTGGGAGGAAAAGTGTTCAGCATCCACCACTTGTTGAATCAAGGAAGATTTTGTTACCACCCTTACACATCAAGCTGGGTCTGATGAAGAACTTTGTCAAGGCCATTGACAAAACACAAGCAGCTTTCAAGCACCTCCTTGGAAAATTTCCAAGGTTAAGTGAAGCTAAGATAAAGGAAGGTGTCTTTGTTGGTCCTTAGATTCGTGAACTTCTTCGAGATGATGCATTTGACCATGCACTGCGTGACAAGGAAAAGACGGCACGGAAAGCCTTCCAGTCAGTGGCAATACATTTTCTCGGAAACAACAAGGCAGACAACTACAGGTTGTTGGTGGAAAACCTCCTCAAGGCATACAAAAGCCTTGGTTGCAACATGTCACTAAAGATACATTTTTTGCACTCTCATCTAGATTTTTTTTCTGCCGAACTGCGGAGCAGTGAGCGACGAGCACAGCGAGCGATTTCACCAGGACATTGCAACAATGGAGAAACGCTATCAGGGCAAATGGAGCCCATCAATGCTTGCAGACTATTGCTGGACAGTGACAAGAGATGCTCCATTTAATGAATACAAGAGACAAGCCAAGAAGCGCCAAGCAGACACTGAATAGGACTAAACTATGTACATAATAGTTTTTTGCCTTTTGTTTCATAATACATTTTATTTATATAACCCTTTTGCTGATTTTTAAAGTGTTACATAAACAGGACAGGTGAAATATCATCATGTAAAGCAACCATAAACACATGAAAAGACCTAGGTTTACAATTTATGATTAAAACTCTACTATCTACACAATATACATAGACATAAAATGTAAAAACTTAAATATCTTAGAAACAGTAGCCAATCAGTTGTTTTAATTGTCATATTTGAATTCAGCACATCAAAATACATAATAAATATCACATTTTATCTCTGAAGCAGACGACTTCTAAAAAATTGTAGACCAGTGTAATTGATTCCCACCAACATATGTAAATGTTTACATCTGCAATATTATTATTTGGGGTTGTTATACTGTAACATTAGCATCATACCTTTCACCCAAGTGACTGTATTAATTCAGGACTCTGGTGGCCCAGACGTATAAAACAGTTCATTTCCATTCAGGTTTCCCTTTAATAAGTACCAATATCATTGATAAATTGAACAATAATATTATATCATGCTTGTGACCTAGTTATTTTAAAATACTACTATATTAAAACCTTGCCAGGTATAATTTACCAGTGTTAGGTCAAACAGTTTTTGGATTTGTATGTATTGTGTATGTAAAATACACTCATAAAACAAGAAGTTACTGTTAATAAATGTTATTAATGGGATTCTCAAATCTTTATATAGTGTGGACAACATCTTAACAGAGAGTTAATACAATATACCACTTTCCCTCCCATTGGAATGTCACGGGACCTTCCTGTGTGTGATCCTATGACATTCCAATGGTAATTACAGCCATTACTTATCTCAAAAAGCAATATAAGGACAGAGTAGTTTTAATGTGATTTAGCAGCTGTAAATAAGAAGGAAAGCCTGCCCCATGTGATCAGCAAGGTTGATCACCCGCAAGAGTTTTAAGGACTACTATTTGTCCACAGAACCATGATTTGAGACTCATTCTGTAAAAGTTCTCAAATATCTAATCTAATCTAATCTAATCTGTCTATCTAATCATTCATAATCTATTTGCTTTTATTTTAGGCAGAGGCTGACAGCATTGTGACCCTGCAGACATTTAGAGACAAATGTGAACCTGTTTTTCTCTTTTGTGTTGTAAGTTCAACATATATCATCAGTTTTTATTTTCATGCTGCCTATTTTTGTTATTTTTTCAGTATATTGAAAATAAATGTAAAATTGTATAAATGTGAATTCCATCTTTACAATTTTAGTGTATACGATATTGTTGCATATTGTACATACCAGTCACTTTAACAGTGAATCATATTTTATATGTTCTTGGCATGCAGAGAAGAAGGGGTATTAGCTTAGTACTTCTGCTAACAGGAGAAGAAAATTCTCCATTATACTCTAGTACATTATACCAGGCCTGGTTGCTAAGTAAGCAAGTGGTTTTTTTTCTACATGAAAGTTTTGAGATTTGGATTCCAGCAACTAGGGACTGATAACCAGGGTTCATTAAGGAGACTCCTCTATACGACTGCAGCCATGTGAAATTAACAGCATCTCTTATGTCACCAAAAGCTAGCCAGTTCCACTGTGCTGCTCATGCGTATATATACAGTCAGGCAAGGAGCAGAAGAATGAAGCACAGAAGTGAGAGTAGTGAAGGAGGCTGTGGGGGAATAGCGGAACTAGAATTGAGATAAGGAGAGACAAACAGTGGAGGGAAGAAACCTGGAGACAAGGAGGCTAGAAAGTGAAAGCAAGAGAGCTCTAATTCTGTACCAGTGAAATAAAAGGAAACTATGATTAACTTCAGTGGGCTCAGTTAATCCCAAAGGAGGAAGACAGTAACCAAAAAACAAGAGTAGTCAAAAGTGGGGAGGGGGAAATGGGAAGAGATAGAAACAAGGACAGAGAACAGCAAGGAGAAGGAAAATTTAGGCCCGATTCTCATTAATGCTAAGGTCCCTTTACACCATTCTATCAATGTAAATGGCCCTTATTGTGGATATAAAGTATGTTTACACATGCCTTAAGGCCTCTTTATATAGCTAGAACAGTGTAAAGGATTTTAGTGTAAATGAGAATTGGGCTTTCTAAATTCTTTCCTTCAAATTTCTTTTGAATTTTAAGCAAATGAATTGTAAGTGAATTTGTGCAAGGTGTCTGATTGCAAGCCCTGGACATTTTGTTTAACTATTTAATGAGGACCAGATTCAGCAGTCCTTAACTGAGCAAAACTCTTATTGTCTCCAGTAGGAATTTTGCTCAAATAAGGATAGCAATTTTTGGCCATTACAGAACAAATACAGCTTGGGCGGCAATAATAGTAGCATCCCTATCCTGCCACATACCCATCTTGGAGGAAGAACTTCTGATGGTGAAAGCAGGGCTTAATTTGTAATGAAAGAGGTGCCGGAGCTCAAGCAATTTTTTTACATTCATAACTGATGCAGCAAGCCCAGAGGTGCTGGCGCTGTGAACCCAAGCCTAGAGGTGACAAGGCTAAGTCCTGGCACAAATTAAGCACTGAGTCAGAAGGAAGTTAATTCCATATACCTGTAGCGCCCCAAATTTTCCTGTAGTACCCACCCCTTACCTGTAACGGAATCTGTCAACATGCCCACCCCCCACCCCTTACTTCACAGTTGGCTCTGCAGAAGAGAAGCTGGGGGCAGAACTGGGGATGGATGAGGACCTGTGGCTAGAGGCGGAGCTGTGGCTGGGGTCAGAGCAGAGCTGCGACAGGAGGCGGAGTGGAGCTGCAACTAGGAGCAGAGCAGGGAGTGGAGTAGAGCTGCAGCTGGGGCTAGCCCAGGTTCCACTGCATTTGGGGATCACTACTCTATACTCACTCAACTGCTGGCCTTTCAGCAGAGGTCCCCACACAGGTAACAGTCCAGTCATTGCCAGTTGTAACCATGGTCTGTGCTAGGTAGACAGCTGCTCTATAGGAACTTGACTGAGACCACCAACTCATTTCATGTAGGACATTGTTGAACGGTGGGATAATAATTGTAGGTTGTCACCCAAGTAGGCTATATTTGAAATGTTGAAGATTAAATACTCTGTATGCCATTATACATCCCTTGAATTAGACATTGAACTCCATCACAGTTCAAGCCCTTTCAATAAGAAAATGCCAGATTCTAAAATGTAAACCCTCTGAAACTTTTGAGATAAGAGCTATGTTACGCAATAACAGAATAACAAATAAGGGGAATAACAGTCAGTTTTCTTTGATATCACTAATTTTAGCCCTGTGTTTTTGATTCATCACCTGTTTTGCAACCCAGTCTATCTGCAGTGATACATTGCTACAACATTTAGTTTTAGAACACCCTATCATGGTAACTGTCTATTCCTGGTGAAAAATAGATTGTGTTAGAAGTCAATTAAATGTGCAAAACTAAATTAGTAGATCTTCCTGTGAGTGTTATTTTATCATTTATTTTTTACAGGAGGGCAAAATTATAGCACTAGTGCGAGGCACAAATGCACCACTTCTCAGTAAGACAGTAATAAAGCTAATAGAAGAAGAGAGGAAAATTGTAGCAGGGGAAATAGAACGCCCTCAGGTACTCATAAGATAACTGTTTTCTTATCAAGTTTAAATATAAATTAATATTTTTACTACATTTGCATGGTCTCCTATATGTGTGGTGCTGTTTTTATTTCTTTTACTCTTCATATTTCATTTTTATTTTTGTGGATACCACTGTGTTTTCCATGAACTATCTAATCTTTTAGAAACTTCCAGTAAGTGGAACTTATCCAAATGCTACTGGTAATTTTACAAACTGACCTGTATGCAGAGGAGGGATTCTTCACTAACAAAAATATAACCAACATAAAAACTAATTGTTTATTTATTTCTTTATTTTTATACTTTCAATGCTGGACATTTTTCTTATTTATTTTACTAAAGGCTCGAGAGAATAAGGGAAAAGGGACAGTTCTTACCTAATTCCTCTTTCCAACTGAAATGCAGGTGAAAGAATTCCATTTATCTGTATAGATGCAAAAGAGAAATTGTAATGGACTACAACTCATTTAAGACAAATCAGAACAAACCTAAGTTGTCTTAGTACTGTATGAGATAACATTATAGCCTATCAAATATATTATTAGCTTCTAGGAATAAAACTTCTGAAGAGATAACTGGTAGCTGAGCTTGATGACTTAAATAAATTAATTTTCTTGTGTTATCAACAGCAAACCTGCCTGTTTCAAAACCAACTTGAACTTTGTGAATAATTAAGATTAAATAATTTAGTTGTGTTGCTAGAATTTTGGTGTTTACTTTATATTCTACATTTAGCAGAGAAAAAGGTTGGACATTTCGACAGTTATGTCCATCTTTAAGTTTCTTTCTGGGCTGGCACAAGTTTCCGCAAAATCTGCAAAAAATGTTTAGAAGCAGAAAAAGAAGCAGCTTAAATGTTGATATTGGTATTATCTTGCACTAAGTTAACATTACAAGGAGTTTTTCAAAGAGGGGAAGCAGAGAAAGAACAAAGGAGTGACTTGCTTAACATCACTGGCAGAGCCAGGAATGACACCCTGGTCTCATGATTCCCAGTGGGCTATCCACTGGCCCATACTGCCTCAGTTTTAGCTTCATACTGACAGTATAATTTTATCAGAATAACAACATGAAAGCTGCAATTTTCTTAGGTACAAGAGCTTGTATTTTTAGAAGAGAAAGCAGAAGAATATGTCGAGGAAAGCCAACTTGAAGGTAAATGATAATGATGTAATTATTTTAAAATTATTAATACGAAGAAAAAATTCAAACAAGTATCTTGTTAGTTATTTGGTATTAGGATTATGTGTGTCCAGCCATCAAAATTTTCCTTTGATTCAGTTGGTAACATCAGATATTGTAGAAGGAGTCAAATTATCACATGCAGGTGTATGTGAATGTTGTAAAATGGTCAAACCAATAACATATATGCTTAAGTTATCATTATTATTAATTATTTCTATAATATCTGAGATCTGGATCCAGCTCTATGAAGACTTAACATGATGGAGCTCTCAATGTTTGTAGCAAATGGCTTAATTTGAACTTTAAATTGTCTTCTAATGTAATATAGCATCCATGACAGAAAAGTTATGGTAAAAAATGGTGTTCAAGAGTGACATGACACCTAAAAGGCCTTTACAAGATGCACAGCTAAGAGTATGAATTTTGGGGGGGAACAAATGAGAGCCCTCTTTCGCATACAGTATTCTCCAGAGTCTCACAGAAAGGAGTCTAATTTTGTTAGTGGTACATGTGAAGGACAAAATGTCAGCAAATATGCTGAGTGCAGCAATTGCAAGATCTGTAGCTGCATTTTTTTTTTCTGAAATGTTCACTTGTGGCCTTGTACATCTATCTTACCACAAGAAGTCCAAGCCAGAATGACTGCTCATGCATTTTAGAGCACAGGCTTGTTCTTACGCCTGGCAGAACTAGTGACCCAATGGAGAAATTAAGAGAGGAGTAAAACTACCAAATCCCTAGATTCAGAAGAGTTAAAAGTGGAAAGTCAAATTGGATACCATATACAATCCAAGCAGTTGCAGGCCAACTGTCTGGCAGGTCTGCAGTGTCAGTAAAAAGCAAAACAGGCCCAGGGGAAAAGGCAATTTGAAGGCTAACAACAGTGATACAGTATTTCCAGCCCTTGAGCACCTCTATCCAGCTCTTCTTCACTGAAACAACACTTCTGAAATGCGATTTCAGAGCTTTCATGCAAGAATTAGGGCAGCTGATTGATTGTTTTAGGAAGGTAGTTCTTTGCAATCTCTGTTAAATTTATCACTCTTCAGCCCTAGCTCCTAGGGCTGTAAATGCTTGTCTTTCTCCCCAAAATAGGATTCTGCAAAGGCAAATCTCAAAGAAGAAAGAAGACTAAATAATTCCATTTATTCATATCTGAATATCAGTTACAACATAGCAGAATTTTTGGAAGCTTTCATGTTTCAACACTAACTCAGCAGCTAACCTTTAATGATATATCACACACCATCCTTGCATCTCTCCTTGCTGGTTGTCCGGTACTGCAAAGACCCTCCACCCTTCCTTTCATAATAACTTTCTCAAGATTATTTCTATCACCGTCCCTAATGCGACAATGTACATAAATTTACATCTCTTGATTTCTGACATCAGGGTCTGCTTCTCTCCACTAATATTTCTAACACAGCAAAAGGCAAATGTCTAAGATACACAAGAATCTTCATCAGCACCATATTTCAAAAGCTTCAGTTCTTTTCTTGTCAACAAAATTATCTTCCCACCATTCACATCCATGAAAAAATAAGCTTTTTGCCAGTTGCATCTTTGTACATTTCAAGATGCCACAGTTTTTCTCAAAGGAAGCCATACCTGAGCGAGTCATTCGTAGTTTTTATTCCAGTTTCTTTGGAACAGCCTCCTGGGCTGGATATATATGATCCTAAATAATTAAATTTACCTGCTGCCTCTACAACTTGTCTGTTAATTGTGATACCCTCTTGCATCCTGTTTTTATTAGCTGTGTTTTAACGTTTATTCATTTTGTTTTCATTGTAAGCAAGAATAATCCTCATTAGTTGTTTTTGCAGACCCAAACATTTGTTGCACCACGTTGGTGGTTGTAGCAAAGATCATTGTGTTATCACAAGTTCCGAGATTGATTAAGAGAGGTCCACCAGTGCAAATCATAGCTCCTTCCACTTTGCCAAAACCTTCCAAGCCTTGTCTCATAATAAATTCTGTGCATGTGTTAAAGAGGCTTGGGGACAAAATACACCCTGTCCAGTGAAAAACTCACTCACTGTTGCTTACTGCTGTTTGCACAGTGGTCTGTTGGTGGTGGTAGGGACCTGCAGTTAGCTCAATAAGATGGTTTGGAATCCTCACTTCTACTAAATGTCTCCCAAAAGATAGTTGTGTCAGACCATATCAAATGCTTTTGAGTAGTCAATAAAGACCCACATGATCTATGGGTGAATGTACTCTATGCTTTTTTCAGTGATGTGATGGATGCTCATGATATAGTTACTTATGCCTCTTTGAAATCAGCTTGTTGGGGTGATAGTTCTGCTTCTAGTCTTCCTTTCACGTGATCCAAGATTACGTGGAGCAGAACTTTGCTTGTGTGCTATGTCAGGGAGATGATCTGATAGTTACTATACTCTGTTATGCCTCCCTTCTTTGGTAAGGACAGAAAGATTCCCTTCATTCAGTCCTCCAGCCAATTTCTAGTCATCCATTCATAATTATAAGTTGTCAGCATAAGATCAGTACTACATTTCCCAATTGTTTTAACAATTCTTCAGGCACTTTATCTACCTCTGGTGCTTTCACAATCTTATTTTCATAATAATATGCATCACTTCCACTGTTCCCTCTAAATTGTGCACATGTGCGTGCACACACAGATCCTAAACCCTGTGCACAAGGCGAAACACTGCACACACAAAAATTTGCACAGAAGCACAAAAATTTGCACAGAAGAAATTTTTGTGCACATGGCCTGTCAAAAATTAGAGGGATCATTGATCACTTCCTCTTGCAGGATTTATGGCTCTGGCTCCGGCTTTGTACTCTTTTCTGTCATCCTGTATTATGAGTCTCTCTGCTGAGACTACATATTGACACAGTAATCTCTCCACCTACATTTAATGTCATCACCCTCAGTGAGGACTCTGCCATCATGATCTTTTATAATATTTGATCATGGTGAAAACATTTTGGTAAGAATTCTAACCACTGTGAACATACCATTCATGTGATTACTCTTTATAATTCTCTTGCTGTTTATACACATGGAAGTCACTTGAAGGCATGACAAAGGACCATATTGACTACGTCATGATATAGCAGTGCTGGAGATCAGTAGTCCAGTGGTCAGAGACTTTCCCAAAAGGGAAGTCTATTTACCTCTAAATGATGTTATACAAGTATATTTCCTCTGCAGATTCTCACTTACCTGCCCTCTTTCCTGGTTTTTTTCAGAATCTTTTCCATTACAGATAACAGAATGAAACTGAGCCCTTTATAACCTTGTTTTGAATGTTGAACTCCACAAGCAAGTGAGAGTGCTGCCCCAGCATTTATAGCTCTTATTTGAGTGATTGTTCATGTGCATTCCAAACAGGTGTGTGCATGCCAGCCGGAAGGTTTTTCCCCTAGCAGTATCCGTAGGGTTGGCTGAGGTGTCCCCTGGAATGGCGCCACTATGACGCCCAATATATGGCCCTGCCAACCCTCCACCCCCTCAGTTCCTTCTTACCGTCTGTAACAGTTAGCTGGAACTTTGCTAGCTCCTGCAAAGCAGCCTTAGCAGTGTTCCCATTGTGTATATAGTTCATTTTTGTAGTTAGTTAATAGCTCTTGTTAAGTTTAGTTAGTTAGTTGGTTAGTTGTTGGGGGAGTTCCCCCTGCAACTTGTGTTGCCCTCAGGGGTATGCCCGGCCTTTACAGCCAAGAGGACAGAAAGGCGTTACTTTGTGCCTTCCAAAGGGCACGAGCACCTATACGCTCATCCTCCTTCGGACTCCCTGGTCGTAGAGGTGGCTAACCAAAGGGACAGAAGGGTTCCAAGAGTCTAACCCCAAGAACAGGGAAGTCAAAAAGCTCAATCTTTTTGGCAGACAGGTCTATTCGATGGGGGGCCTGCATCTACACACTGTAAATTAGTCGCTATGGACACAACACTTGTTTGGCCCTGTCTAAGTTCGCCGAGCTTCTTCCCCAAGAGGCAAGAGCATAATTCTCGGCCCTGATGGAAGAGGAGAAACTAATCTCCCGGGCCTCCCTCCAGGCAGCTCTCAACGTGGCGGATGCAGCCTCCCACACGCTAGCCACGGGGGTGGTCATGCTCAGAGGATCCTGGCTGCAGGTGTCGGGCCTTCCCTACGAGAGCCAACAAACAATTCAGGATCTCCCCATTGAAGGCCTGACATTGTTCTCAGAGAAAACGGACAAGCGCCTTCATAGCTTGAAAGACTTCTGAGCAACACTGCGCTCGCTGGGCCTACACACACCGGCCATGCAGTTCAGGCACTTCAGGTCGTAAGCCGCCACGAGGCCATAGCAGCCACAGAACTGCCAGGAGACCTCTTGAAGACGCGGCAGGAGGAGACAACCCCTGTCCAGAGGGCAGTCTTCAACCCAACCAAAACCCCCGTCGGTTTTGATGGTGGGTCAGTATGGCCTACCTGTCAGGACCTTGCATCCTCCCACTCTTACCTTCTCATCCCGTCTGTCCCCCTTCTACCATTCATGGCCCCATATTACCTCGGACCCCTAGGTGCTCCGCACGGTGGGAAGGGGATATTTGATCCAATTCTGTTCCCTCCCGCCCCACCAACCCCCATCCCTGTCCCTCTTCAGGGACCCCTCTCACGAGCAGCTCTTAGCCCAGGAGGTACAGTCCCTCCTCGTGGTGGGGGCAGTGGAGGAAGTTCCTCAAGAACACAGGGGCTGGGGGTTCTACTCCCGCTATTTCCTCAAACCAAAGGCAAAGGGGGGCCTCAGACCCATCCTGGACGTGAGATGTTTGAACAAGTTCATAAAGAAACTCAAGTTCCGCATGGTCTCCCTGTCCTCCATTATCCCCTCATGGATCCAGCAGACTGATACTCTGCCCTCGACTTAAAGGATGCGTATTTTCATATTGCAATAATCCCTCAGCACAGACGCTACCTCTGGTTTGTGGTGGGCAACCTCCACCTTCAATTCACAGTCCTGCCATTCGGGCTGTCGATGTTTCCGAGGGTGTTCACAAAGACCATGGCGGTTGTAGTGGCCTTCCTGAGCAAACACCACATCCAGCTGTTTCCCTACCTCAACAGTTGGCTCATCAAGAGTCGTTCCAAAGCCCAGTTGGAGGGCCAGGTGGCGTTTATCAGACGGAGTTTATCAGGCGGACCTTTCTCGAGCTCGGCCTTCTGCTGAATGAGGCCAAGTCTATTCTATCTCCTGTTCAAGGATAGAGTTCATAGGGGCGGTCCTAGACTCCAAACAGGCCAGGGCATATCTACCCGAGTTCCGGGCTCTGGCTGACATCATCCGGGGCCTCAGCCATTTCCTGATGTCCACGGCTCGGAAGTGCCTAAAGCTTCTGGGTCATATGGCCACTTGTACGTACGTGGTGTGCCACACCAGACTCAGGCTACGCCTGCTCCAGTCCTGGCTGTCTTTGGTGTACCATCCGTCTTGAGACACCCTGGATATTGTGGTAACCCTAACTGGGACAGTGCTGGACTCTCTCCAGTGGTGGCTGGACTTGGGGGAGGTATGTGCCAGAGTGCCTTTTGCCAGTCCTCAGCCCTCGCTATCCCTGGTCACAGAAGCATTGGACTTGGGTTGGGGTGCCCACCTAGAAACCTTCAGACTCAGGGCCTCTGGTCCCGAGAAAACCTCTCTGTACATATCAACGTCAGGGAGCTGAGGGCAATGCGCCTGGCCTGCCAGACCTTCAACCTCACCTAGTGGTCAGATGCATAGCAGTTCTCACAGACAACACATCGGCGATGTTCTGTGTCAACAAACAGGGGGGTGCACGCTCCTCTCCCCTGTGCCGGGAAGCACTCGCACTGTGGGACTTTTGCAGGGAGCACGATATTTACTTAATGGTGTCGTACTTACCAGGGGAACAAAACAGTCTGGCGGACTCTCTCAGCCGGTGCTTCCACGGCCACGAGTGGTCCCTCCAGAGGGATGTTACGACTTCAACCTTCCGTCTCTGGGGGTCTCTCCAGATAGACCTGTTTGCAATGCAGGACAACACACAGTGCCACAGGTTCTCCTCCCTCATGGGCCTCACCCCGGGGTCGATCACAGATGCTTTCTCCCTCCCGTGGACACACGGCCTGTTTTATGCCTTCTTGCCAATCCGGTTCGTCCACCGGGTTCTCCTCAAGATCCACAGGGACAGGGCTTAAGTTATTCTGATAGTGTCGGTGTGGCTGCACCAGCACTGGTTCACGTCGCTTCTGCAGATGTCCATGAGGACGCCCTCACAGTTGCCTCAGTTCCCTCCTGATCATGGAGGATCGCATCCACCTTCGGCACCTGAGTCTGGAATCCCTTTACCTCACAGCCTGGATGGTCCATGGCTGAACCCCACTGAACTGGCCTGCTCCTATCATTTTTGGCAAGTGCTCCTCACCAGTAGGAAGCCCTCCACTGGTCCACGTATACAGCCAAATGAAAGCGCTTCTCTATCTGGGTGGAGCAGCACTGGCACATGCCGCTGCACGCCCCTATCCCGCTCATTCTGTAGAATCTGTTGCTCTCCTCGGTGCGGCTACTTTGGCTTTCCACCCGGGTGCTGGGGGTTTCTCTGTCTTCAACGACCCTCTGGTCAGCTGCTTCCTCAAGGGCCTGGAAAGGCTGTTCCCACACATACAACAACCTCTTCTTGCCTGGGGTCTTAACCTGGTCCTCTCCGTCCTTACAGGGCCTCCTTTGAGCCGCTGGCCACATGCTCTCTATTGTTCCTGTCTTATAAGGTCTCGTTCCTAGTGGCTATCACGTCAGCCAGGTGGGTGTCGGAGCCCCCCTACACCGTTTTTCACAAGGACAAGGTCCAGCTCAGGTCACGTCCAGCATTCCTTCCCAAAGTGGTCTCTCCATTCCATATGGGTCAGGACATTTTTCTCCCGGTTTTCTACCTAAAGCCACATGCGTCCAACAGGGAACGCAGGTTACACTCTTTGGATGTCCAAAGCCCTAGCATTCTATATCAAAAGAACTAAGCCATTCAGAAAGTCCGTTCAGCTCTTTGTGGTGGTGACTGATAGAATGATGGGCCTTCCTGTCTCGTCCCAGTGTATTTCCTTATGGATTACATCCTGTATCCGCAAATGCTACATCCATGCGAGAGTGCCTGCCCTTCCAATCACAGCCCACTCCACCAGGGCCCAAGCCTCGGCGGCGGCATTCTTGGCACAAGTCCCTGCTCAGGAGATCTGTTGGGCTTCCACATGGTGATCCATTCATATGTTCACAACACACTATGCCATCACTCAGCAGGCCAGACATGATGCGGCTTTTGGTCACGCAGTGCTTTAGTCAGTAGTGGACTCCGATCCCACCACCTGAATTCAGCTTGTGAGTCACTTGCTTGGAATGCACATGAACAATCACTCAAAGAAGAAAAGATGGTGACCTTTCGTAACTGGTGTTCTTCAAGATGTGTTGTTCGTGTCCATTCCAATGCCCACCCTCTGGCCCCTCTGTCAGAGTAACGGCAAGAAGGAACTGAAGGGGTGGAGGGTCGGTAGGGCCCATATATTGGGCGCCATGGTGGCGCCTCTCCAGGGAGCGCCTGAGCCAACCCTATAGATACTGCTAGGGGAAAAACCTTCCAGCTGGCGTGCACGTGGCGCACGCACACCTGCTTGGAATGGACATGAACAACACATCTCAAAGAACACCAGTTACGAAACGTAACTGTCTTTTATAAATGATTTCAGGATTTGCAATACTGAGGTATGTGAGTCTGCTGAGGCCAATTTTTATGTAGACAGAGAACTCCACTTACAGATAAATAGCTTTCTTTTCTCCTAATGGATCTGCTTCATATATATACACTCACCCTCCCTTATCTCTGCTTTCAAAGTTGCAGTATTGAGGTATGAGCAGTTGGGAAAAGGGATTACATCTCAGTGTGTGATTCGTGTACAGAGGTTTATAATCCACATGTGAACCTCTACTGCTATTGGTTCCCAGGACCCTCTGTCTTGGCAAGCAGACTCCAAAATTAGTAATCTATTAAAAGGAGAAATGGGAAGAGCTCAGTAGAAAGCTCTTTTAAGCTACTTTTAAGTAGAAAAAGTAAATTAGTCTTTATATACTTCAGTAAATATATTTATAAATATGCATATGTATTCTTCCTTTTCCTGTAGAAGGAGCCATGTACACTGTTGCAATTATAAAACCCGATGCTGTTGCAGATGGAAAAATAGAAGAAATTAAACGAAAGGTAAACAAAATTTTTAAAAATTCCAACCATTGTGTTTGGTTAAGTGCCAAGATAGTGAGATGGGAGTATAATTGGATATTAATTTAGGACAAAACTGTAAAGCCAGATCTGCTAATACTTATCCTGTAAAACTGACAATGTAAAATGGTTGTGACTGGAGCAATATGATTTTCACATTGATGCTGTTTAACATATTTTAAGTTACTGAAAGATATATGTACTGAAGTATATTATGCAGGTCATTGATTGACACATAAGTATTCCAACTGAAGTGTGAGAAGTTGCTTACACAGCTTCCCAACAGATTCTTATTTTTTCTGTAGTTGATAGCAAGGATGAGAGTTAACCGTCAACTCTTGGATAGTGCAGATGAGTCACAGAAAATAATTTTACAAGTGTAGAAAATACTTTCTTTGCCACAGCAGTATCTTTCAAAATTCTAGACATACAAATAAACCAGCTCAAATTAGCCGGTTCTTTACATATGTATGTGAATGTATGCAGACATGCATAAGATCATGCTTATGGGAAAGTAAAGTCACAGGATATACACTCGTAATGATTTAGATGCCTAGGCAGACACAACATTTGGTTAAGGAGACATCATTTCTGCCTCCAGAACATAATACTGGAAGAATGCACATTTCAGTTCCAGAAATGCTGATTTGTGGACATACACACATATAGTGTATGCTGTGCAGGGAGTACACATGGTGATACAGATCATATCAATACATGCCTACTCTACATATACATAGTTCTACCATGTAGTGAGAATTTTAAAAAATAGATATTGTGGCAAATTGCTGGCACTGTTATGATGGGTCCCGCGCTTTCTCTTCTTGTGGGGGGTTCAGGGAGCTATTTCTTGCCCCTGAATAGGGTATTAACTGCCCCACTAGTATCCTAGAGGAGGGGGAGTGGAGAGGGAGGGACCCGGGCCCACCCTCTACTCCGGGTCCCAGCCCAGGGGCCCTGAGGATAGCGGTAAACTACCTGAAGTAGCTATTCCTTCCTCTGGGCTACTTCCCTCTCCTACCCTTCAGCTTGTGGGGCTTCCTGCCCTCTCTCTACACAGGTCAAGTGTCTCTTTACCTAGGGTCTGGGTGGTCTTGGTTCCAAACTCTCCTCCAGCTGTTCACTGCTCCAACTCCTCCAAACTGCTCACTGCTCCAACTCTTCCAAACTGCTCACTGCTCCAACTCTTCCAAACTGCTCACTGCTCCAACTCTTCCAAACTGTTCACTGCTCCAACTCCTCCAAACTGCTCACTGCTTCAACTCCTCCAAACTGCTCACTGCTCCAACTCCTCCAAACTGCGCACTGCTCCAAATCCTCCAAACTGCTCACTGCTCCAACTTTTCCAAACTGCTCACTGCTCTAGCTCCTCCAAACTTTTCACTGCTCCAACTCCTCCAAACTGCTCCAACTCCTATCTTCCTCCCCTGTCTGCCTGAAGCGGGGGGTTTTATTAGGTTCTTAGCAGGGCCTTAATTGATTGCAGGTGTTCCAATCAACCTGCCACCGGCTTCCCTAGTCCACAGGGAGCCACGCCTCAGTTAGCTCTGAGCTTACATATCTCCCCTCAAGCACTTTACTGCAGCTCCCTGACCTTCCTCTATCACAATATTCATGTTATTTCTGCATACTAAAACCAAAAAGCAAGTATACTATAATAAAAAGTAATATCTACTCCGTAATGGTGGTTGACCAATTTATCCTAGGTATGCACAAATACTTTACAAGTATATGACTGACTGCTGCATAATAAAGATTTTGCTGTCAGTCATTAGGAATGATTATGTGCTGCCTTCCCATAGGTTTGCTTTATTTGCATTACTGGAATCAATAATGGTAAAACATGTTTAACAAATAGTAGATATTTTCAATAAGATCTGTATATTGAGGTACATAATGTGTAACAAAAGGCTTCTTTATTTTAATGGGTGTCACACTTGAACGTAGTGCAGTACTTTGAAAACCTGGAAATTTAGTTGGGCTGAATGAAGAAGTTACTATATTTGTGATATTTCATATGACCTCATTTAAGATTCTGCACAAAAATCAGTCAGTTTTTAGAATCATGGCAAAAATATGTAAACAAGCTAATATTGCTGATTTGCTATATGTCTCCCTCAAATGCGTCTGAACCTGATCACTGATCTGTAACTGAAGATTACAGAAGCGGGCTTTGGCATTGCAGCAGAAGCGGATAAGACGTTAACTGAAGAGCAAGTTAGAGATTTCTACAGGCACAATACAGAACAGGTAAAAAGGCTACACAAATATAGGCAGCTGTATTGATAATAATATCATCTATATGGCTTGTAAAACATTTATAAAATGTAACCGATTCCAGTTAATTAGAATTATTTATGACACAGAAAGAAAATAAATTAAAAGATTGTCTCATCTTCTTTGCTTTGGTTTTCCAGTCCAGCTCCTGTATGATGTCTGTGGTTGTTGGTATTTCAATGTTGCACTTAAATAACAATGGAATAGCATACAATCCTTGGTACATACTGAAGCAATAGAGGTGCATATTCCCTAACACAACCAACTCATTAGCCAACAGTGGAATAGTCAGAATAACATAAGGCAAATACTCTAAACAGCAAAAGCTATATATATATATATAGTTTTTGGTTTTTAGAGTATTTATATATTAGCTCAGAGGGAACTGTGAACTGTGGGAAATCAGTTATTTCCTTATTATTCTCAGAGTGTGATTCTACACTGAAAAATGTATGTGTAAAAAGAGTACTTATTTACAGTGTATGTACTTAAACTGTTTCAGAATGTAGAATTCTGACTATTCTACAGGCTCAATACTACCCTCATTTACATTTGTTCAATCCTGTTGAAAACGATGAGATTACATAAGTGCAACTGAAGACAGAATTAATAGAGTTGCTGCAGTGTAGTTGAGAGCAAATTTTGTCCTGTAGAATCTTTATAATGGGGATTTTGAATGAATCAGAAAGAGCGCAGCTTGACTTTTCAGAGGCTGTATTTGTAGGACTGGCAGTTAAGTAAAACGTCTACTTATTTACTGATGGAGCAAATTTACTCTTGAAATCACTGAGATAGTAAACATTTTTTTGCAATCACTTTTCAGTGTAGAGACACACTTTATGTTTTGTATAGTACCAAATATATTTTTCTATTCACTTTCATTGAATTTATTTTTATATGTCTATCATGCAAACTACCATATTCCAAAATGCTTATAGTAAGAGAAAAATAACAGTAGAATTGAGTGTCCTTACAATATATTAATAAAATCTGAAAGGTAAAATAATGTATAGAGATGAATCAGAATATGAAAAAAGAAAAACTACACATTAAAAACAGAAAAATACAGATAAATATTCTTTTTACTATCCAGTTAGTATGAAAGGAGAAATATATTTTGTAAGTTAAAGGATGAGAGATGTTGACAGGGGAAAGATTCAATCATATGTTAAAGCAAAGAGAAAGGGTTTATAGAAAGATTTGCAGTGAAGTAAATGTAGGGCTTAGAGGGAATAAAGGCAATTCCAGCATTGGTGGAAAAGTGACTCCAAGTTATAAAGAGACACAAAGGGGTTTCTTCCCATGAAAGTATCTCTCTATGTGGATGAAGGCTAAGACTAAAGGGGAGAAAAGAACAGACAAGGAAGTAAGTGTCTGAGAATGTTCTGAAAGTCAGGAATGTATTCACAGACTACTTGCCTAATTTACAGAACTTTAAAAATTATGCCAGGAAATGCAATATATTTTGTTGCTTTACATTGTGTGACTCAGTCCAATATACTGTAAGCATCACATTTGATCTCGTCTCTGAGTTATTGATACATTAGGTTGGGAGAACATGTGGCAACATGTTGTATACAGTAATATAATTTCAGTTATCTCAAGATCTTATATTTATTTTAAAAGCTGAGACATATTTTATAATACTGTTTTCTCTCTTGAACTAAAATGGACCTATCAGAAGATCTTATATTTCATATAGAATTTTATATGGTGATTGTAAATACAATGGTGGGATGGGAGCAAGTTATACAGTACAAGTATAGTTTGATTTCTGGTGATAAGGTCAAACAATTATCTCTGTAGTGTATAAGTGAGAAATTGTGTTTTGTAGCCTGATTTTGAAGATTTTGTTACATTCATGACTGGTGGACCATCCCATATTCTGATAGTTTCTAAACCAATGGAAGTAACTGATACTGTTCCTCAATGGAAAGAACTAGGTAAATCACAAGAGGATATACCTGAAGAGCCTCAGCCTGAAAAGCCAAACAGGTAACTGAAAAAATTCAAATGACACCTATATTTTATGCAGTTACATGAGAAATAATAAAAATATTGAGAGCCATATTGTCACATGCCCTTATATGCACAGCTGTGCAGATGCAGGAAGTAAGCAAGAGTCTCCCTAACCATGTATGGGTCACACAACAGCCCATCACAACTGCAGTCGCAGCACTTGTGGAAGTACAGAAACTGTCCCATCAGTGCATTCCTGAGAAAGAAGACAACAAGAGGCCATAGCTTGCCCCTTCCCACCGAAGTGGCCTGCAAAATGAGCTGGGCACGCTAAAGGATGGTACAGCCTGCACAGTCCTGTCACAGTCTAATTATATGTACCTGCACTGACCCAATTCAATCTAATTACATGACCCTGTACTGACATGAATGTAAAGATGTTGTTAGAAAGAACCAGTCATTATTCTTTTGTCTTTTTTGATTTACAACTGCAGTAGCCTTCCCTGGATAAATTTTGTCTGATGTGATATTAGAGTGATCACATAGAGGTGATCCTCACAATTATAAACATGTCACAATAAAAATTATTTCTTTTTCAAAGAATTTCTATAGTGCTCTGTTTTTAAAGATCATGCTTTAGGTGTATAAAGCATGATCCCCTTATCAATCCATTTTTAGAATGTCAGTGTTAATTTTGTCCAGTGAAATGCACAGAGGCTATTCAAAGGCAGACAAGTAGAAACATTGCATGACTGAGATTTCTCTTTCAAAGTAATTATGGTATAACACAGCAATTTAACTAATACTCTCTTAGGAATGGACAATATATTCATTCTTTAGAACTGCTGGTTTTTGTTGGAATGCAAAATCATAAAGTAACTGGCATTCTATTCTATGTTTTACTAAAGTATTAAAATATATTTTTTCTGCAAGTCAGTTATTGATTCATTTGTGTAAAATAGTAAATTAATATAAAGGATACATTAATTTAGATGTATTATTTGTCTCTTATTAGATTGCAAGAAGTTTTGGAATCAGAGAATATGTTAAATTTATGTGACATGGAAGACAGTGTAGAAGATGCTAGCAGGCAGCTTGCCTTCTTTTTCCCAGATTTCGGTAAAAAGACCAGCCAAAATGTTGAAAAAACATTGGCCTTAATTAGACCTTCTCTATTAAAGGAAAGAAGAAGTAAGTGATAATAACTACATTTTTCACCTGCAGTACACAAATAAGGCCTTATATTTTTTGGATTTCAAAAATCCTGGTATCTTTTAATGAATAAAACCTAGTTTTTACCTGGCACTTTTCTCCAATAAATGTCAAAGTGCTTTGCAAATTAGGTCAATATAATTATCCCCATTTGGCAGATGAAGAAACTGAGAGAGATGAACTGATTTGTCCCAGGTCACCCAGCAGGCCAGTAGTGTTACGTTATACCAAGGCACATGGGATCTTTTATAGAGGAGAAGGCCGCAGGTCATATTTATTGAAAATACAACAGTTAGCATATGCTTTTCAGACACACACACAAGTCCTGCAGTTGGTCTTTATAGTTACCAGTCTGTTAGAGCTCAAGTCAAACTAATGGGCTCTTTTGGTTGAGATCCAAGCCTTGCAGGACTGAACCCAGAGTTCCATGACAAAAACACCCCATCTTTATAGTTGTAAATTCCCATTTGAGTCCACGGGATCCTGTCCCATGCAATGTCATCCTGTAATGTCATCCTGTAATCATTAGTTCTTAAGTGGTGTTAATCTTGGGGTTTTCTACTGTCATCATTTGATGGTTATTGTTGGGCTTCCCATCTTTATCTCTTATTTGTTGTCTCATCTTTGGGGGTGCCTGCACTACCTTTGAGGTCATCAATGCTGTTAACGTGTTTAGCATCAGATACAATGGATATTTTCTGATTGTCTCCTAGTGTTTCTAAGTCTCTCACTTTTTCTTGACCATCTGGACATTTGTGATGGCTTTCACACCTTATCCCAGTCTCAGACAGTCATTCTTTTCTGTTATTTAAAAAGGGTGGCTGGCAGATGTAAATCAATGTTTACATCAATTCTTATAGTACAGTTAGTACAATTATAAAATCCTGCTCCTACAGTAGTAAAGCCAGGAAGAGAATCCAGGCCTCAAGTCCAATGTTCTTCACAATAGACCATGCTGTCTTCAAATTATTTTCTGTACTCAGTATTAAGCTGACAGAACTGTATATCAGAAAAATGAAATGTGTTCATTCTATTCTGTCTTTACTTACTTTTGTGTGAATATCATTTTATTTCCTAGATAAATTCTTCAAAAATTGCCTCTATAGATCCCCTTTCTGGGATATAATTATGGTTTCTAGAAAAATTAATAAGAGAGTCTAATTGCATTTAAAACATATTTAAACGAGTTATGCTTTCTGCTAGAACAATTTAGCTAGTATCACTATCCTTGAGTGGTTGAGCATTCTCTGCCAGGACTAAGGCAGCTTCTGTGGCTTGCTTGAATAATGTCTGTTACATAGATTTGAAAGAGTACTATTTGGACATTATATGACATTACTTTCCTGATTTGACATCTCGTTCTCAATGCAACTGGGAGAGCATTTTGCAGTCCTTATATAGGACCTGATTCTGCCACCTTTGCTCATGTCAAATAGTGCTTACTTGCAAGAACAGTGACAGAATTCAGTCATAATTATGCCTTCTGTTAGAATGCCTGGGCCCTCCTTTGTGGGCGCTTGTATTGCCAATTGATTCAGGTTCGTAGGATACAGAGACAATAAGCACAAAAGTGGGGAAGAATTCAGGCTATTTATTGCATAGCAGCAAAGAAAAGATACAAGCAAGCCAATTCTACTAAGCAAGGATATGATCTTATGCTCCTCCTTTCATTTGTTGGGAATTCCAGACAGCGATGACGGAGGGACTTCAGGCCAATACTCAGCACCAGTCGCAGGTCTCAGGTCTGCGTCAAAGTTCACCGAACCCAAATTTTTGGGGCTTATTTATACCTAAAACCCACTTAGGCTATGTGGGAATTTGCAATCAACAAGCTCATTATGCCTGTTTTGATTTTAGGTACCCAACTCTTATCAGTGCTTATGAATTCCTTTCTAGTTTCACATTAAATTTACGAGAAGCAGCTGTCCACCCTAACTAGATAACAACTCCTCCAACGTTCCAAAGTCATGCTATCTGAACACGCAGGTTTTTAAACAAAAAACTTTCCCAGGCAAGAGTAAGCCAGAGGCCTACTTAACCAAAGAAATAGAAATCTAGGCATGAAAAGTATAACTGTGCACGTCACTCCTGATTCCTCGTAACAATGTCTTCTGGTATGTTTCCACTACAGCGCTGCACTGCTTATTAATATTTCAGAATGAGAATCTGTATTGACGTTTCTTGAGTGGAAAAAACGGTTACTTGACATTGAATTATAGTTCCTCAAGTTTTTGACTTGGCAGATCCACAGTCCCAACCCAATTTTTCCCAATGTATTCTGAGTATTTTTGTGATTTTCTGATTGAGTGGAGGTCAGCTGGAATGATCAATGCTATAGTATTAACATTTGTATTTCCATCAGCAAACTCATTGAAACTCCAAGTTACTAACACTCTTTTGACTGGATAAGGTTTCTGTAGATGATATTTGTAACTTACTTATGGACATATGATCAGCCAGTGGTATATGAGAGTAAGAAGTCCAATATGAATGTCTCTCCAATAGGGATGACTTTTAATACTGTAGCAGTGAACAATCATTCTCATCCAGGACAATGTTATCAGGCATACTTTGAGTTATGCTGTGCCCTACCAGTTCTGCCATTCACCAAAACAGCTTCAGGTAAAAAAAAAGAGGTTCAGTGAAAAACAAACAAGTGAAAATTAGTTATAATTGAGAAATCCATGGTTTCAAAATGTTATTCTTTGCTTAAAAAAAAACAGCTAGTTAGCAGCAGCAGCTATCAAACTTGTCTAAAGTTAAGTACCTAAATCCACATTCTTCAAACTCATAACTTGGATGACCTTATACTGAATTGGGTCATGCTGCTTGTTGGTTAGGCTTTGCTCTTGAAAAGGAATATGTGTAGAAGGGCTTTTAAGAAAGTGTAATTACATGCTACATATACATAAGCAGCCTATCTTTCTTATATATTAGTCAGTGACATCTTCAGAACCTTCAAAGACAGAGAGCTAAATCAAATTAAATGTGATTTCTCTGACACTCCTTCCTTCCTTCAGGATGATTTTAAAAAGGCAAACAACTTCTAGCTGAGCATCCAAGCAATGATTATTGGACCCCTATAGCAGTTGTTATGAATTATAGTTTTCATATTCCAAAATGAACAAGTTAACTCTTTGGAAAATTGTATAATGAAACGACTGGAAAAACTATAATATGGAAATATAACAAGTATGAAATGAACTAACTGATGGCAATTCAGCACTATTTCAATGTTTTATTTGTAGATTCTATTCTGAAAAGGATTAAGGATGATGGCTTTACAATAGCAATGCAAAGAGAAATAGTTCTGACAGAAGAACAAGCACGTCAGTTTTACAAAGAACATGAAAATGAAGATTTTTTCCCAACCCTTCTAGAACATATGACAAGGTACTTTAATTGAAAGGCAACATGTGTGAACTTACAAATGGAAGCAATATTTTTCACAATGCATAATTAATGTGTATAACTCATTGCACAAGATATAGTTGAGTCCAGGAGTTCGGTACGAGTGAAATGAGTTTTATGGCTAAGAACATCCACAGGTATATCAGACATACTATCCAGAAACTAGCTGCCTCATGATAGAATTCACTTAAGGAATGACCCAACCCCCTGTGGCTGACTAGCTCCAGACATTAAGAATAGCTCGGTTTCTGAATTTCACTATAAATCCAGGAATAATTAGATCCCAAGAAAGTAAGTCATGGCAAAAACAGTATATGAAAAAATAAAAAGTGTTTTTATCAACAGCATATAAAAACAATAATAATGGTTGTTGTAATTCTGCACATTAACCATCCTCTACTCAATTTTATTTTCTTCCTAAACATCTGATAAATATCACTCGCCTTCCTCTGTTGTCAACAGAGTATGGTAAGCAGGTGTGGCTGTCACTGCAGTGAAAATTTTCCCTCACGCAAAGTGACAACAGTCATTTCAGGCAGAAACAATATGCTTCTCCCCAACATCTTCACAACATGGTCCTGGTCTGGTGATCTGGGGCAAAATCCTGGCTCCATAGAAGTTAATGGCAAAACTCCAATTGACTTCCATAAGGCCAAGATTTCACCCCCAAAATATAAGTTGATGACATCCCCTGCATTGAATGTCACTGTTCAGTAGTATGTTCATTTAAATTACTTTCACCCAATGCCTCCCACCCATGCCCAAAAATATAAAAAATTCACCAGAACTTCAGCTTTTTAAATTTATATTGGATTTTAAATCTCTCCAATATCAAGGTACCTTTTCCCTGGCTACACTGAATTTAATACAGTTATTTTAGGAGATATATTAGAGGGGGTTTTTTTTCAATTGCTTTTTTAATACTAGTCATCTCATTTAACAGTGGTCCAACCCTTGCACTTGCTTTAATACGAGAAAATGCTGTACAACACTGGAGAGATTTATTAGGCCCAAAGACTCTTCAAGAGGCTAAGGAGAAAAGTCCATCCAGGTACTATAATAGTCTGCAATTCATAGTCTGCAATTTGCATCCATAATCAACATATACATTTAGACCACATTGTAACCAATGTGACTATAATGCTCTCATCTGAAAAGTGATATGTTTCTGAAAGTTTTTATGATTTTCTTGATTATATAGTGTAGCACATACTGGGTCAACTGGGTTTATAAAAAACAACACATGGTTAGTAAACATAGCTGAAAGTTCAAATTAAAAAAGAACATTGTTTGCAAGATTTTGAAGAGCAGAGGGGGATCTCTTGGGTCATAATGATCAGTTTGATTTATTTCTGTGATTTACACAGCTGACAGCTAATTATTTTCTATTTTCAACTGTTCATTGAATATATATTACTCTGGATGATCTGTCTGTTTGAAATTGTTTTCTGTTTTACTTATTCTCCTCTTCGAAAAGTGTCCTGTGTCTTAGCTAAATGAAATTTGGATGACCTTGTGTAAGTATAGTGTTTTATTTATGGCTCAATTTCCTTTTCCAATATATTAATTTCTTGTAAATATCTTATCAATAATTCTGTTAGGCACTTCAGATAGTGTTTGTAACATTGTTTTCAGCAACTGTTGTCGTATTAAGACATTCACTCACTGTGTCTGTCATCTATAGCAGTGGTACCGTTTATCATTTAGGAAGACCTATTATTAGGGATCATAATAGGGATTACTCAATATTTAAAAATTGCAGTAAGAATTATTTATAGCTAAAAGTAGGTAAAATTGCAGTTAATCTTCCAAGTCTTGTGTCTTAGGTTACATCTGTGCTACATGCTAGGGGTGCAATTCCTTGCTTATGTTCACATATTCACACTAGTTCTCCTCAAGCTAGCATGAGTATAAATAGCAGTGTAGCTGTAGTAGTGTGGGTAGTAGCAGCAGAGGCATGGCTGAGCTGTGCGAAATACATACCCACCGGTTTCAAGAGAGTTTGTACTTGGCATGGCTCAGCTGTGCCTCTGCTGTGCTACCAGTGCTATGCAGCTGTTTATACTCTGCTATTTGTATTTATGCTAGCTTGGTGAGAACTAGCCCGAGTATGTGTACATGAGCAGAGAATCACATCCCTAGTTTATAATATAGACATAGCATTAGTATCACATAGAGAAAATGAACCACAGGAACATTCTGAAGTAGTTGAACATCCACTGGTGGCAGCAGACAAGAATGGAATTTTCAAAGGCACATAAGTGACTTATTTAAGAATAGCAGCCGTGTTAGTCTGTATCCGTAAATAAAACGAGGAATACTTGTAGCACCTTAGAGATCATAATAAATAAAGATATTTATTTAGAGATAAATAAACTGGTTAGTCTCTAAGGTGCTACAAGTATTCCTCATTTTATTTAAGTGACTTAGGCTCAAAAATCCCACTGAAAGCCAAATGATTAGTTTAGAATATATCTGTTAATTTCAAAAGGTTTGTAAGTATCTTTTGTTTCTCCAGTGTCCACCATCTCAACCTTCAGAATTAACATTAATTCTGGAGATTCAGAGGGAGAAGGATTCTAATATTTATGCATGCAAAAGTCATGTCATTGAACTACCTTGTTGTTTTAATAATTGTTAGTTTACGTTCGGAGTATGCAGTAGACAGTGTATCTCTCAATCAGCTGCATGGCAGTGCTTCACCTGGTGAAGCTGAGAAGGAACTAGAGTTCTTCTTCCCTGTGGAACACACTTTGGCAGTTATCAAACCCACTGCTGTTATGGAACATAAAGGTAAATATTCTAGAACATGCATACCAAGCCTGTGGATCTATTTCCAAAATAACTGTGGACCTCGTTCCTACAAAATATTAGCAATATAAAATTTGCAATTTGTTTTATCAGATAAATTCTTTTTGTCTCTCCTAAATGCATTTGCTACATTTATAAACCTTCTTATAGGCATGAAGTAATTCTTGATGCTGCCCCACTACTGACATTTCATTAGCCAAAATTCCCTATGGTTCTTTCCTCTCACAGGCCGTGGAGGTGGTGATACAATTAATGTTTTACTATGAGATATATAGAAAGAAAGAGGAAGCTGTATCAAAGGAAAGATTAAATATCCTTTAGTCATAGAAATTAAAAATGGAGTTGAGTCTTCCTAAACTTGTGGCTACCTTTCTTTTTACCTCTTCATCTAGACCACCCACTATCAGAAACATTCTCTGTTTTATAGTAACTGCTCTAGTGGTTATTTTGATTTTTATATGTCCCCATTTGTTTTTGTGAATCTCACTTTTCACTTCTTGGAACTATGCAGTTTGATTTTACCAGGCCAGCTGGTGTGTGATGTCACATTCCAACTGTCCAATGAGAGATAACGGGATGAATTTTTTTTATTATTGTTAATAGTAATTCATACTTTTTATTTCACCTTTATGGAAGTTTATTAGTAAATGACTGATGAGAATGACTTGTTGCAGGTTTTTAAGGAATCTTGATCTATTCAAGATCTCCCTCCTGATTGTTCTGTATTATAAATAGCATGTTAATAGACATGATTACATGAATTTGCCAGAAAACAAATCTAGCAATTTCTGGGATTTTTCAAGGTTATCATTTCTACAAGTATTTAAAATAATGTTAAAATTCAGACCAATGTATTTTTTTTCTCCTAGATGACATTTTGCAGAAGGTTACAAATGCTGGCTTTATTGTATCACAGATGAAAGAAACAAATTTCACCCATGAAATGGCAGCACAGTTTTATAAGGCTCATGAAGGAAAACCCTTTTATGACCAGTTAGTGAATTATATGTCTGAGTAAGTGTCTGATTTTACAATATTGTGCTATGTAAAAGTAGTAGTTATAGCTTTGAATTTATAGATCAGGCAAAAAGTTTTGGTTGAACATAGGAAGACTCTTGGAATTCCGCACTTCTTTGTCATTTTCTGTGTCAAGTGTAGGGGATTCTTAGAATTTTTATAAAAATAACTTAAGCATTTATTACCTTTTTAGAATACAGTGTCTTTCCTTCATTAGGCAGTGAGTTTTGCATACAGGACCTGTGAAGTACACTGAACTGAATTATGATGACCACCGTTTTGGATTTATTCCTCAAAAAAAAGAGAATCCTGGGCAACTGTTTATGTCTCCCCACCCTTTTTTTTTTTTAATTGCAAAGGGCCAAGAATGGGAAAATAGGCTAACCATCTAACCACTGAAATTGTTAGGGAATGAATTGTTTAAGGCCATTGTTTTCCACTTGGATAAACAATAAATGAGACTTTTTCTATTCGAAGGGTCTTAAGAATCCAAGTTTCATTTTAAATATGTGCCTCTTCCAATAGAACACCACTTCCCCATTTTCACTGTTTCTGCATCCCCAATTTTTCACCATTCATTTCTCCAGGTGGCCTTTCAAATGCAGACCCAGAGGGTATATGAGGGAAATGTGACTGTCTTGTTAAACCTATCGCATTATACTTTGGAGACTTTTGACGGTATCCATTTCTAAAGTCAGACATACTCTCTTTCTGCAATAAATAAGGAATAATTTTTCCTCAGGAGTTAAATTTTGCTAACTATTCAGTTAAGAGGTCAGTGTTATTCTATGTTCTAGCATTGCAAAACTCTAGTAATACATATGATATTTGTATATCTTAATTTCACAGGGGCCCATCAATGGTGATGATCCTAACTAAAGAAAATGCTGTGCAGGAGTGGAGGCAATTAATGGGTCCAACAGATCCAGACGTTGCAAAAGAGTCTTCTCCTGATTCACTTAGAGCTCAATTTGCACAAGATATTTTGCGTAATGCAGTTCACGGCTCATCTAATAAGGAGCATGCACTGAAGAGTATTGAATATGTATTTGGAGATATTGATCTGAATAGTCTAAGCCTCAACTAAAATGTATCTGTAACAGTTAAAATGTAAGTTGTTAGGTGGTTATACATTTATCTTTCCACCTGTGTTTTATGTTATATATAAAAAGCAGTAATAAAATAAACTTTCTCCCTAATGAAATATTTTATCATCAATTGGTAACACTACTGTAGAATGTACCAATTAATTAACTAACATGTACTAGACCGTTCGTGCTGGTAATGGCCACTGTAGTTATATTCACAAAATAGTCTTTATTATAGCTCACCCCATAATTAACACAGACTCATATAGGGCTGGAAGGAACCTTGAGAAGTCAGCAAATCCAACCCCTTATGCTGAAGCAGGACAAAGTCAATCTCCTAGAAGATTTTATTAAGAAGTTTAGTAGTATAGGACATCTTGCAAATAAATGTATAAAATGCTTTAAGGCTTTGTCAGACCTGAAGGCAGTAAGACATATATGAGAAGCTGAATTTCATATCTCATTGCTAAGAATGCAAGTTTGTCACAGAGATCATGGAAGTCACTGATTCCAGGACTTTCTATGACCTCTGTGACTTCTGCAGCAGCTGGTGCGCCTGGCTCAGGGACAGCTCAGGCAGTCATGCGCCCCCATGCACCGCACCTTCCCCCAGCAACAGAGTTTGGAAGTGGTAGGGGGTAGAGGGTTGGGACATGGGCTGGGGTGAGTCAGGTTCTGGGCGATGCTTACCTGGGGACTCCCCAGAAGTGGCAGCATCCCCCTCACTTAGGTGCTAGGTGGAGGTGTGGCCAGGCAGCTCTGCACACTGCTTCCGCCCAGAGCACTGGCTTCACAGCTCCAATTGGCCAGGAACCTTGGAAGACCACGTGGAAGCTTTAGTTAGTGCAAATTTAAATGTTATCCTGTGTAGAGAATTGGGTACCCAAGAGCTCAATACACAGCTGTTGTATGTTCTCCTCTGGGATTTCTTTTGATTTTGGGTGCAATTCAAGTTGTTTGTTATGTTTTTTTAAAACCACACATTATCTGGGATATGTGGAGCTGGATGGATGCAGAGCATATTACATCATACTAAGGTGGAAGGAAGACAATTCTGAAAAAGCGGCATGATCAGGGCAGCAAGGGATGCATTGATGGAATGCAATTGTTTAAGGCCTTTTCTAGAGCCCTGATCACATATTACAGGTGCTCTACAGAACACTGAGAGAATGTGTGGGTTCAAACATTGTCTGCCCTCTCCTTTTGGATTGTAGAGGGTGCAATTTGCATGAACGCACAGACTCTTCATCACCACCATGGGTGAATG
This sequence comes from Dermatemys mawii, assembly GCA_007922305.1. Classification (NCBI taxonomy): domain Eukaryota; kingdom Metazoa; phylum Chordata; order Testudines; family Dermatemydidae; genus Dermatemys; species Dermatemys mawii. Next base: position 68,724,621 of record ML677349.1, read on the forward strand.
GAGCTCATCATGTTTTTCAACAAATGTGGTTTGCCTTGATTACACTGTAATAAAGTGGTTATGACTTCAGACAGCATTATTTTATGACAATGCAAAAATTTTTGATTCTGTGAACTAGATACATGTCTTCTCAAGTATGCGTGAGAAAATAGCTATTGGAAGACTGCTAACAAAATAATAGATGTTTGATAGGTAGCACACAAAGGCTTTGAATGCTGTAGTATATGTAATGCACCTGTCTCAGAAGTTTCATTTAGCTCTAGCTGTATTATAGATCTGCCTGGTTAAGTGTGATGTAATTTTAATTACTGTACTATTACTTGATTTTTTCATAGACCATTACATCACCCCAGGCCTCAGAATTCAGATATACCCAATCTGCTCTGAACAAAAATATGGTTACTCTTATATTTGAGGAGATTTTGAACTTTAGCTGTAGATGGATTGCACTTTTTGATTAATGTCCCTTATTCTTTTGAACAGCATCATGTGAGCTTCATTAAAATGATCTGTTTTGTTTTACTATCCTCTTTGGAACAGATTACACCGCCCTTGATGCTGAAATGTTATAGTTAGATCTGTGGCACTTTTTTATGCATATTGCCCATATATCATGCGAGCAAAATGTGAGAACTTATGATCTATTACTGTTTAATTACCCTTTGTAGTTATCTTCTTGATCTTACCTTCTTTTAGCAGGTGAGACTTCAAAAGTCTGAAGGAGATTTGTGAAAAGTTGTATTCAAAGCCATAAAAAAAGATACTCTTTAACCTGCTGGCAGAATGTTATTCATACATGGAGGTTGGGTGTCTTCTATACTAACCTACATGAGAACATCAGAATATATTCCAAGGGTTACAACCCAAACACTGTCAACATTTGAGCATTCATATGATTGTGTTATTTTCAGAGCACAGTTTAATATTCAGGTGTGATGTACATTTACGATGCACATCTAGAATCAGAGTTATAGGTCAGAAGGGACCGCCAGGATAATCTAGTCTAGGATTTGTTGTGTCTAAACCATTCAAGAGAGATGGCTATCCAGCCTTGTTTGAAAGCCTCCAGTGAAGGAGCTTCCACAACTCCCTAGATAGTTTGTTCCATTTTCCTAGTGTTCTTACAGTTAGGTTGTTTTTCCTGAGATCTAATCTAAAACTGCTATGCTGCAATTTGAACCCATTGCCTTTTGTTCTGCCCTCTGTGTCAAGAAGGCAGCCTTTCAAGTAGTTAAAGACAGCTATTATATCCCTCCTCAATCTTTCTTTTGCAAACTAAACATACCCAGTTTCTTCAGCCTTTGCTCTTATGACTTACATTCCATTCCTCTGATTACCATTGTCATTCACCTCTGGAACTTTTCCAATTTGTCCACATCCTTTCTATACATCAGTGACCAAAATTAGACACTATACTCCAGCAGAGGCCTAATCAGCACCAAGGAGAGCAGTACTATCACTTCCCATGACTGGTATGCTATGCTCTGTTAATGTGACCTAAAATTGCATTTGCTTTTTTTAAAACAACCTCATATTGCTGACTGTATGTTGTATCCTGCTCTTTTGTTATGTGTTTGTTTGTTTTGGGTGTTTTTTATAGAAATCCTAGGTCCTTGTGCAATATAGATTTTAAGATAAATGGAAAGGCAATTTCTGTTTTGTGTTGAGTTAGATTTGATTCTAGCTAGCGAACAGGAGGGAGCTAGTGAACAGGACTGGCTAATAAGGGAGTTCCCTCTCCTAGAAAGGTATCCTTGGACTTTCTGGGACATAGTAGAACAGTCCCACCCACTGTCTAATAGCCTCTGTGCTGTTGGGGAGGATGAAAGTCTCAGAGAAGGAGAACATTCAACTGGAGCAGAGGAAAACGATCCCATAGTTGGAACCCTCCTTCAAGATAATGTTGTGATATCTTCTTGCACTGAGGATACCTCTCTGGAGGAGGGAACTTCAGTTATCAGGAAGAGACAGGTATTAGTAATGGGTGATTTGATCATAAGAAATATAGATTGCTGGGTTTGCAATGACCGGGAGAACCACATGATGACTTGCTTGCCTGGTGCAAAGGTTGCAGATCTCTCAAGACATATAGATAGACTTATGTATAGTGCTGGGAAGGAGCCAGTGGTCATGGTACACGTAGATACCAATGACCCAGGGATGGATAGGAGAGAGGTCCTGGAGGCAAAATTTAGGCTGCTAGGTAAAAGACTGAAGTTCAGGACCTCCATGGTAGCATTCTCTGAAATGCTTCCAGTTCCACACGCAGGGCCAGTTAGACAGGCAGAACTGCAGAGTCTTAATGCGTGGATGAGACGATGGTGTAGGGAGGAGAGGTTTAAATTTATTAGGATCTTGGGAAACTTTTGGGAAAAGGGGAGCCTATACAGGAAGAATGGGCTACACCTAAGCCAAAATGGAACCAAATTGTTGGCATTTAAAATTAAAAAGTTCACAGAGCAGTTTTTAAACATGTAAAAGCAAACATACAAAACCATTAGTATTGTGCATCAGCATTTATTCCCATACAGTGGAATGTTGAATGATCTTATAATATGAAGGAATGGCGCAAATTCTATGTAGCAAATAATTTTTACATTTTTTCTTTAATATCAAAAAAGCTATGGATAAAAGTTTGATTTTAACAGATGTAAAATAATAGTTAATGCTATAATTTCTAAATAGCAGTGTTTCATTCAACAAACACACTTATGCTCACAGTATTGTATGCTCACAACAAAGCTTGTAAAGTGAAGTATCACAGCTAGTATTTCCTGGTTTAACAATGCAGTGTTAAGAATGTTGATCCTTTTTTAATCATTACACTTACATGTATTCACCAGCTTTCTTTTAGGCCTTAACTTGAGACTGATATGAAAACAAAGCATTAGAACTTCCACAATGCTCTAAAAGCATACTGTTTTAGAAGCTTTTAAAAATATTGAATTTTTTGCTTATGCAAAATGTTTATGTTTAGGTCAATATTTTCAAATTTGGGTGTTTAATTTAGGCACCTCAAGTGATATCCTGGCTCCACTGAAGCCAATGGGAGTTTTACTATTGACTTCAATGGAAACAGGATTTCCTCTATAATTTTTATTTAGGCACCTAATTATGCGGCCTGAGTTTCAGAGAAGCTGATCATCCCCAATTACCGTTGTAATCAATGGGAACTATGGGTGCTCATCACTTCGGAAAATTAGGCCACTCAGGTGCCTAAACATAGATCATGGACCCAGTTCTGCAAGGTTGAATTCCTGCATCTGCACAAAGACAATGGCTGGAGGTGCGTAGCTTAGGATGCTCACATTTGAACATTTTGGTCAGAGCTTTTTGTCACTTTGTTGTTCTAGTTGTGTAAGTACACAAAGCACACATCCATTGCCACTCAGGTGTCTCGCAGCTAGCTATGGCACACGTGAAAAGTTCATTAGTTTGCACGCCAGGAAGCAAAATGATTGTGCAGCACAAGGATGAGCATGGCTAAGAAAAGTAATATTTTTGTTGGGTGCTATTTGGATTTATTTGGGCATCTTTTGTTATTTGTGCGAGAACATTCTGTTACCAAGTCAGGGTGACAAACAATGCCCTCAGACAAATGCATGCAACCTGCATTAGGATTCCTACAGTAACTTAGATCAGCGTACTAATTTGTTGACATGATAAATCAGGAAACATGCAAAGGATTTTTTTAAACTTGGGTTTGTGTCTTTTTTTTCTTCTCTTTATTTCAGATGGATAAAGAAGGCAGGAAAATTTGTCTGCTTGCTTGTTTTTAAGAATGGTATTTTGCCGCCTTAAAAAATAGAAAATATCAAGGATGTTAAGTCTAGTATTTTTTGGTTTTGCTGGAAGATTTTTGGGAGTTCTCTGAGACATTTGTTGTGAGCTCTAACACCTTAATTAACGCTCAGGGGCACTGAAACTTTAACAGACAAATGTTGATTTGCAATGGCATTAAATAGGTGTTAGCAAAAAACAGAGTGCCCCGTAGCAATGGCTTGAGCTAAATAGAATGCAGTCAGGAGCAGTGTAAACTGCACCCCAGAGTTGTGCCAATGTGCCTCATATTTAAGTTACTTCACACCTTTGCAATTTTAAGCCCTGACCCAGCAAAGCATTTAAGTACATGCTTATCCTTAAGCACATGAATAGCTGCATCAGCATTGTCCTGGATCTTGTTCAATACAAGTACTCCCACTTGTGCAAACTGTGTGGTGGTTTGGAGGAGTTTATGAACAGGGAGTAGCAATCTCATTTCCTTTTGTGATCTAAGCAAAATTTAAAATCAGGTTTCCAGTGGTAAAATGACTAATGGCCCATTTTACTCCTGAGATACACTAGTCCCGCTCTTGAATATTTTAACGTCTGCACTACAGAGTAACTGAAGGGCATGTTTACAGTAACAGAATAACGTTTTCCTTCTAGTTGTTTTAAATCACTTTTCATAACAAAGCCATATTTCAGCAAATGGCAAACACGCAAATGGCACTGTTAAGCACTCAGTGGTTTTGTTTCACTTTAATTTGTTCCTTTTAAAACATTGATTTTTTTCATCTATATGTTTAAATACATTTAAAGTTATAACAACAGAAGCCAGCCTGAAGTACAATAAAAAATTAAATGTTTCCTTTTGATGTGTTTTTGCTACACAAACATACACAATTCAAACACTAATAGTGTATTGATGGCACATACATGATAATGCATATCCAAATGCTTATTGGTAAACTATGTATTCGACTGCTCTGAATATGAAAAGCACCATCAATCATCTTTAATATATCTACCACACATCAGTGTAAACCTACAATCTATGGTTTGCAGTGGCTTAAAATAAAAAGCAAACATTTAAAAGTAAAGTGCTACAAAAATGTCTACGCAGAATATCGCAATTGATGAGTTCTGGAGTAATACACATGCCACTCAAGCCAGCTTGTGACCTTCATCATGCAAGAAAGTCTTTTCTTAGGGAAATTCATAACTCATACTTTTCTGGGGGTTGCTTCTTTCTGGCCATTTCTTATTTTAGTGGTCTTTTTGGGGGTCCCAAGCACTGGGCTGGTGTTCTTAGTGTTCAGTTTTGGTGCACCACTCCGACCAGTGCGTCCAGCGTTTTGATTTTTATCGTGGGCTGTTCGCACCTTTTGTTCTTGCAGTCTCTGTTCCCACCTCTAGGAAATAATTTCAAAACAAACCATTTAGAAGAGATGTTACCACATTTTGAGTTAAGTAATAAAAACTAACAAACTGTGAATCTAAGTGCAGCTCTCAGTAGCTCAATATTTTACTCTACTTACTGTCAATATGTCACCGATGTCTACAGTAACAACCTGGTCCTGTATTCCTTGTGCAGTCAAAATTCCCATTGATTCAGTTATTTTCTCAATGAAACTGGTACAATAGATAGCTGCATACTATGGTCCTTGCCCTGCAAAGGGATCTGCACATGCAAAACCTAACAACTTCTTGGAACTTCAGTGAAGTCAATGGGCATAAAGGTCTGTATGTGCACACACCGTTGCAGGACTATTACTAAATGACTTTCAGAACATGCCTACTTTGGCCTACTGTTTTGGCTAAGTGGAGAGTAGCCTATCATTTAAAAGTATATATAAACTATTTCCTATATATATATCACAATACAGGAAAGCTGTATTTAATTTATGGGTTAATCTTTTCACTAGACTAGAAATAACACGGCTGAGGTTAGGAATAGGCCAGCTAGATGACCACCTAAGCCACTGAATTTATAGGGGTACAATGTGACGCCTGTGAAGGACAGTGTGTGTGCAGTTTTGCCTAGGGTGACAAAATATCTAGCATCAGCCCTGTGAAGTGTTGCAGAGTGACACAGAGTCTTGTGTGATTCAACAGCAACCGCATACAGCCCATTAAACAAAATCAAAAATACCAGTTGGTACTTAGGCTTATCATATTTAAAAACAACTGGTTGAAATGGTGATTATTTCCTGTGGTCTGGACAAAAACATACTAATCTCTGAACAAAATACAGTGAATAAGCACCACAACTTGTAAGATATCCATAAAACATTTAGTGGTCTATAAATTATTGTTCAAGCAGGTTTTGAGGTGTCTAATTATGTATTCAGACATGACAAAGGTGCTATCTGAAGGCCACTAAATCACGCCATGAGCCAGAGCAGAGGCATAAGGTTAAAGGCTAAGTGTTTTCAAATGCCCAAGTTATATGTTAATGGTTCCATAAATCACAGACTGTGCTGCCTTATTGCTATTAGAATCTAGTTTTACTTTTTTCCCATTTCTTTAAAACTCTTTTTTAAAGTGCGTTTCCCCATTTCATAGGTAATTTATAGTCAAAGGACTGGAGAAAAAGAATAATAAAATGTAGCAGACACACAGCTGCAGCAAAGAGTTGATTTGTAACTTAAAAGTTTCTTTAGTGAAAAATGAGTCTTCTTTCTCTCTTCCCTGGCATTCCCCAGCCAGCCAATAATTAAAAGCAACACACACACACACACACACACACACACAAAAGGTATGATCTCAGCCTATTATTTAATTCTTTGTAAACTTTTTCAGAACTAAGAGGCAAATCCTGCCTCCAATTCCTAATGTGCTCAGGCTCCATGTTGAGCACATCCGAATCAGGACTTCTATAGCACCCCGTCCACGGGGGATCTCTGCAAAGGGACATACAGGATGATTTGTGAGCAGGCCAGGGGTTGCTGGTGGTGATGGTCAGTTACCTTGTAACGTCAGAAGGAAGTGCGCTTACATCTACTCCTCCTCCCCATGCTGAAGGAGGTACATTGTAGCTGCACAAGCATCCAGGCCAGTTAAGGTCCAGTCCGCAGTCCATTGAAATCAATGGGTGACTCCCAATAAGTTCAGTAGACTTTGGGTAGGGACCTTAGTGTGTAGGATTCCAGGCCTCAGTCCTGCAATGTTTCTAAATGGATCAAAGCCTGTTTACATTGGCTTTATTCAATGCAACAGAATTTGGCCTTACTCTGATATACACTTTGTAATGAGCACTGTATACTTAACAATGATGGGCTATCATTCATAGGTTAATGCATTAGCAACTATATGAAAATAATTCACAAGTTCATTGTTATAACAAATCAGTGTTTAAAAAAAGAACACTAACATAAAACATTTACATATTTGAAATATTTTAGATTTTTGTTAAATGCTTATAGATTAAATGTTCATAGATGTTTGTTATAAAAATTGTTTCCACCTAAGAAAATTATAAACATATAAATGTCCCATCATGAGAAACCCTCTCCAAAATTAAAGAACAAAATATTCAAATTTACGCACTTAAATCTATATTTAGTCATCTAAATAGAAGTCCTGACTTACAGTGCTGATAAACACCTTCACTGAAGACAGTAGCAGCTTCCACTGCTCAATATCTCTGAAATTCAGGTCATTTATTTAGGTGCTTAAATAGATTTTGATGACTGACTTTTCATTAAGAATGTAAGAAATACTTTCATTGGTTATATTTACCTTATATCTTTTATCTAGCTGATCCTTCCATTTTTCAACTAAACATCCATCAAGAAGCATCAACCTAAAATTTTTAAAAGATAAAAATGTGAGCTCCAGCTTGTTTCCTATATACCGGGTAAATAAAAGATATGATCCCTGATTTTATATGCTTAGTCATCATTCCAGTTGATTTACTGTAGACAAGAAATATTTTCCAAAGGGAACCAGTCAGGTCAAAATGATCCCTAATTTAAGTTTTCTACAAATAAACTTTTACAAAACCTAAGACCAACAGAAATGTTTCCATGTATTAATTTTTAAATATCAATGAAAACATTGTTTTAAAAAATATCAACATTTCTCTGACATGTTTGCAATCCATACAACATAGGCACTGTGCTGATGCCTATGAAACACTTCAGGATCTGTGTCCTTACCTGCAGTAGTGATGTAGGTGAAAGATACCCCAGCTTCACCAGGTATAAAGAAGAATGATGGGTTGAGTGTCCCATGACACTCCATGTAATTAATCTCTCTCCCTACCTAACTACATTTGTATTGTGAAGGACAGCACAAGGCCCAATAATTTCAGTCTCTCACTGGGACACTTGCTGGGCAGAAACTGAATGCCTCCATACCCCCAGTGCCAGACAGAGAGGGTCTGTATGCTGATCCAAAACAAGCTGCAACCAAAGGCCATGGGGGAGCTGGGCTAGATAAGGAAAGGCAGTCAGATCTGAACTTATGTGGCTCCAGCGGCTCTATCACACAGTGACATAGAGGGGCTCCTGCTGTTAACTCCAGCGGGTAAATGTCACCAAAAGAAAGAGTACATGATTATACACTGTGGTATAAAGATTTCATTGGCACTTATTTATGACAATTGTATTACTCATGAGAAACATAGTCCTCTAACACAGCTGGTAGAGGCCACTATCATACACAGAATAATAGACTAGATGGGCCACTGGTTTAATCCAGTAGAACAATATTAATACTCCCATATTCCTAACCACAAATGAGTTATACAGGTATAAAAATTTTATACCACACTGTCCAATCTTACATTTTGTTTGTGTTGCATAACTGCATGTCACTCTGAAGCTAGAATATCTGTTGAGTCAGTGTGAAGTAATAGAAACAGCTACAAGCATGGTTGAAAGCTCTTTTTCAGAATATCTCCAGCAGGGCTTAAATTCTTATAGAGTATTTCCAGGAGATGCCCCTCCCCACACACACCCCAGCCCAACATGCAATAAACACTCAAGGAGGGGTGAAAACATTTACCAGAGTTCCACTCCTCACTACTCCAGGTGAATTTAAGCCCTGATCTCCAGGTTCAATCATCACTAGAGTTTTCTGTCTGTTACCATTCAGTTTTTAAGCTCTCAGCCATGCTGACTTTATGAATTATATCCATGCAGTGTACAGCCATAGTAAGGCATGTATTTATGCCATGCCAAGAATCCTAGAGTTTTGTGATATAAAAGAGATAACACAACCAATCACCAGCCACTAATTTGCATGCAACAATTTCATTGGTTCTATGAGGGAGATTGCACAGATGGTGGACTACTTGACCCAAATGCCACACCCATGCGACAGCACAGGTTTTCAGTTACTAGTATTTGCATTTTTTTCCCCTGTAAAGCTAACTGGCCATAATACAAGAGTGCTATAGTACAGGCCACAGAATGAGAAAAAAAATTGTAACTACAGAATGTTAGACGCTTCTAACAAAAACTTAAAATAATTTAATCTAAAAATCATAATGTCACAGTTTTAAGGTGTGATATCTCACAATATAGAAACATGTGGTGTTGTCTCACTGGGAGACTGGGATTTCCAAACTTCCATGCTATAAAGCACATATTTCAGATCCTCGTTGATCATGAGATATTGGACCTTAAATCCTGCAATAATTTTCTAGACTTTGCAGATATCAGTTAAGATGTATGCATTAATCAGTGGAAGAAAGCGAAACACTGATATAAATATGCCTGATTCCGTACGACATTTAAGTGCCAGTCGGGATCTGCACTACCTAATATAGGGCCTGATTCTCCACTGTCTTGCACCTGAGGTAGTCATGTACACAGTGCAAAGTGAGTCTAAAATGGTACCATGCAGAGTTGGTTGCATTTTACACTCACTTTGCACAGATGTAAATGACTACACAGATAACAACGCAGTGGAGAATCTGTCCAATATTATAGACCACTCTTTCCCTCCTCTAGTATTGTTTATAAAAATAATAGTACCATTAAGCGGAAGGGGAAATCATTACAAACAAAACCACAATGTGATATTTCCTTCAGTGCTGATGTCACTTTGGCTCAAAACTTATTGGGTGAAATCCTGGTCCCATTGAAATCAATAGGGTGTTTGCCATCAACTTCATTGGAGACAGGATTTTGTCAGTTGTGACTTCTAACATTTTAAAAAGCCACTGTAATTCAAAACCTTCTGTTTACTTACAACTGAGTTCAATGGCTATTAGCCAGGCTGGGTAAGGAATGGTGTCCCTAGCTTCTGTTTGCCAGAGGCGGGTGATGGATGACAGAAGAGAGATCACTTGATCATTACCTCTTAGCTTCACTCACTCCGGGGCACCTGGCATTGGCGCTGTCAGTAGACAGCATACTGGACTAGATGGACCTTTGGTCTGAGCCAGTATGGCCATTCTTATATTCTTAACATGAAACATTTAACAGTTTTTTTTCAAATCCATTTTAGCAAAGCATATGAAAATAAAAACCTCAATGACCTTTCCAAATCATTCATAACATATTTGGTGATTAGCTTGGTTTTCCATGGTAATAAAAAAGCAGATGGTGATCCTTCAATGTTTTTCTCTAACTAGTTCCTGCCAGGTTTGGGATGGTTAGCACAGTGGGGCAATAACTTCAGATAAAGTTGCAGTGGCCGCATTTTCCCATGCTCCATGTCTGAGTCTCATTTCCATGTGCACATCAAAGTTTGTAAGAATCTGTTGTAGGTCAGAGTTCAGGTTGCTTATGAAATGTGTAAGTGAATTTTGAAATGTAAATGTTGTTACCTGAAACCATGGATTTGGAAAAGTAGTAGAATATGTATATATATTCCCCTGAACTATATGAGGGATACTAATCAGGGGAATTAAATGCAGCACTAGGTTCACATGTGCTTCTGAACAGAGAAAATGGCCTTTTCTTTCTTGCTTGCCTGTCTGCTTTCTATTAACTTGACTACAGTAAATTTCGGCACTGAATTGTAATTGCTTACCTTGAATGCCATTCGTAACACATAATGAGAACATCTTGATTTGGGAGAAGATGTGGACATTGGCAGGATGAATTAGTAAGAAGAGGCACTTGAGACCGAGGAATGGGCATTGAAGATTTAAGTACCTCTTTCACTTCAACCACTGTAGTTATTTCATTGCAGCTACTTCTGTCTACACCCTTTACTTTTGCATGAATAACTGCAAGTAGGAAAAAATATATGCAAGGATAATTATAATGTAAATTAATAAGAACTATTCATATGAGTAAAAGTTGTTTTTTCAGTCCCTACATGTTGTTATTTATGATTAGCTAAAAATATTTGTCATAAAGATTTACCATGAAATCCACATTGTTTTAAATAATAAACCATATAAAACTACTGATGTCTAGATTACATCTAGAAACTGGATAAATTTTCCAGATGTAAATTAATTACATCAAACACACTGTAAAAAAAACTATGATTTTAAATGAAAAACTGAAACATTAATAGGCAAAGGTTTTCACAATGTGTATAGTTTATACTGTCTTCCTTCAAATAAAAGACTTTGAGAAACTGTTTTAAAAGTGGTATCTCAACTGTGGATTTTATACAGAATAGAGACCCAAATACAATATCCATTGACTCTTGTTACCTGCCTATATAAAAGAGAAATTAAGATTGTATTTGGTCTCTGGAATGCTAAACATCCTGAAGAAAAATATACACCTATGTGGAATTAAGAAAGGGCCACTCATTACTCTCAAAGGGCACACTTGATCGGCGGCACATCCTGTACCTGAACAGCTTCTCTACACTTTCTTTTTTAACATTGTTATTCCATCTTCAATAAACAACATTATTAGCCATCAAATTCTAGAAATATAGCAAGGTTTCACATAAAGGAAGAATAATATCTATTGAGAACAGTAGTTATAATACAATCTGTGCTATCTGTGTTAACAGTAATTATATCAAAATCTGTAGCATCCACATAGTGTTTTAGGGATATAGGTGACATTTTCAAAAGCATTTAAGTGTCTTAATAGTCTATGTCCTATTTTCAAAAGTTACTGAAACATTATGGGATTTAGGGTCCTATGTAACTTAGATGCTTTTGAAAATGCCTACCCATAATCTTTACATGAATTTTTAGTTGGAAATTTGCTTTACAATTAAAAAGGTGAAGACTTCATATAGACTTACTATAAAATATGATAGTTGTTGGGAACTGTTTACAAAATAAGATTATAATGTCATAGATAAACCCAGATAACCATCAGTGATTCTTTTGTATTTACAACTAAACTGTACCCCGCCCTCAATGAACTGGAAGAATGAGTTAGTTGCAGTACTTAGTTTGTGACAGGACTTGCCAGCGCTTAGTCTAGGCACCTCTAGGCTTGGCAGTTCACAGCCCCAACACCTCTGGGCTGGCTGCATCAGTTCTGAATATACAAAAAATTGTTTGAGCCCCAGCAGCTCTTTCATTACAAATTACTGGTTAATTGTATATATTACTTAAAAGCGATTTCTAGCAAAACTGGATTTGTACTTCAACTTTTCTCCCACATTATCTCCCCATCCCACTTCAAATGGTAACTCTCCTGTTGAGTTAACTGAGGGCAGAATAAGGTCCTGTATCTCAAAGCTAAAATCTTGAAAATAAACTTAGCCAATGGAATGCAGTGTTTTCAGCTCTTTTACATGTAGGACCAGTGCTGGCAGTCTTTCTTCACACAACACTCTTGTTGAAGTCAATGGAAATAGAACTGGACCAAACATGATTTAAAAAATTCTATTTCAGTTCAGAATATAGACATTTTAAGTTACCATATATATTTATATACACACACAAAGTATTGATCTATGTATATATTACACAATGCAGAATCTGAGTGTTTCACCAAATGATAGTGTGTATTGTAGAGAGATTAGGAAATTAGATATTAGAAATAAATTAATGTTTCATATAAGTGCATCAAAATACAACAGTTTAAAACCAGCCAATTGACAGTTTGCTTTGGTTAATGTCACAACTGTCTTGCTAATAGCAAATTGAATTTGAATTAAATTATTATTTAACAACATTTGTTTTAATTTTATATTGAATATAATAGATTTTTAAAAACTGCCTATTGTGTGATATCCATAGTTTAAAATAAGCAAATTAAATAATATCTCCTAGAAACAATCACTGTAAATTGGTTACATATTAAAATCATAACTCACTTTGCATTCACTGTTAAACTTACAGACTTGTTATTGAAAGAAAAACTAAATTATAAATAAATATTTTGAGTTCCTCTGGTCAGAAATCCTTTCTGTGGCTGGGCAGTTGTATTGTCAAAATGCCATACAATGTATAATAAAACCTATGCGCCAGATCTCAGCTGGTGTAAGTTGTCACAGCTCCACAGACTTCAATAGAGCAATGAAAATTTGCATAAGTTAAGGATCTGGCTATTGGACTCTAATGGCTAGTAAGCAAAATCTAGGAAACACTCTATGACAATTTGTGGCTAAATAAAACAAAAACGTTGCTTTTCAACCTTTTCAGGTCGCTCCAATTTCATTGTTTTCACATGAACTCTTTTCATTCAATTAGAACAGCACAATAGTGCATACTTGATCAATCAATATTCCAATTTATTCCAGCTGAAATAGCAAAACAAAAATTGACATTCATAGGCTCTTTAGCTTTTTTTGTGACTTGTCACTAGACTGAGTTGCATTAAACAATGTCAGGAAAATTTAGAAACGCTCACATGCCCCTCTCCATTTTTGCTAAACAATCTGTCCCACTAAGATTTGTTACACCGGTCTGTATTCTAAAAATACTACTACAATTTAGCATTAGCTCTAGATATTTGTTTCTTCTTGTTTTTCGGAAAAACAAGGTTTGGGGCGCAACATCTTTTGAAGTGCCAAATAAAAGTGCTTCTTTATGATTCATTTATTGTTTTAATCTTAAAACCTACTCTGTGGCTTGTCATAGATTACAAGTAGGGGAACTATAATAATTTGATAATATCAAAAGAAGCAAGGGAAGGGAACCAGAAGATAGTGCGATTATAGGGAAATTTTGCCCAGAGTTGAAAATTAAATTATTTCAAAGGTTGACTTACTGTAGCTGTAGTTTTTGGTCAGGTATGTTGTTAGGGTAGGCTTTATCTTCCGGCACTTGCATCGAGCTTAAAAAACAAAACAACAACAATAAAAAACAACATCAGAAGGAAAAATTACAAATTAATGTCAATTACAGGTTTATTTTCGAGAGAGATAAAGAGGGACCCTTAGGAAGACACACCATTGTTTAGATTCTTGCAGTTAGACTCCTGGGGTTTTTCTTGGACCATAACATCTTGAGTAAAATCCGTCCACTTCACATCTATATAAAAACATACAAAATAAGATATGCACAGAATTTGGTTTCTGCTACCAAAAATAAATGAACACAAGAAGATACGAAAAAAAACCCTCTGATATTTCCGGAATCACTTCACTAGCACACACATCTTGGAGAGCATTTAAAATAGTTATTCTATCCTAAAAACAATTGATTCACTATATTTTTGAAAATATGACTGCATCGGGTCTTATGCTTGTTTTTTTAACGGCTCTGTAAATCGTTTTCAATAAAGGAATAAAATCTGCAATATAGCATTGTATGACTGCTAGTTCCCTTCGTGGACAAAAAGCCCGATGTGTAGTTTTGTGTAGTGCAGTGCCAATTTGACATTTACATTTGAACCATACTTAAACATCACTATGCAATGTGCACTTATGCCTAACTCTGAATCATCTCTCGTTTTGACTAGCAACACCAGTGAGATTTGGAGAGGATATCCGAGTCCTTCTATCCTGATTGGCTCTTCCATGCTCTCAGAAAAGCTGCCTGCCCATAGGAAATTCAATCTCTTCTTGTCTGGGTTGGTTTGTTTGTTGCTGAGACTTTTTATTTTAAAGACAAATATTTAAACTACCCGAGAGACGAGCTGCAATCCTCGCCAAAACCTGTCCCTGTGTGTTAGATCTGAAAGATAGATTGCCTACACAGCGCTGGGGCTTCTGGAGCTCTGTGCTTTTGGGATCCACTTAACTAAAGCTTTCCGCTTTCCAGAGCCTTGGTGAAGAAGGACACACATCTGAACTCAAAACTGCCACCTTGTGATCAAGGTTCTCTACCCCATGAGCCCTGCTTTAGTGTACCGCCTCCCCCCACCCATCCACCCACCCGCCCCCTGGTCCCTCCTCACCTTCAGGGACATCGGTGACTATGGCTTCAGGAGATATGCAGACCCCTCGGTCGTACACAGGCAGCTCATCGCAAGCCAGGCTTTCGGGCCAGCTGTGGTTGTACCTCTTCATGATGGGCTCACAGCCATCCCGGGCTCTTTCGCACACCGATTTGCAGGGCTTGATGGGGTCGTGGAGGAACTCCAAGGTGCAGATAGGGGCGTACATGGCGCACAGGAAGAAGCTGAGCACCTGGCTGCAGCTGATGTCCACCAGCTCCTGATACTGCTCGATGGCCAGGATGGCATTCTCCTGGGTACTGTGGTGCAGGTGATTGGGCATCCGGGTGATGTTCCAGGGCATGGGCTGGCACATGGGGATGCGCACCGGCTCGCAGGGAGCCCCATGCACCCCCATGCTGACCCTGAGCCCCAGGAAGAGCGCTGCCAAGGGTGCTAGCATTTCCCCACCCTTTAGCTGCGAGACTAAGGTCGGGCGCTCCGGAGATTCTCCGCTTCCTCCCCCGAAGTCTGGGGAAGTGAGTCTCACAGGCTGATCCTGTCGCTCATTCAGCTTTCAGCGGAAAGGGCTAAGAAGATGCTGGGCTATCCCTGTTCTTCCCTGTCACTCGGGCACATAAAAACCACTGGCAAAGGCGAACTCCTTGTGCCTCAGTGCTGAAAAGACGCAGAGCTTCTCTCTTGTTCCAAAGTTCAAGCGATCCGAGCCTTACAGCCAGCCATGGAAATGGTAGGGCCATATTTATACCAGTGCCACAAGTGACGTGCGGGTCGGTCTTTCTTCTTGGCAGCATCAGTCATTTGTGTGTGTGTGTGTGTGTTTGTTTGTTTTTCTTTTCAGGCAGGGTGACATCACTCCCACTCGGTTTAATCCCAGAGCGACATCACTAAATTTCTCATTGCATGTCAACGAGCCTTTCGGTGTTGATCTGTGCAATAAATTCTTTCAAGGCGAGAGAGAGAAAAAAAAGCGTCTCCCTCATCTACCTCGAGTCTGCAAATTCAGTCGCAGAATTGAGAGAGACGGTGGGGACGTTCAAGAGGAGCAAGGACGATACCCTTTAAAGCGGCACTGAACTTTATGCCCTTTTCCTACATTTTTAAAGTGACACAGAACAGAAACGTTTGCAGCTTTTTTTTTTTTAAAAAAATGCTGCTACTGTTTCTGTCGCCTGGAGGTGGTTACGCAGTTGCTGCAATGCAATGGATCCAGAGGTACATACGGCAGGTGAAACTTAGACTTTACAAAACAAAACAAACCCCGTGAAATATACAGACTGGTCAATTACTTTTTCTGGAAACGGTCTTGGATGGGGCGGCGGCCGATCCGAGCCTGGAGTGAACCAGTCCAATAGTCGTATTGCACGAGCTTCTGCTGCTATGAGAAATCCCATTAGCTACCCACTTCGCTCTGGTAAAATCTCCACCTACCCTCCTCCGCCATAAATCAGATCAGCAAAGCAAACGGTGGGACGGGAAGATACGATATTATTGAAAGTTATTCAAAAGCACGTTGTGTCACAAACCAGCCTGTGTTTTAGAAAACAATGTAGACCGTCCACATTCGTGTCGTTTTGTCCTTTCATTAGTCTGACCCCAGAGGCTTTCATTTGCCTAAATTCTACTCTACATCGGTGTAATTCAGGAGTAATGCCATAATGTTCACGGGAATTGCTCCGGATTTACAACTATTTAAAATAGTTGAATTTCTTCCTTGATTAATAGCGACCACATTCTGCCCACAGTTCAACTGTGCAATTCCAATGAGAGCAATGGCATATTGCAGTCACTGGATATAACTGAAGACAGACTGTGGCCCTCCTAGGGTAGTAATTTCCCATCCCCTCATTAAGATTCTTTTGTAGGATGCATTTTCCGTAAACTCAGGATGATGTGCTTTTCTGTTTGTCGCAGCAGCGCCCTGACCTCTAGTCTCCTATGTGTGCTTTAGAGCCCGTTACCTATGTTACCTCTCCCCCTCTTTTCTAGGAAATTGCTCAGGAGGAGACAGCAAATCTAGGCCGAGGGATCTCCAAAGCAAATGGGAGAAGAACGCAAATATTTGGGGGGAGAGTGGATGATTGTATTTGTCACTGGAAATCAGGTGCCAGAGAAAGTCAAATGTTTTCCCTCAAAAGCAACATTTTAGAGAGGTCTGTCTCTCTAAGCAGATCATTTTTCAACTCCTTCCCTCCATAAGCCCCAAACACACAACAAAACGACACGAATATGTCGATATGATAAAACTGATCTGTAGCTTCCAGTCAGGTAGAAGCTCCACTTTGAAACTGGTAGGAATTTGGGGAGGCGGGTAAAATTGTATGCTCAAAAGTGTGCTTTCACTGCCTCACAGGAACCCTGAACCACACACATGCACAGAAGACACATGAAAAAGTGATCAGATTTGCTAACAAATTCCACATCACAGGCGCTCTTGTCAAGACAAACCAAAAATATGGGGTCCAAATAGAAAGGAAGCAAGCAATCGACTTCCCAAACACGTGATCCGTTTTGCTACTTTCCTATTCCGGTTTCTATATGGAGCAAGAGCATGAATGTTTTTTAAAGCACATATTATCCTTTTTTTCGCGGAATAATAGGCGATGATTATAAATAAACAGAACAATGACATTAACATATATATTGTTCGCCTCTTTTGTATCTTAATTAAGCCTTCAAGGAGAAAACTTACAGGGCTGAACATAAAGAGGTATACGAAATAGATATCAGTACAGGCTTCATAGCCAGTATTCCTAGTCAGTGTATTACAGCAGGTGCAGAGCTCCCAGCTGTGGCACTGGTATCATAGGGTGCCACCCAGCGATGACACTGGTATATCAGATGATGTCTCCCCTCCTATAGCACCTTTATTAAAATCCAGCTACAGAACTGGGGCTACACCACGCGCAGTGCCTGTGGCAGGCGATGAAATGAACGAGGGGAGAACCCGAGGGAGCCGGGGGAAGGGGGCGTGTGTCTCTTTGCCCCTCGAGGATTGATGCCCGGCGGGCGGCACTCGGCCTGGGCCGGAGCGAGATCAAACATCCGCCGCCCCTTGCTCAGCGTCGCGCCCGCCTCCGTCCCTCCGCGAGCTGCAGCATTTGCTGGGCCCTGGCTCCGCGCCCGCCGCTGCCGCAGTCAGCCAGACCCGCCCCCGCCTCCCCAGTAAGCGCCGCAGAGGGGGGCAGAGAGCGAGCGGCGGCAGCGCCGCAGCAACGCCGGGCTCCCCCCACCCGCGCCTCCGGAGCGGGGCTCGCGCGGACGCAGGACACCCCGAGGATGGCGCGAGGCGGCGGTTGCCCGGGGCAACCCCGGCGGCGGCGGCTGCTGCTGCTGCTGCTGGGCGGCCTCCTGTGCCTGCCCGCCCGGGCTCCGCTGGCGGCCGCCCCGCAGGGCCGCGCCGGGCGGGGGCAGCCGCCCACCCCGTGCCGGGCGCCGCTGCAGTGGGAAGGGCGCACGGTGGCCTACGACCACGGCAGCGGCCGGAACACCAGGGCGGCGGTGTCTTACGACGGGCCCAACCAGCGGCTCCGGCTCCTGGAGGAGAGGAAGGGGCTCATCCCCTGCAAGAAGTAGGTGCTGCTGGCTCCAGAGGGGGGGCTTGGCGCCGCCCCTCCCTGCGCCGGAGGGGAGAGCCGCCTTGCAGCCAGTCACTTCTGGGGAAGGGGCGGCCCGGGGCGGGAAATGCGCCCCCCTCCCCCTCCGCCTTTCGGCGGCCACGGACCCTCCTGCTTCTGCAAACCGGCCGCAAACAACCGCCCCCCGGCTGGCAGCGCTGGCGTTGGCGGGATGGGGGGTGGGGGCGGTGCTGGAGCATGGTTTGGTTTGGTAAAGCTGCCAGCTGCACGCAGGCCCTGAGTCAATTGAAGTCAATGGGAGGATTTCCACTGACTTCAGTGGGCCTGGAGCACGCCCCACGTGGCTACCCAATAGTGGGGAGCACAGTCCCAGAGGGTCCCCTGCTCGAGGGCTTTCGCTCCCCTCCCCTTGCTCTGGTATAAACGCCCAGAGAGAGAGATTCCGTTCCACCCAGCCCCACCATCAGCACATGACTCAGTTTGCAACCAGGGTATGCATCCCCCCCCCCGTTCTCCCCAGGGTTTGTTTATCATTGTGCTGCTGCAGGCTTATTATATCATTTATGCATCCAGGCCACAGCTTTGCCGTTGTGCTGTGAGCCTGCCCGAAGAATATCACAAATAAATCATTTATTTCTGCCACGGTAATTTGGCAGATTTTGTAGCTCACTTTAGACCGATTGCCAAAAATTGGACTCCCACAGGTTGGTGGACACCCTAGAGCAGCTTCTTCCCTGATTATTTTAATCAGATTCAGATAATTTACCCCAGTGTAAATCAGAAGTAAATTGGTTTAAGTCAGTGAAATTTCTTTGATTTTACCCTGGCCTAGTTGAAAGCAAGATTTGGCATCATGTTTTTAGCTGATCTGAACAGTGATGAGTGTATGTAGCACAGTGAGATCAGGTGATTTCTGGTGAATGGTGACGGAGGACTTCCCTACCCCATTACATTTTTTTTTCTGAGGAGAGGGAGATGATGAGGAGGTTAAGGGCAAAGCCAGAAAGAGCCTTTTAAGTGAACTGAGCTGTCGTATCATGGTGACAGATACTTACGTGACAAGCAACAGGAAAAGAGCCATCAGGTGTTTGACTGATGTCCATGCTCAATAAATATAGTTTACTATATTTATCAGTGGTAGCTTGTGAATCTTACTGGACTTGCGGACACTCTGGATGTGACTTGCAGACTGTGACAGATTTCTGTTACCAATCTGTCTAGCACCTCAAGTGTTCAGACTAAGGCTGCAGGTTTGTTAGGAGCGGAGATGAAGGAGTACACCAAGTGATTAAATTTTTAAGCTTTATTAACCAGACAACAGTGGTGAGTGTCTGGGTACACCCCATGTTACTTAGAGAAAGGAAAAAAGCATTAGTACCCGAGCCCTAACCCACTTTCATACTCACACACGCACAACCCGAGGCTGGCCAAGCCTTGGTGTAACATAAGAAGAAGAGGAGAAAGGGTGGATGGGAGTTCTGCCCTGTGCACAGGTTGTCCAAGGTCCGCTGTAGATCTCCAATGTGCTTCTGCTCTTGGGAGGGTTTTTAAGCCCTGGATGTCCCTGGGGGCATCTTGGCCAGGGGAGCCCACCCATTCCCCGTGCCTTTTGCTTTTTGCACCAGTCTGAACCGGCTCTCCGCAGCTCCTCTAGCTTTTCCATAACACACTGGCTTAGGGTCGCGAGGCAAACTGTTGAGTCTCACTGGACCAACCTTCACAAATGTGTAATTTTGTTAGTCCTACAACTTTTTTAGTTTTGTTTGTTTTTATTTTTTTATGGCCAGCTGGGGCTGAGAAGCAGTTTTTCGCTTCTTGGCACACAGAGTGTGTGTCTGTGTAATTCCTTGGGCTTCTTATCTCTGGTCCTGGCTGAATTTTTAAATTAACCCATTCCTTTCCCCCTCTTTCCCCTCTTGTAACCTCACACTTTTAACTTTTTCCCACCACCAGTCCACTACGTATAAAAGTGTTAGCAGTGTATGCTGCTGATGCTTACGCAGAGGACCCCAGTGTGGTGGTGGGGAAATTAATACTGTAGCAGAATCCCCTGGAGTACTCTCACGGACCCCAGTTTGAGAACCGCTGCACTAGCATTTTGGCTCAGTTGGACGTACAATTGGTTCTTGTTGTAATAGACCAAGAGACCAGACAGTGAGGATGCTAAAGCAGTTTCTGTCTGGGCGAGATCCTTGGCTTGGGGCAGCGGCACATAGGTTGTTAGCAGCGATAAAACTTCTTGTATCAAGATGGATTAGTTGATCATTTGTATAGATGTTAAAGAATACAGTGAGAATACACGCCCCTTTGATAGGTTGTTTTTCTGTTGCCATCACTGGCTCTGCTTTCCACATAGTTCAACATAAAAACGTTGGTTCTCTAACAGAGATAGTATCAGCTGTAGGATGTGGTGATATTTCATCACATATGTTTTAGTAAGGACCCTTTAGTGATTCATTATGTCATATGATGCTGATAGGTCAACAAACATGGTGCCTGCTACCACAACATTTTCAAAAGCATCTTTAGTGCATTGGGTGATGTTCAGCACTTGACTTGTGCATGACTTGCCTGGATGGAATCCAGCTTGCTCTGGAGTTAGGTGCTTTTCAATGAGTGGGTATAGGCCTCTGATTATTTTCCAATTTGCCAGCTCAGACTCAGGAAGACCTCTAGGGAAAACTGATTCCTGAGGTGAGGCCTTCAATTGAGAATGCCATGTCACTGGTCCAGTGGAACATAATTCTAGGTTTCAAAACAAGATTTTAGTCACCACGTCAAGACATATGAGGAAATATGAAGGTACCAAATCTGTTCATTCCTCCTGGTACTTTCAACTGGCATTTGTTTCTCTTATTTCTTATTTGTATTGTGGTAGTGCCTGGAATGTATGAGGTGCTGTACACGCATAAAGGAAGATGAAGTCTTTGCCCCTATGAACTTACAGTTTACTCTTCCAAACTAAGTGTAAAGCAGTTTTGCTTCATCCTGTGTCAAACACTGGGAAGAAAGAGAGAGGGTTCTATATTGCCCTTTGTGGCAGAGCAGACTTGCTCCTATCTACTTTCAGGCCTTCAAACATCTCAGAGACATTTGTTCTGGTAAAACATCTCATGCAATGTATTAACAGTGTTCTTCTATTCCACCACCCTTACAGACTATGCAAAGTTTTGGTGTGGGGAGGATACCTCCACAGTACATACCAATAGTGCCACATGGAGTCCTCAGCTTCTGAGGCGAGAGATTGTTCATAGTTCTGACTCTACAAGGCAACCTCTCTCTCTCCCACTCACTCTCTTCCTCCCTTCGCACATCCTTCCTGTGCCTTTTGTACCCTCTGGGCTAATGAGTTAATTAGCCTCTTAACTCTCCCCAATCCATTCCAGTCTGTCAACTGGGCACTGTTTCCATAGTCTGGTGTGCTCTGAGGCAACTAATTGGAGTTGCAGTGATCAGAGTGCTAGTTCAGCTGTTGTTGCCCAGCATTCCGTCACACACCTCCCTGCCTTGCCTGACTATCAGACTTTTTTTCCCTATTGTCTTTCTCACTTCCTGGAAGTGCCACCCTGCGAGGGTCTCTCATGGTCCGTAGGCTGATCATCTAGGTCATGTTTGTGGTGCCCACTCATTTTCACCCATTGAAATCACACTTGGTGTGGGGAGGATACCTCCACAGTTCTCTTTCAGCCCACAGTTCGTCACATCCTGGGCATCCTAGGGGACTGCTTTCCCACTCTGTATCTGGCAGTGGATTGAGAGCACTTCCCTTATCCCCCTAATTGCTCAGAATCTCAGACTCTCCCAGCCCTCTGAACTGCGCCGGGACAGCTTTTCCTTGGCGCTGTGGTGTGGTGGGCTCCAGAGGTCCCTCAGCCTCTACTGTGGAGCTTGGGTTGTCTTTCTCTACTATTTCTACTTCCTTAATTCCTATCCCCTCCCCATCAATTTTGGGGGACTCTCTTTTTATCCCCTTTCACCTGAGTTAGGCTCTGTTATCTGGAGGTTTTATCCCTTCCATTTGGGCTCTGTTTCTTCCCTCTTGGGTTTTCTGTTTCCCTGCCTGTGGCCCCCTAACATCACCTTCTTTTCCTAATGGGAACAGGTGCCAGTTGGTGCCCAACACAACAGGGTGGGGCAGTCTGTCCACTCCCCCAACTTTCTTCCAATTAAACCTCTCCCAGTCTTCCAGGGTTACCTCTGCCACCTGGCAGCATTTTTTCATGTGTCCCTGATGCCTGCACTGGAAACATGTCATGTTAAACCCCAGATGAAGCTCTTAGCCCTGGGTTCTTCTTTCTTCATCTCCACACTCTTGGTAGCTGTGAGTTCCCCAAATTTACTCCCTAGTTCCAGTCCTTTATAGTGTTGACCCTCTTTCCCTGATAGGTCCACCTCCTCAAACTTCTCCATCAGGTTTACAGCTGTATCAAACGAGATCAGTTGAAGCCATCTAACCCATTCCAATATATTCTTGGAGAGGCCCTGAAGGAATTGTGCCAGCACCAGAGCATCCATTATCTCTCCCATCATTTGTGTTTCTGGCCTCAGCTGACAGCTAGCCAAATCCATGAAGTTTTGAATGAATACCTGGAGCTGCACACACACATCCAGTTCACCTCACGCCTCTGATTATTTGGCAGTGGAGACTTGATCTAGGATGGCTACCTTGACCCCCTCAAAATCCCTGGCCTGCTCATTATTCAGGGCCATAGAGGCTACTTGAGCTTACCCAGTCAAATAAGGGGCCAGCTGTAGGGCCCAGGTTTCCCTATAACAGCCTATACACATGGCCATTCTCTTGAAGGTGCCCAGGAATGCATCGGGGTTGTCCGCAGGGCCTGTCTTACAAAGCCCCAGGGCCAGTGCCCACTTGCTGTTCACCGCTGCAAAACTCACCACCTGCAGTAAAAGCTGCTGCTGCTGCTGCTTGGCTTGTTCTCTTATAAAATCCTGCAGGCTCATCTGTTGCTCAGCGTGTAAGGCTTGCCTCTCCAGGTGGTGGAACAGATAGAAACTTTGCACATCTTCTGTACCTCTGCCTATTGTTTTACCAGTCAATGCAGGGTCTTCTCCACTGTCCAGGCCACCAAACTTCATACCAGCTAATATCCTGGACAAGTGTGCTGCCTCAGCTGCCGTTGCCCAGTATTCTGTCACATCCTTCTTGCAAGTATCTCAAATTAATTCTCACAGCACCTCATTTTACAGATGGGTAAAATGAATCACAGAGTTTAAGAGATTTGCTGTAGATCACACAGAAAACCAATGGCAGTGCTAGAAATATGGGTGAAATCCTGGGTCCATTGAAGTCAATAGCAAAACTCCCATTAACTTCACTGGGGGCAGGATTTTCTCTCAGGAGACCTTATCCCCATCCTGTGACCAACCAAACTTGAAACCAATCTATTCAAAATTATTGACATTTACAAACTGTACTGTTTACTTGCATGAATTGACAGATACTTTAACTATTAACACAGTTCATAGTGCACTCAAATGTAACATAGATAATATTTTTGATTTCTTTTTTTTAATAATTTCAGTTTTTCCAGCACCATATAATAATTTTTAAAATCTTTTTAAACTGCATGCTCCTGAATTCTTTTTCTGTGTCAGAATGGTTGTCACAACATTCTTATTCTGTATCCTGTTTTAAATCTAAATTTTCTTCCCCCTTTCTAAATTGTGGGTTTTTCTTTTAGTGATATTTTGAAAAGGAACAGTTTTAACAGTGTTAAATATGAGCTAGGTGGTCAAACGTAAAAGGTGGTAATTCATTCCTGGTATCTGTTCCTTGTTGTACATGTCTTAATTTGATCTCAGAAAGTCTATTAGGTACAAGTTTCTTCATATGTCAGTTATAGATTGATTTTAAAAATAGAAGCAAGTGTAGTGTTCTGATAAACAAACTGTACAACACATATTCCTATGTTTGCGCAAACATATTTCTGTATTATCTGAAGATTCTGGGGTTTTAATTTTTTTATTTTGAATATTTTGAATATTTGAAGTATTTGAATTGGATCCAACTATGTCTGGGGTGACACAGCTGGGCACAGGGCAGACAGGTGGAGTCAAAGCCTCCCTTCATTAGTGCTACCCATTGAACTCCTGGAGGCGTTCAGCATCAGAAAATTAAAAATTCTTCACCAAAAAAAAAAGTTCTGTACACAATAATTTAAAATTCTGCAAATTGTATTTGTCAAAATAACGTCCACTAGATTGTGCCATCTCATGTTGTATTACATTATTCCATAATTCACTCCAGTAGTGCTATCATATCATGTTCACAGAACATGCTTAAAAGGTTTATCCTGGTTCTAAAGATATTACCAGTTGTTGTGGTATTCCCCTTTTTAAAAATAGGGAATATCTCTTAAATCTTTACTGTCTAATGCTGGAAGGAACTTAAGAGTGCCAATAGTATATGGCAGACGTGGGCAAACTACGGCCCGTGGGCCACATGTGGCCTGCCGGCCATTTTTATCAGGCCTGTGAGCTTTGGCCGGGGGCCCCACCCTCCCGGCCCAGAGCCCAGTGCAGCAAGCCGCGCGGCCCCATGTTCCGGGCCTGGGGTGTGGGCCCTGCGCTCCCGGCAGGGGTCTGGGCGGAGCGGCGCAAACCACGCTGCCCCCCCGCTCCCGGCTGAGGGGCTAGGCTGAGCGCGGCAATCCGTGCGGCCCCGTGCTCCCGGCCAGGGGGCCGGGCCGAGGGCGGAAAGCCCCCCGGCCCCGAGCCGGGGGCTGGGCCGACCGCAGCAAGCTGCGGGGCCCAGGGCCCAATGCGGCAAGCCACGCAGCCCCAAGTTCCGGGGCCGAGCGCGGCAAGCTGCACTGCCCCCCTCTCCCGGCCAGGGGTGCCGAGCAGAGCGTGGCAAGCCGTGCGGCCCCCCTCTCCTGGCCGGGGGTGGGGCGAGCAGAGCGTGGCAAGCTGCGGGGCCCTGCACTCTCGGCCCGGGGTGCTGGGCGGAGCGCGGGAAGATACGTGCTCCGGTGGAGCATTGAGAGCCGTGGGGCCCCGCGCCTGGCTGATCAGGTAAGCCGGTTTGGGGCGGGGGAGGGTTAAGGTGTAGGGGGTCTCCGGAGGGTGATCAGGGAACAGATGGGGGGTTAGATAGGGAGTGGAGTCCTGGGGGGCAGCTAGAGTGGGGGGTCTCTGGAGGGGGTGATCAGGAGAGAAGGGGGGGTTGGATGGGTCGGGTTCTGAGAGGGATAGTCAGGGGGCGGGAAGTGGGTGGGGGGCAGATACGGGGCGGGGCCTTCCCTATGCTGCCCTCTGCACAATTTTAAAGCCCAGTGTGGCCCTTGAGCCAAAAGGTTTGCCCACCCCTGGTATATAGTAACAGTAATGCCAAGTTCTTGAAAAGTGCTTTGAGCTCCATGGATGAAAAGCACTAATCAAAGGAAGGCTGAGGGGAGGTATGATTGCTCTCTGTAAATGTATCAGAGGGATAAATACCAGGGAGGGAGAGGAATTATTTAAGATCAGTACCAATGTGGAC
Organism: Dermatemys mawii; assembly: GCA_007922305.1. NCBI lineage: Eukaryota > Metazoa > Chordata > Testudines > Dermatemydidae > Dermatemys > Dermatemys mawii. The sequence goes on from ML677349.1 coordinate 68,750,690, forward strand.
ACAAAAACAAATGGATATAAACTGGCCAGCAGGAAGTTTAGACTTGAAATTAGATGAAGGTTTCTAACCATCAGAGGAGTGAAGTTCTGGAACAGCCTTCCAATGGAAGCAGTGCGGGCAAAAGACACATCTGGCTTCAAGATGAAATTTGATAAGTTTATGGAGGGGATGGTATGATGGGATAGCCTAATTTTGGCAATTAATTGATCATTGACTATTCGTGGTAAATATGCCCAATGGCCTGTGATAGAATGTTAGATGGGATGGGATCTGAGTTATTACAAAGAATTCTTTCTTGGGTATCTGGCTGGTGAGTCTTGCCCACATGCTCAGGGTTTAGCTGATGGCCGTATTTGGGGTCGGGAAGGAATTTTCCTCCAGAGCAGATTGGCAAAGGCCCTGGGGAGGTTTCACCTTCCTCTGCAGCAAGGGGCATGGTTCACTTGTTGGAGGATTCTCTGCTCCTTGAAGACTTTAAACCATGATTTGAGGACTTCATTAGCTCAGACATAGGTTAGGGGTGTATTGCAGGAGAGGGTGGGTGAGATTCTGTGGCCTGCATTATGCAGGAGGTGAGACTAGATGATCACAATGACCTTAAAGTCTATGAGTCTATGATTCTATAAATGTGGTAAGTATCATTATTCCTATTTTACACACTGAGGTCTGAGGCATTTGTTTCATTTGAATGTGATCTCTTTCAAAGGTAATAGGGTGAGTCAGTGAGACATTGGAAGAGAAGCTCAGGTGCTATTTTACCTTCAAGCTATGTTTTGCAAGCTTCAATTTAGCATGAGTGTGTAGGTCTTTTGTGATATCTTTGGGATTCATCTGAAAGGAGAATAGCTACAGGACTCATACAATTTCACTCCTGGTCCCTCACAGCTTTTACATGCACATACAGAGATATACACAAAAAGGAATCCACAGTGATGTTAGTTTTTACTCTATAAGAAATACAAGAAAAATATTAAATTCACTGAATGGTCAGCACCATCAAGAGAGGAAGAAATTTCATTTTCAACCTTTTATAAGTGCGTCATGAACAATAAACTCTTTGAGACAGAAACTGCAATTTACTGTATGTTTGTCTAGTGCCTAGCATAATGGGACCCCAATAGGGTAAATGCCTTTTGGCACTTGTCATAATGGCAGTAAGAATGAAGAGTAAAAAAACAACTGTTAAAAATATGATAGTATTTATTTAATAACAAAAGTGATTATTGATTAGTTCTCTAGTCTCAGTGGTATTTGCAAGGGACAGACATGAATTATGAATCTGCTTCACTCTTTGACTTGAGAACAAAAGCTGCTGGTGCTGTACAGGAGGCACAATGCTATGATTAGACAAGTGCATCCTGCATGCCTGTAGCCTGTCTGCATACTTGTGTCAGTCCTTCTCCCAAACTGATGAGAAGAACCATATGGTCAGGTGCAAATATAACAGCATCTGTCCAGAGATGAGAGGATCACTTTTCAAAATAAACCAGTGTGGGCAGGTGTCTCTGATTTATCTTGAGCCAGTTCTTAATTATTTAAGGGTGTGCAGTTGTAAAGAGAAAAACAGTGGTGTCTGACCTATCAAAATAATGTAATTCTTTTTGTTTCTGTGGCCATAATGACAACTTAACAGGCTAAATCATTGAACTCATAACACTGAGTGATTGCAAACTTGTTTCTCAGACTTGGTTTTGAGAGTGGTTTTTGCTACTCAACATTTAGGAAAATAAAACATGACTATGGATAAAATTTTCAAAATTGCCTAAGTGACTCAGGAGCCTAAGTCCCATTTTCAAAACTAACAGGGACTTAGGTTCCTAAATAACTCTTTGGCTTTTATGTGCCTAAGTCACTTTTGCAAATAGGACCTAGGCTTCTAAGTTATTTAGACACTTTGATACTTTTGTCTATAGCTTCATCTGCCATTTCTGAGATGTTCGGAACTCTGAGGTTCTCAGGGGATCTTTGGTGTCTTGTAGATTCTAAATATTGCCAAGGGGTTGTTAAAAAAAAAAGAAGTCATCTTAGTGAGAATCACTGTTAATTCATAGTCCTTTATGGACCAGGTTGCTATTGCATTTAATGGGAGCTAGATTAAGCCCTTAATATTTCTGAACCTCATAAAGTGGGGATAATACTTTATTCTTCCCACTGTGCCTACCTCTTCTATTTAGACTGTAAGTTCTTTGGGAAAGGGACTGTTTCTGCAGTGTGTAGCACATTGGGCCCAAGTTTTGACTAGTGCCTTTATGCACTACCGTAATACTACTATTAATAAAAGTAAAGCAAAACCATATCTGAACTAGGTGTCTGGGTGTTTTTGAATCAGATGCACAGGACAAATGTTTTCACAAGAAAAATTGTTATTACGGTGGATTTCGGTTAGTTGGGCCACCGGTTAATTGGGGCAGCCACTTAATCGGGACACATTACAAAAAACAGAAGCAAAGTGTCCCTTTTTATTTACTTTGGTTAATAGGGGGCAGCCGCTTAATCAGGCCAAATTGTTCCAGTCCCGATGTGTCCCAGTTAACCAGAATCCACTGTATTTGCATTAGGGGACTTTTTGGCATCCTGATTAAAGGAGTTAGGATATTTTTATATATTGTGATGGGGCAAGGCCAGATGGCTATAGAAAAGTAGTGAAAGACAGATATATTAGCCCCAGGCTAAACAAATCCCTGTTACCAGTATAAGTAAATGGCAGCAGCTCCAGGTCAATCAAAACACCTGGGGCCAATTAAGATCTTTCCAGAAGGCAGGGAAGATATCTAGGTTGATTGGGACACCTGAAGTCAATTAAGGGCTGGCCGAAACTAGTTAAAAACCTCCCAGTTAGTCAGCTGGGAGCACGTGCAAGGGAGGGTTACTTCCCCTCACCTCCCTTTCTGGATTATGATGAAAATGGCTCAGTAGGCTGTGACTCTTGTCTCTAGAAAGAGAAGGGCTACGTCGAGGGTCACAGTGAGCCTGTGAGGCAAGCAAAAATCTGCCAGGAAGTGCAAGACCCAGGGAGACAAGGACTGAGCTTTGTCACGATATATATATATATTCTTAATTTGTTCTGTGTTTGGAGACAGGATACAGACAGTGATGATGATGTGACTGAGTAGTTATATAAACACCATGAAAGAAATATTTATATTCATGATCTTATATTAGCTTCTAGTTCAACTTGAGGTTTGATGTAATTAAAATTGCACAAACTGGCAATATTACATTTATCTTCAGAGGGCCAAACACTATGTGTCAGAACTACCTTTATTCAAGCATGGGTTATAAACACCTCACTTAGGACCCCTAATTCACCCCCAATGCAGCTTCACCATTGGTAGCAGTTGCAGAGGCTGTAGTGTGAACAGGGCTCAAGTGTTTTCAGCACCATGTCATCTAACCCTGAACAGAACAGGATTAGATGACAACAGCAAAAACTTGAGCCTCCCAGAGCCCTGTTTACATGACAGCCTCTGTCATTACTTTCCTGGGGCAGGATTAGTGGTGAATTACAGGCCTCTAAAATGAGAAGAGGTGCACAGGAAAGAAGGCAGGACTCCCTAAGTATATAAGTGAGGCTGTGTAAAGAACCTTATTTATTTCCAGTTGACAATAAGGGAGTGAATGGAAGAAGGCAATGCATAGAAGGAAACTGACACCTTTCCATATGGTAGGAGATGGTTGAATATAGACAGGTCACGTGAAAATGAGTATTAATATGGACAGTATATGTAGTGTCACCTAGATTTAAAGTTGCCTAAGCTTTTAAAAGATCAGTAGTTTATAGCATCCTCAAAGTTTGATTTTTGGCTAAAATTTGGTATGTTTGCTCTCAGTCAGGAAGCATTGTTTTCTGAGATTTTCATCAAAACCATCTGAGCCATTTTGTAGCATAAAAGGAGTGAAATATAGGTTTGTGTTTTTGTTTTTTTTTGTTACGAATGTATTTTTTTTCTGCTAAGAAAAGTATTGCAGCCTTTTTTGATCGGCCTAGTGCTGCAGCAGTAGGTGGTGGGAACTTGAAATTTGACAGGGACTTAAGCATTTGATTGTAGAAGCGTTATTATCCCCATTTTGCAGGGGTAGAACTGAAGCTCAGAGTGTTTTACTCAAGGTAACACAGGAAGTTTGAGGCAGAGGCAGGAATAAAAGTCTCCTTTGTTTCACTCAAGTGCCTTAACCATAAGATCATCCCTCTCTTTCAAGTGGATCCTCTTCGTTATTTACAACACAAAATACAATTAGAGGCAGGTAACGCCCACCAAAGTAGTGGAAATTTTTCTGTTGACTTCAGTGTACTTTGGATCTGGCCCTTAATGTAGTGACTAAGATAGAGATGCTCTGAAGCTCAGAAGAATTCACTACACAACTTTGCATCATATGCTGTCCAATATACAATGTGCAGTCGTGTAAGTATTGTGTCATAAATCATATATAAAGCGACAGGCAACCTTAACTTTGTCATTTCCTGATTTTTTGAGTGCTTTACTTTGCAGCCTCTGTGTTCTTTAAAATAGATTCTTGTTATTGCTGATTCTTATATGGACTGTGCATAAAATGAAAGAGGATACATGATGATATCAAAAAGGATTTATCTGCCTGAGTTTGGGGTGGACATATAATACACAGCCAACAAAGCCCTGACTGAATTATTCTTTCTTTGGAGCTGCCGTTTTTGTAATCTTCCTTGATCATGATAATTATATAAAAGTTATTGGCTTATTAATGGCAGATTTATCAGTTTCATGAATATTAAGAGACAGATTCTCAGCTGGTGTAAATTGTTCTATCTCTATTAGAGTCAAAGGAACTATGACAAATTACACCAGCTAAGGATTTGCTTCTAAGAGACTTTGTGGCATCTAATGATCTGGCATGGTAGGATGGTTAGGCAAAATAACTGTAGATACCCCATTCTCCGATTTTGCTGTATGTTGATGTTAACCTCTATGCAATGTGTGCATCTGTGAAGTTGCAGCTGCAGTGATCATGATCTCACCCTTCTGCATCCCTAGTGCCCCCCCCCCCCCCAACACACACTTTATAGGGCTGCTGTGGAAGCTGCCATGCAGCTTGCCTGGGTGTGTAGAGTCCTCTTAGGATATCTGTCTGCAGCTCCTCTTTCCATAGCATTGGTTCTGCTGCTTTCAGAACCATCAGTACCCCTTATCCGGCCTGTAGGATTTCCTCCTTAACACATATGCATTAAATGATTTCACATTTTTAGCATAATTTATACTTCACTGAAAGTAGCATTGGGGAATGTACCATTCGTGATATATATTCTGTGCAGCTAAGTAGCACAGCTATTTATATCCACAAAGTCAGATTTGTAACCAAGACGGAAGAATGTGTATGTATAATATTTACATTAAAACTTAGACCCTGTAGGAAATTTTGTGGTACCTCCCTCCCCACACCCCTGAAAACTGCTTTTCACTCACTTACTGGTTTTGAGCCCAAACCTGAGAGCCACAGATCTAGAACAAGCTTCTTCTGCTAAGAGTTATTTCCATGCATGAGTGTCCCATAGTAGCAGTTCTATAATTCTTGTGGACAGTATTCTACTGATTTCTTAATGTGGCTCCTCTACAATAAAATTACTTTCTCATGATTACTACCAAGGGAATGTCTACATCAGCACAGCTGTCTTTGCCCAGGGAGACTAATTTCTGACAGCTGGCATAAAATAAAATAAGTTTATTGTTTTGAGCACCCCAAACTGTTTTTCACAAAGATTTCTATATTTCTATATTTAAAGTACAAGCATAAAAGTAAATAAATAAATAAAATCTTTCTACAGCAACGTAAGTTGGAGAATCTTGAGAATCAGGAACATAAACCTCAAATAATCTTATTAACATGTAACAGTGTCTTTAGTATATTATATTTTTACAAGCACATGTGTATATTTTGCTCCATGGCCAACCTTGACTGATGAAAATTTTGTTCATCTGCCTTATTATGAGTTATGGGTAATATTCAGTAGATTTAGAAGTGATTGAAGTTGATGCTGGAAAGAAAATCATCATAATTGTCCTTCAATCAATATAAAAATGTAAGACTTGCCATACTGGGTTAAGGGAGTGGTCCATCTAGGCCAGTATCTTGTCTCTGACATTGGCCAGTACCAGAGTTTCACAGGGAGAATGCTGAACAAGCCAATTTTGGAGAGATCTACCCATCTTCCCCTCTTAGCTTCTAGCAATCAGAGGTTTAGGATTGCCCCAAGCATGGGGTTATATCTCTGACGTTATCAGCTAATAGCTATTGCGGGAACTATCCTCCATGAACTTATCCAGTTCTTTTTTGAACCCTGTCATACTTTTGGCTATTACAGCATCCCATGGCAATGAGTCCCACAAGTTAATTGTGTGTTGTGTGAAAAAGTAATTCCTCTTGTTTGTATTAAAGTCTATTAATTTTATTGGGTGACCCCTTGTTTCTGTACTGGAGGAAAAGTGTAAATAACCCTTCTCTATTCACTTTTTCCACACTATTCATGGTATTATAGACCTGTATCCTACCCTCTCTTAATTGTCTACAGTAGACTCTCGATTATCCAGGATGTTTGGGAAAAATTTAATCCCAGTTAATAAAATCCTGGATAATTAATAGTCTACTGTGGTGGTAGTGCTGGGCTGCCCTGCACCCTGGGGGAATGGGGGTGGGGTGTGCCGGCAGCCCTGCACCCCAGGGGGGAGGGGATGGTGCGCCAGCCGCCCTGTGTTGGGGAGGGGCAGTGTGCTGGCTGCCCTGCGTGGGGCGGGGTCCCACCGCCTGCCCCAGTCAGCTCCCGCTGCTAGCCTGGGTGTAGGAAGCCCAGGCTGACAGCAGGAGCTGAGACCTCGGCTGGTAGGAGCCAGTAGGAAAACCCCAAAGCGGCAGCGGGCTGAGTGCTCAGCCTGCCGCTGCTTTGGGGTTTCCCTCCAGGCTCCTGCCAGCCGGGGTGTCAGTCTGCTGCCAGACTGGGCTTCCTAAACCCAGGCTGGCAGTGGACTGAGACCCCAGCTGGCAAGGGGCCAGTGGGGGAAACCCCAAAGCAG